>CM076573.1:724960256-725525838 GCA_034641835.2 Pinus albicaulis
TACATCCAACTCTACTTCATCAATAAAATCAATACTGATAGAAAATTTGATTTTGTGCTATGTTTTTGCATTTGTCTCTACCTATTTGTTGACCCATCCTAATGGATATAGTGTAGGATGTTCATGAGTCTCCAATCATTATGTCTTGACTAGATCTACTAATATGAGATTCTCCTATAATTTTGATTTCAACAGAGCATAAATTTTGATCTTCTTGACATATATCATTATATGGAAGATTTTAGTCATTTCCTTCTCTTCCTATAACTATAAAATACAAACATTTACCCCCTTATACACTGATGTACAGAAAATATTTTACACATAATATTATCATTGATGACAAAAAGGTGTCATTAATGTCAAAGGAGATGTATGAGACAATAGAACCAATACCATATTTGATGACCCAAGATGTAGCAAGATAGTTTATGAAGTGATATGATGGATAAATATTTCACAAGGTCTCTTCACATGAATATATAGGTGCTTGAAGTTATTCGAATTTTTAATGAAATTATGATACTCAAAAGATCCTACAAATAACATAGTTGCATAGAGTTCATCAATACCTTTCCAATGATATATCTTACTCAAAAAAACCCTCCTTGATGAGAAGCTATGGTTGTTTGAAGATTTAATATTAATTGAGGGTTAAAAAATATAGGGCATGAACCCACAAACTTTAATATGTTATCTAGTGCACAATTTTCGAGAAGATCCACCTTTGAAAGATAACATAAATGGCCTTGGGTGCACAAATATATGCACCATTTAAAATCATTACATGGCATGCATATTTCAAGTTGATTAATGGCACCTCCAACAAGTAAATGGTTAGATGAAGGAAAAGTTACAAAATTTTTAACATCCTTATTTGGACCAATCGGATGACGAAACATGGTAGAGTTATGTTGGATAAGGACATAGAATCACATTCGATTAACAAATGGATCATTAGCATAGCCAACATGACACTTTACTAAGGTAATATGGTGGCACATTTGGATTGGAAAAAAAAATACATGGTGACACGTGGCACCTATCATGGGATACCATGTGGATTGATGATGTCATCAAGGGAATGATCAATGACCCTAAAGGTCTAGGTTGTATAGGCACAGCCATATGCCTTTTAGAAACATCAGTTTGGTCATATGTTTAGTTGGAACTTTGGATTTAGCACTGGTACTATCATTGAATTCATGGCCATGGATCCACGTATTCATGTATATATACAAAGTGTCTTAAACTACAATCCAATGGAATTGTAACAAAAAATATAATTATTCTATTTAATCTCAAAGGTTTTGGTTTTATTTGTAAAATTGATTAGAAGATATAGTTATTGGTTTATTTAAGAAAGTTTGAGATCATTCTTGACAGAACCTTTGGAACTTATAGTGTTGATGTGACGGATTAAGAGCTCAACAAATCCATAACTAGTTGAATCCATGGTTATGAAATCCATTGGGATATCGTTAGGTGTCCATTTGTGACCTTCGTTCACGATATTGAGCCACAGTGGAGTTATGTATACAGTATTGACCCTATAGTGCGAGGGTAAGTTCATGCATTGGAAATCCACGGTGGAATTTCATATAAAGTGTTGACCATGTAGTATGAGAGTAATTTCGTGCACTGGCAAGCCATGGTGGAGTTCCATGTATAGTGTTGATGTTGTATTATGAGGGTAATTTTATGCATTGGAAAGCTACGATGGAGCTCTATATATAGTATTAATGTTGTAACAATAAGCCATGAGGGTAACACAAGCCATGGTGGAGTTTTGTTTACATTAGGGATGAGCCACGAGAGTATATCATACAAAGCCATGTAGAATGACTAAAAACTAGATCCATAGTGGATTGACATCCTTTCCCAAGTCGGTTTCAGTATTACCACCATAACAAAATTGACACAACACTATGTTACAAGTGACATCGTTCAATATAGCTGGTAAGGTGTGCGTTTTGTGCGTTGGTAAGGTGTGCGTTTTGTACATATGTCACCATTTTTTCAAATGTTTAGCTAGCTACTGGTGGTCATTTTATTTTCCTATACATATGTCACCATTTTTTCAAATGTTTAGCTAGCTACGGGTGGTCATTCTGCAGATCTAGTGTTGGGGTTTTGTCAATTTGTAGAGTTTAGTTGTTTTTCTATTTACGTATGTCACCATTATGTAAAATTAGCTAGCTACTGGTGGTAATTTTGTATATCTAGTGTTTGGGTTTTATCAATTTGTATAGTGTTCCCACAAAGCGAATATTTGTAGAATAGTTAATTTGTTATGTGGTTTAATATGTTTTTTTTGAGTTGTTGGAATCATTATTTGTCCAAATTGTGTTCAGGAAGAAGTTGGATGATAATTGTTTAAAGATGAATGTAACCATTGGGTTTTGATGCTCTTCTTATTATTATTTGATGTCTAGAATTTCCTATTTTTTTTTAAGGTCTATCAGCATGTTGCAGTTGTTTTGGATATTTGAGGTAAGCAGGTTATGAGAAGGAGTTTGAATGACTAGATTGAAGAGCTGGTTGAAGCAGAGTATGAGCAATAATATGGCAACAAGAAACAATGATATTTGTTTGCAATGATAGTGATAGTGTTTTTAGGTTGCACTGACAGTGACTATTATGAGGATGATGTTTGCAGGTTGCAGTGACAATGCCTGTGGTAGTGACAATTTGTGCAAGTTGAGATGATGGTATAGGTTGTGATGATGACAACACATTGAAAATAATGACATTTCTTATAATTCATTGATATATGATAGTGTTGGATCCAATTTGAAAATGAGATGAAATATAGGTCCACAATAATGTTGAAGGAGGTTGGAGCCTCAATCAAGTTGGAGCATAGAGCAGGTTGGAGCCTACTTATTCTTGATATTGGAGCTTAGATCAGGTTGTAGCCTACCATAAGTGGAAAATTTCATTTCTTGGGGGTAGTTTCCTCTAGCAAGTTAGGGCCTTCAAATTGATGTAAGTAAATTAAATATAAAGAAGAAAAATATCAATAGACTTATAGGTGATTAGCACATGGATCATTAGCATAGCCAACATGACACATTACTAAGCTAATGTGGTGGCAGATTCAGATTGGAAAAAAGAATAAAACATGGTGACATGTGGCACCCATCATGGGATACCATGTTGATTAATGATGTCATCAAGGGAATGATCAACGAACCTAAACGTATAGGTTGTACAAGCATGGTCATATGCCTTCTAGAAACATTAGTTTGGTCATATATTTAGTTGGAACTTTGGATTTAGCACTAGTCCTATAGTTAACTTCATGGCCATGGTTCCACGCATTAGTGTATACATACAAAGTGTCGAAACTACAATCCAATGAAATTTTAATAAAAAATATAATTATTCTATTTAATCTCTAAGGTTTTGGTTTGATTTGGATGAGTGGTTACAACCTATAGTTATTGGTTTATTTACGGAAGTTTGAGATCATTCTTGATACAACCTTTGGAACTAATAGTGTTGATGTGAAGGATTGACAACTCAACAAATACATAACTATGTTCTAGTAGGAAACTAATTGAATCCATGGTTATGCAATCCATTGGAATATAATTGGGTGTTCATTTGTGACCTTTGTTCGCAACATTGAGCCACAGTGGAGTTTTGTATACAATATTGATGCTATAGCACGAGGGTAATTTCATGCATTGGTAAGCCATGGTGGAGTTCTGTGTAAAGTGTTGACCTTGTAGTATGAGAGTAATTTCGTGCATTGGCAAGCCATGGTGGAGTTCTATATATAGTGTTGATGTTGTATTATGAGGGTAAGTTTATGGTTGGAAAGGTATGATGAAGCTCCATATATAGTATTAATGTTGTACAATAAGCCACGAGGGTAAAAAAATCCATGGTGGAGTTTTATTTGCATTAGGGATGAGCCATGAGGGTAAATCACGCATAACCATGTAGAATGATTAAAAACTAGAGCCATAGAGGATTGACATCCTTGCCAAAGTCAGCTGCAGTATTGTCACCATAACACAGTTCACACAACATTATGTTACAAGTGGTATCGTGCAGTATAGTTGGTAAGGTGTGTGTGTTGTGCTTTGGTGGTCACCAGTTCAACCCTCGACGGTGAATAGATCGAGTTGTTTTTTCATATATATATATATATATATATATATATATATATATGTCACCATTTTTCAAATGCTTAGCTACCTATTGGTGGTCATTATGTAGATCTAATGTTGGGGTTTTTTCAATTTGTAGAGTCAAGTTGTTTTTTCCTATACATATGTCACCATTTTGTGAAATGTTTAGCTACTGATGGTCATTTTGTAGATCTAGTGTTGGGGTTTTGTCAATTTGTAGATTTGAGTTGTTTTTTCTACATAGGTCACCATTTAAAAAAAATTTAGCTAGCTACTGGTGGTCATTTTGTATATCTAGTGTTTGGGTTTTTTCAATTTGTAGAGTGTTCCCAAAAAGTGAGTATTTGTAGAATAGCTAATTAGTTATGTGGTTTAATATGCTTTTTTTGAGTTGTTGAAGTCATTATTTGTCCAAATTGTGTTCTAGAAGAAGTTGGATGATAATTGTTTATGGATGAATGTAACCATAGGGTTTTGATTTTCTTCTTATTCTTATTTTATGTCTAGAATTTCCTATGTTTTTTTGAAGGTCTATGAGCATGTTGCAGTTGTTTTGGATATCTAGTGTAAGTAGATTATGATAAGGAGTTTGAATGACTAGATTAAGGAACTAGTTGAAGCAGAGTATGAAAAATAATATGACAAAAAGTAGTAGTGATATTTGTTTGCAATGATAGTGATAGTGTTTCAAGGTTGCAGTGAAAGTGACTATGATGAGGGTGGTGTTTGCAGGTTGCACTGACAGTGACTGTGGCACTGACAATTTGTGCAAGTTGACATGATGGTATAGGTTGTGATTATGACAAAATATTTCAAATAATGACATTTCTTATAATTCATTTATATATGATAGTGTTAGATCCAATTTGAAAATGAGATGAAATAGAGGTCCAAAAGAAAGTTGAAGGAGGTTTGAGCCTCAATTAATTTGGAGCATAGAGTAGGTTGGAGCCTACTCATTCTTGATATTGGAGCTTAGATCATGTTTGAGCCTCAATCATGTTTTAGCCTACAATAAGTGGAAACTTTCATTTCTCGGGGGTAGTTTCCTCTAGCAAGCAGGGCCTGCAAGTTTATGTAAATAAATTAAAGATAAAGAAGAACAAGATTGGTTTTCTCCCATATGAGTTTCCACCTAAAACCTTTTTTCTCTTTACAATGTGATGGATTCTTGTTATATTTATTATATGATGACACACAATTGTAAATGACAACATAATGTTCATGGTTCATTATTATATGGATGTATAATTAAAAAATATATATGAAGTTGTAAAATTGACATCACAATGATTCACCATCCCCCGCCCCTCAATGTGAGCTTTCGAACAATAACTGGTATCAAAGTAGGTCACATTTAGGAATAATTAACTATAGGGATATGGATCAAGGAAATATGGGCTTATATGGAACATCAATTATTCTTGTAGAATTTGAGCTAGAGGAGTTTAAAACAAAAAATAAAATCCCAATAAAGAAACTTGGTAAAATAAAGAAACAGTTGGGAGAAAACATAAAGTAGTTAGAGGAGAGAAATAACATAATTAACAATCTCAAGAAATATGAAGATGTAGAAAAGAAGTCAGCTGCCAAAATTTAGGAATATTCTCAAGCCAAAACAAGCAACAAGAGAGATAATGAAAGGAAGCGAGTAAGGGGGGTTTTTTCAAAGGGAGAATGAGGAATTATGATAGAATTAAAGTTATTAAGAGAGGGATTAGGATTTGAAAAATGATTCATAATAGATATTTCAATAGATGGTATAAACAAATTATAATTATAATAAAAATCAATATTTTTTTAGATGGTAGAGCTAAATAAGAATTATCAAGACAAGTATATAATTTATTAGAAGGTAAAGTTAAGTATGAATCATAATTAGAAATTAAATCTTTATTGTAGTCACAAAAAGAGTTTAAATTAAAATTAGAATTAGCATGAGAGACTAATGAATGAGTATTCTTGGGATAAATCATGGAAGATTCATGATATAGATGAAACACGCCAATAGAATGCATGGAGGGAAGCAAATCAAAAGTGAACTCCAAGGGATAGGAACTAGAACCACCACTTTGTACACGAACTAGTGGGGAGTATGGAATCGGTGTAGTTGGAGGAGTTAAAATGGGTGTGCTCTAGTTCTAAAGATTATATATGATCGATGGGAGAGTATAAATAAAGCATGTGAGTGAGTAGGTGAGTTCAAATTGGCTTGATATCAACCATATGTGTCATGGATGGATTTGAAACTACATAGTGAAAATGCATAGAGTAAATAGGTATGGCTTTGAATGAAATCAAGAAAGGAGGCATTGAATGTGTATATATTTTATACACATTATTTTGTTAAATAAAGTAATAATAATTATCTAATTTAAATTCACATATGAGACATTTTTTCTTAGGAAAAAAAAATAAAAATAAATATATATATATATATATATATATATATATATATATATATATATATATATCCTATTAAGGTGTACATACTCTACCCTTTCCAAATTTGATTCATTAGCTATAAACTATCATGAATGCTTCATTATAATAGTTTATCACAATAGATCTAATAAAATATTGAAATATTTGACATGAATGTTAATTTCCTTTAGATATCATATTCCTTGATTGAGGGTTTTATGCTTAAATAGGCGAGATAACTTAAATGTGAAAAAAAAAAAATACTTACACACCATCTACAAATAAACACAATATTTACCCTAGGAAACTCGTATGAGGGAAAACCTAGTTAGAAGGAGAGGTTGATATGCTCTCTTTTCTCTACTATGGAAATATGAAAACACAAAGAAAGAGGTATTGAATGTGGAGTTACCTAAGACCTGTGCCCTAGAAGGTTTCTATAGTATCTTTTTATGTTCTATTCCACTCCCTAAATACCCACTCCTAGTTGCTCTACTCAGCCATGGAACATATAATGACATGAAATTGAGCCCCCATTCTTAATAGAAACCACATATTTCATATTGATCAATCAATGTCTAGGGGTAAGGTGACCTTTGACTTTATCAAACCTCAATTAGAGTTACATTTCTATACCTCTTAGAATATTCTAGAAATTCCAAATGTAGCTAATGGCATGTGTGTGACTAATCTGGGATAATGTGGCATCCTCTCATACCATGGTAGTCAAAATGGTAGGTCAACTTGTGAGAGGCATAAATTTTACATATGAAGTTTGATTGATGTGAATTTTGCATTGTGGAAAGTTATCTAAGTGTATATTAACATCAAGAGATCTATCTAAAGAGGAGAAATTTTGACCTCAAAAAATGTCGTTTGAAGCACTAAAATAGCTCCAAAAGAAAAACTCAATTTCCCGAAATAAGACCTACTGTTAATGTTACACTTACAACTAATTTATCCATTTTTTCCCACTCTAAATGCATTGAGATAGATAAAAATAATAATGAAAATAAATTGAGAACCATAAATATTTCTATCAACAAATCACTTTGAAACTTCCATTCTAACAATAAGGTTAAAAAATTAGATGTTACCTTTACATTTAAGGAAACCTTATTATTTTTCCCACGTTATGCTATTTTACTATATGTAATAAATATTTTAAGTACCATGAATCCATTTAAATAAACATGAACAACTTGTAATATCCATTGTATACTAAACAATAAAATCATTACATTAAGGGCGTTCCTTCCCACAAATAAGTTCTCATACATTAATTTTAATTCTAGCTAAGGTTGTGGCATTAAATTATATTATTGTTGTTGTTATTATTATTATTATTATGATAAAATGAGGAATATAGATGTTTTGGGCCTTAAGGGATTGCTTAGATTCAACAACAAGGCTCAAAACCATTATGATAAAACTCATCATGTCACTTGTGGGAATTGAACCTGGGTGGGGAGGATAAAACTAATTCCTCCCATCCACTTGGGATAAAATAAACTGGAAATTAGCATTATTATCATCACCATATAAATTTTAAATTCACAACCTAGTTAGACACCAAAATGATATATGACACACCTTGTATGTGGATAGAGGACCCCTTCTATGCATTGTATTTACCACTGGGTGTATTGTTAGAAAAATTGATTAATTTGAAAGAAAAGAAGTAAAATGTATTATAAAAAAATAAATAACACATTATAAAAAACTAAATAATCAGGGTCAAGTCCCACTAGGACAACCGATTGAGGGTGGGCCTCGTTAGCAAGGAGACCCAGGATCAAACCTCATGGGGGGTGGTTGTGCCCTGTGCTAGGGGGAGATACATGCTAAAAAAAATAGTCAGATTAGGGTTGTTGTAGCCCAGGCTAGGAGTGATCCCCGGGTGACTCTGAAAAATTAGATTCACCTGGGTCGCAATTTCTCAAGCCAAAAATCAAGCTTGGAGGATCACAGGAAACATGACAAAAAAAACAAAAAACGAAATAATTAGGGACACCAAACTTAGTAATAATATTTTGTTTAAAACAAGAGATAACTTGATCATCATTAAAAAATTTAAGCAGGACGGCCTCTATCTATCTTATAAAGTAATCCATATCAATGAGTATGTACTTATACAATTTTGATGAATCTGGCGTAATTTCTCCGATTACATCAAGTCCCCATTGAGAAAACATATTTTCAATAATCGTTTGTTGTAAAGGAAATGCAAACTTCCTCTCTTTACCTACATAATTTTGACAAATTTACATTTTCTATCCAAATCGTAAGCATCACTGAATGTTGTAGGCCAATAATAACCATTAATAGAACTCTATGTGCAATGGTGTCACTATTGAAGTTTCCCTCTACTGAGTCATTATGTGATTATTCCAATGCTTTCTCTACGCCTTCCTTTTCAAGTCATATTAATAAAACATTGTCATAATTCTATGAAACAAAACCCCATTAATGAGATGATATTGAGTAGCTTTGAGCCTTAATATTTATTTATTTATATTCTATATACCATGGAGTAGTACCATGATTAAGATAAAACTGTAAATAATAGTACCATGAGTTGGTTGAAATGGATATATAAAATATCTCTTTAGCATTCCTTTCAACTTAATTCTCCTATCCAAGTACTTATTTTGATTGAGAACCTTCTAATTCCACTAGTAACTTCCAAATACCTTTTCCAAAAACATTCTTCACAGGATTAATTCCTAAATCATACTCCTAGATCATGATCTTTGAGTTTTTTCTTTTATCTCTCAATTATTTTTTAACTAACAAATGACAAATGACAAGATGTGAAACAATCACTTCACTTTGCAATTGAAGTAAAATGGTGAAAAATGTTTTACTTCTTTATAAGAAATGAAATCTTGTTGATAAAATAAATAGGCTCTTCATTGCCTTCTGAGATTTTCTCACTTATCACTCCAATAAAAGATAATCAATAGAAAAGTTATACAAAATATATTTTTGATTAAAACTTAGACACATAAGTTTTGGAGCTTGGGGAATTTCTTGTTTAATTGAAATAAAAGATTCTTTTTCATTATTGTTCCACTTAAACAAGGATTTTCTTGATCATATATTTGAGTGGCTTTACTCTAAATGAAAAATGGGGAAAAAATCTCTCACAATTTTTTTTTCCTAAAAATGTTGTCATGGAATTTTCTTGTTCTTTGTAGTTCTACTATAATACTAAATTTGTTTCTTTAGTTAAGAGACATGCCATAATTTGTGCACGGATAAAAAATTTTCCTGAGATGATGTAGGTGATCTTTTTTATCTTCTGAAAAAACTCTTACATCATTCAAATATACTACTACTAATTTATTAACTAATCCATTGAAAAAAAATTCCATTTCCCTAACAAATGTGGAACCAACATTAATTAATCCAAAGGGCATTTTTTAATATCCACATTTTCCCCATTTCATTCTATTTTTTATTTTTTATTTTTTTATCATCACTTGCTACTAAATACCAAATTACAAATAAAAAAGCCACAAAAAAGACAACATTTAAAAACCTAAAACATACTAAAGAATTTGTTCCATGGCTGGAACTAGGTAGTTGTTTTCGTTTTATTTTTATTCAGATTTCTGAAATCATAAAAATCTTGATTTCCCCTTTCTTCTTCCTAAAATCCATCATATTAGATACCTATTGGGAAATTTGAATGAGAAACATTAATATATATAAATATAAAAATAAATAAATAGTAATTAAAATAACGAAAGAGAAAAGACATTCTAGAAGCAAGAGGGGATAAGGGGTACAGAGTGTATTAAACATTCATCTATATAAATATAGAAATAAATAAATTAAATTAAATTGAAAAGACACATCATAGTGAAGAGACACTTAATAAAGATACATGTCTTTAATAAAAATAGTAGATGTTTATGTTTAACTTTCATTCTATCCATTAATTATGTTGTAAGGCGTTCTTCTTTGAAAACAACTCACCTCTATGCTTCATGTCATAACCAGGGACCATTCGATTATATGTTAGATGATTAAAAAATATTCAACGATTGGATTATCACAGGCAAAGGTAGTTGGAAGTATTTCGTTCCCAATGCAGTTATAAAAACACCCTATTGACCAATCGATCATCCCATTGAGCATGAAAGTCTCCCGCTCTCACCCACATAATTGTTACACCATTTTTTTGGTCATCTAACCCATTATCATTAGATGAACCCAAGTACACCATGTAAGACCAATTTTACCCTAAGTAAAATTTCTTTCACCATGTAAAATAACATTTGTCTATATTTCCTGGTCATATTTAACCCAAAACAAGGAAATTAATTAAATAAATCATTATTTATTTAATTATTTCCTAGGAATAAGTTATTCAAATCATTATCTAAATAATATTCCTAGTTAAATTTGACTAAATCATTTTTAAATAATTAAATAAATCATTATTTATTTAATTATATTCCCACCATCTCCCTAAAATAATAAATAAATCATTTATTTATTTATTGTTTATAAATAAAGGAATTGACCCAAGTCAGAAGACCTTTTCCCTCCAACAAATACAATAAAATATTCCTAAAGGGTGATTCTAGAATTTGATTAATAATATTTTATTCATGCACCAAGTTCTAGAACACCCCAATATTTTGTTATAAATACAAGGGTTTTCCCCATTCATTAGTCACCTCCATTGCATTAGATCACACTAGATCTACTCTTGGTCACCATTTTCCATTTTTGCCTTATGAGCTCCCATTGAGTTCTATGTTTGTCTGGGTTTTCTACCACAATAAGAGAGAGGAATTTTAGATCTGAAACGCTGAGGACTTTCAAGAAGCCATCCCATTGAGGAGAACCAGAAAAAACCTTTCTTGTTTTCCTCTCAGGCACCCCATTCTTTAATATAATATAAAACATTCTTTTAAATACATTGTTCTTGTCTTGTCTATTGGATGCATGGAGCCATATTGTGTTTTATCTGCTTAATATCTTTTGTGCTTAGATCTGGATTTGTGTAGCAAAATTAAAGATATTTTGCAGCCATAATCGATGTTAGGGATATTTGTTATGCGTAGCTAAAGTGATCTTTTACGACGAAAGATTCATACTAACAATTGGCGACTCCACACAGGTTTTATTTTGCGACCGCTGTCGTTTTATATATGCTTGCATATCCAGCTGTTTCAGACCCTAGGGTTTCTCTTCAGTTTTCTGTTTTTCCTATTTTTATGGTGCTTTTCACCTCTAAAACCCTCAAACATTCGAATTTTTAACTTCTGTGTGTTTTTGGCCTTATTGCACAGGTGACAGACATCAGCCGCAGCTGAGACAACAACTTTTTCTGAAATCTGCCGCCGAGAGAGCCGGATCTGCAGGTCGCACTTATCAGCCCAAAAAGTGTGACCTGGCCTTGAGGTCGCACTTTTCTGCCCTAAATCTGCTTCCTGGACTGCAAACAGGTCAGAACCCGCGACCTGCACTTTTTTCTGCAATTTTCCAGCACTTTTTCTGGGTTTGTCTGAAGCTTCTGTCAGGGTTTTCCAGCCTCTGTCTCCGCCCGTTTAGACCTTTTTCTGATCTGTTTCACTCAACTAAGTGGGAATCTTGCCCCTTAGGGCTCTAGTACCCTCCACTTTTTGTGGGAGAGTTTTTTCTGTATCAGACGTCTGAATTTCCAGGGTTTCAGCCCTTTTGCTTCCAGATCTGATACCTCATTTTCAGATCCCTTTAGATCATCTCTTCTCCCTTTCAAATCACCTCATATAGTTTTGTTTGGGTTCATTTCTAGGGCCGCCTCCTTGTCCCTTCTATTTTTAGCTGATCTCCTCCTTTTTAGCAGAAACCTTGCCTCTACCTCTTTGTTGTTCTCTGCACCTCTTTTCAGCGGAGTTCTCCTTTAGATCCCTGTCCCTCCTGACCTTAGATCTATTGGCCTCTTTTTAGCGTGCTGTGCTTAGTTTTTTCCCTCTTATAGACTATTTTTGAGAGACCCGCCTTCTTTGGTTAGATTGATGCATTGGTAGCTGTTAATTTTCTGTTCTTTTAGTCTTATTTACTGCAGATTTATTTTTCAGTTACGCAGCACACTTTTTCTTTTACTCTCCAAACGTCTGGGTTTAAACAATTAAAATTAACACACGCCACACACTGACCCTAAGCGAAGAAGAGCCTGGTTAACACTGCCTGGCAAAGACTTTAAAATCCATTGACACTGCACCTCTCTGCCCTTGTTTCGACATTGACCTCACTTGATCTTGCACCGCCCTGCCTTTGTCGGTTTTTCTTCTTCCCGTCATCATTGTGCCTCCAAGGCGTTTATCCCGGAGACTTCTTAGCCTTCACCCTCAGTTTCCGGTTGGTCGACTTGCTCCTTCCCGTCGTCGTCGAGTTAGTCCTCCCCCGAGTCCGCCCTCTCACTCCTCTTCTACTTCTTTGGTTTCTCCCCTTACTTCTGGTTCTCCCCCTGTTACCTGCACCATGTCTGGTCCAGGGCCTAACGCTAGTGGCAACCCCGACCCTAATGTTGGGACTGTTACTAGCAGAACCGCCACAGGAACTACCTCGACTTCTCCCTTACTCCCCTTCATGGCAGGCCTCAGTCTCCCATATTTCAATCAGTTGATCAATGATCCTATCCGCCATGATGTTAGTTGGACTGCTATGCAAACCAAGCTCCCTTCTGACATTCCCAAGTTTGAAGGTCTTGCTGGAGAAGATCCAAAGGCACCTATGGGGAGTGAAGTGAAAGGATGCACCTGAGTCAATCAACCATGACTCATGATCTACATGTGTATTTGAAGAAGAAGCCAAATACACATCTCCACCTTCATCCGAGGTGATTTTTGCCTCTACAGAAGGAGCATCATCATATCCCTTTCCTTTCTCAGGAGCTTTAGATCTGCACTCCCTTTTGTAGTGCCCTTCCTTTCAGCATTTCCAACATGCCTTTAAAAACTTTCCAGGAGATTTAAATCTCCCTCTAGATTTGGATCTCCCACTCGAAACTTTATTCTTGTTTCTGTTTTGGGACCTTCCTTGTACAGATAAGGCATCTCCATTCTGGCCCTCCATATTTTTCCATCTCATTTCCTCCGACAACAAGGCCGAGACAATGTCATCAAAATTCAAGGTAGTTGTATTGCTACCTATTGCAATAATTAGACTGTCCCACGAGTCTGGTAGAGAACAAAACAAACTGATGTACTTATCTTCATCTGAGATTTTAATATCAAAAGATGACAACTGAATTACCACAGTATTGAAGGCGTTCATATGCTCTGTCACCGAGTCTCCATCCTTCATCCTCAGGTATACATCTTTTTCCACAGGAACAACTTATTCACCAGAGACTTAGATTGGTACAAAGTCCCAAGTTGTTCCCACAAATTCTTCGCCATAGCTTCCCTAGATACATTCAACAATACTGAATCTAAGACACACAACGTATTGTGCTCTTAGCCTTCCGATCCAGTTTCTTCCAGTCTTCATCTGACATTGTCGTTGGTTTAGTACCTGGATCTACCGCAATTCATTGATCTTTATCCACCAGCAGATCCTCCATCTTGAGCTTCCACAACTCAAAAATCTGACCATTAAATTTCTCGATCTCTATCTTTCTACCGCTTGACATCTTCTTTCACCGCAAGAATTGATCCCGTAGATCTCCCACTCAACAGGGTCTACCTCAGGCCCAAGCAAAAAACCCTTAGCAGCAAAGGCATCCCCTTGAAGCCGAAACAACTCTGATACCAAATGAAGAAACATTTACATGAGGAAGTGGAGACTGCATGCTATCTGGTTAACAGATCACCTTCATCAGTGTTGGAGGATAAGACTCCACATGAGGTATGGACTGGTAAGAAACCCTCTCTTTCACATCTAAGGGCATTTGGATGTGATGCATATGTACATGTTCCAAAGAAGAAAAGGACCAAGTTGGATAATCAATCTAAAAGGTGCATCGTTATTGGGTATAAGGATGGTTTAAAAGGTTACAAGCTTTTGAACTCGGAAACAAGGAAGGTTGTGTACAGTTGAGATGTGGTGTTTAGAGAGGTGAAAGATGTTGTTAAACATGAAGTCCTACCAAAGGAACCTGAGAAGATAAAGTTTGAGCTAAAGGAGTATGAATCAAACTCTACAACATAAGAAGATTCAGAAGAGGAAGAGCCACAAACTCCAGCTATAAGAAGATCAGTTCGGGAAAGAAGGCAACTAGAAAGGTATAGTCCATCTGCTTTATGTTCATGTTTTGCCTTAACTATAACTAATGATGATCCCAGAGCTGTCAGGGAGGCAGTAGATTCAGAGGATGGAAAACTCTGGAAGGAGGCCATGGTTGATGAAATGGCATCCTTGCACAAAAAGTCAAGTTGGTCGTCCCGATTTGGGATCCAGGGGAAAATATTTGTGTTTATTTGTTTTATGTTTTATGCTCTCACTATTGTTTATTTTCTATTATAAGATTTTTTTGTAGATAATTTATGTTCAGGGTTAAAACCTACATTTGGTATCAGAGCCAAGTTTTGCTTCAGAGGGACTCTTTTGTAGCCAAGGGTTTTATTGGCCTGTGAATGGAGAAATCAAGGCAACCTTTTTCAGATCTGGCCATATGGAGCATGGTGTTGCTAGGAAATAGGAAATATCTGATTTATTGATTCCATGGGGAATTCCATGGAGAGTTTCTCAATGGAGAAAGAGGACAATGGTGCTGCCACAACCCAGATCTAGCGACTAGCAGTAATAAGAAGTTGGTCCGAGAAATTCAGAGATGAGAGGATGGTTATATTAAGAGAGCAACAAGGGTAAATATATATATATATATATATATATATATATATATATTATAATGGAGTTAACTTTTGCATGTAAATGGGCATATTGCTATAAGACCTGGTATGGCATGCATACCCCTAGGTAATCACTGGCAAAGTCTAGGTTAGACCTAGGTGATAGGGGGGATGTCAAGTTAAGAATTACCCTGGGTAAAAATTTGAGGGGGGGAAGGGCTACATTGAGAGGGGTTGTCTCACTTAGCAGTTTTGGCTGGATTTAGTCAATAATCCCCAAGTCAAGTTTAAGGGGGGGATTTTAGGTAAATTGACTCGTGATTACAGTCAAGTTTGACTAAGTTAAACAATGATGGTTTTGGGGCACATGGTATTGTGCACCCATGGTTTTAATCTCATGGTATTGCATGTAATGGAGCCTATAAAAGGCTTGGAGGACTTCATTGTAATGTAAGGCCTGGATGTAAGCGGTGAAGGCTCACTTGGCTGGATTGGCCAGGGTTTTGGCCAAGGCTAATGAAATTTCATTAGGATGGGTTTTCCCTGGAGTTTGGGGTTTTTCCCGGTTAAACATCTGTGTTTATGTTTATGATTTTTTGTTGGTTATGTTTAATTATTCCTCTCATTAATTAGTTAATATTCTCTGGTAAATGTTTCTTCAAATCGATATCGATCAAGTTGGCCACCTTCTTCAACTCGCACTTTGTTCCTTAGCTGACCACAACCATCTCAATCAACAACCCCTGCTTCTATTTAGGCTACAAATTTATAGTCGCTACAAAATCAAATATACTTGTAGCGGCCTATTAGAGAACACATTTTAATGAAAATTTCTAATACATAAAGATAAAGAATGTATACAAAATATCAATTACCTTATAATTCACTCTAACATATGATCCTGAGATAATGGGTTATTTTTGAAAAAATAAGAGATGATCATGTGGTAAAAGAATATCAAAATTGGAATTTATAAGCAAAATTTGGGGATTATTGGCGATAAAAGAGATGGAATTTTGGAGCCCAATGTCTCCTCCACACATAAGGTATTACATGTCCCTTATGTAACAATTTTTTTTTCAGAGTCTTATGTTCCGTTACAAAATTGTCTACCCTTATGTCATTTATCCTTCTCAATTATATCTATAGCATCAAGTAAAATATTTAATCCTAAGGTATTAACTTCATGCTCCTTTGTTTCTAGGAGTTTAATTTTGGGCCTCTTAATCCTATTCTTAGTATCCTAGCTCCTTTTATATATATTCCTTGTCTATTTTACTAAGATATTTCGTTTTCATTTGATTTGTTCATTCCCCCTTGAAGCTTTCCACAATAGCTTTCAACCTTTCATTTTATTCCTTAATGTATTTGTCTATAATTTCACATTCTCGAATTCAATTCTTTAATATTTTATTTTTCCTTACATTCGTTTTTGCTCATGTTGAAGGTATAAATTATGCTTCCCTTGAAGGATCCTCATGTAAATTTTATGTGACTTCTTCAAGGGAAAATACACCCTCAAACTCCATATTTGTAGAAATCACTAGTTTTGCATCTTGTTTCTCCTTATCATAAGATACTTTACAAGAATTTTCTTCTAGCGAATTCTTTGAAACAAAATACTTCTTAAAACATTTTACTAGGATTTTTAGAAAAATGTCATCATCTTCAGTGATATGCTCCTTGGTTAATTCCACAACTTCAATAATTTTCTTTCCATGGGATTTTTCCTCTTTCCTTTATTACTCTTGACCTCTAGTCATACTTCTTATGGTTCATCTACCCACAAAAACTTCTGCACTAGAGTACTCTCATTTTTCATGAATTTCTTGTTAGAAACCAATATAATACGGAGAGGTGAGGAAGAGCAGGGATGAATGTTATGGCCAATTTTAACAATTATTAACAATTTCCAATCCTTGTGAATCTAATCATGTAAACAATAGATAAATCATAGAACAACACCATAAATATTAAAAAAAAGAACACACACACATGAGATGTCAATATTTACATGGGAACTCATAAAGGGAGAAAACTACAAAACTTATATCTAAATATTGTTGTTACATCAAAATTTCCACCTTCAACTATAAGGAGACACCCATCTCCTAAATTTACAATAACCTATTTTAAGGAAGCACCAACTATGATGCTTACAAGTTCCAACCTGAAGGAAGCACCAACTCCCTAATGTTTTGTAGACTCCAAACTATTTTAACCAGTTCATTGTTCTTTCATAAAATTTTCAAACTCAAATCCATAAGTGTTCTTTATACAACTACCTTGGTCTACGGGTAGATTCCTACTCCAAGTCCTCTAGTAAACTTTGTAAACATTCTCTAATTAACAAAATTCACTGATGGTCAAATATTACACACTGGAAAAAACCACGAATATATTTATCTTATTTATATTCTATTGAATTGATTGAATATGGTAGATTTGACAAGAAAACAAACAAATTATAATATTTTTTGTTTTCTTTGATGGGAATCTAGTATGGATAACCCATATATAACCTGAATTGATGACTCACTAGATCCCTGGGGATTTTTCATAGCGCTTGATTAGATTCAGAATTGGGTCAAAAAAATGCTTACCTCCATATTTCTTGAAACTTCATATATATTTGAAACCAACTTCTTTATCGCGCTATTATGAATTTTCACATAAAATGTCGTTGATTTTCCCATCCTAGTCCCCATGTCCATGGGAGAATTTATTTAACCACATATTTGAAAACCATCCAAGGCAATAACCCCAGGGATTAAGGATAATGCCTAATTAGTTTATTTTAAACCTTGATCAACCAAATCACTAGGTAATTTATTAGCGCTCTCGTCAATTCTACATGCTGATGTCATATTTTCATCATGGTGATGCCATCATACCATGTGGCATCCTATGGTGGTGCCATATGTCACCAAAAAATAGGCCACATAACCACCTAAAAAGGATGATTCTTCGTGCATCTTCATCTATGATGTTTATCCATACTAAATTTCCTCACGACATTCCTTTGCAACAAGAGATAATAATATTGAATAATTGGGCTAATATTGTTTTGGAACTTATGTTGAACTTGGTCCCTAGTGAGCCACTTTCCTTGGTGTAGGAGCTAGTCAGCTTTGATAAATCAATACATGTGGATATTTTGTTAGTGATTATTCTTGATTTGTGTGTCCATGATTTTATTATTTTTGGCATGTTCCATGCTATCTGGGTTGAGCTCTATTGGTGTTAGTTGTTCTGCAATGTCTCATGTGTCTAACAATAGTGGAAACTATGGCTGAAGATGGTTTAAATTGAACACTGGGTGTAGGTTGAGGAATACGGGAATATTGAGCTCAAAATAATTGTCTCCCTCAATACGGGAATATTTCATATTAATAAGGGTAAGGCAAGCTTTGAATTTTTTAAACCTCAATTAGAGTTACATTTTTGGGCCATCTAGATCTTCTTGAAATTCCACATGTGGCTAATTCCATATATGTGACTAAAGGGGGATAATGTGGAATCCTCTCATACCATGGTAGTCAAAATGGTAGGTCAACTTGAAGAAGGCATACATTTTTCATATGAGGTCTGATTGGTGTGTTTTATGTACTATGGAAAGGTATCTAAGTGTATATAAACATCAAATTATATATCTAAAGATGAAAATTTTTGACCAAGAAACATTGTTTGAAGCATTAAAATGGCTCCAAAAAGTTTCAAACCTCAATTTCCCAAACTAGAACCTCCTATTAATTTTACTGTATGAGCTAATTTCTCCAATTTTCCCCACTTCGAAAGGAGATAGATGAAACATAATTATGTATACCAATTGAGAATCATAAATATTTCCATCAGCAAAACACTTTAAAACTTCTATATTAAAAATGAGGTTAAAAAATTAAATGTTACCCTTACATTTAAGGCAACTTAATTATTTTTCCCATCTTCTGATATTTTACTCCATGTAATAAATATTTTTGATACCATGAATACATTTAAATAAATATAAACAACTTATAGTACCCTTGTATACTAAATAATAAAATCATTGCGTTTAGGGGGTTCCTTCCCACAAAAAAGGTCTCATAAATTAATTTTACATATAGCTAGCATGTGACAATAAATTAGGTCATCATCATCATCATCATCATCATCATCATCATCATTATTATTATTATTATCCATGAGAAGTGTATTTATATTCCACATAAGGAATATACTTGTTTTGAGCCTTGAGGGAGTACTCAAATTAAACAACAAGGCTTGAAGCCATTACAATAACGCTTTTTATGTCACTTGTGGGAATTGAACTTAGGTGGGGAAAATAAAAATGATTCCTTCCAACCACCCGAGATAAAATAAATTTACAATTACTATTATCATCATCATCTTTTATTAAGATCATAACCTAGTTAGACACCAAATTGGTATATGACACCCCTTTTTTGTAGATAAAGGATCCCATCCATGTCATGATTTTACAACTAGGTCTATGGAGATATACATACCCTATCGCACCTCTACATTTTACCTTATAAAATATAAGAATGAAATAAACCAACTTTCTTTCCCATTCCCCTTAGTTTCAGGACTCTATCAAACTTCAAAAACATCAAAAAAAACATTAACACATTTGTTTCGACATTAAATCTCAACTTTGAATTTTTATTAATAAAGAGATTAATATAAAAGATATGAAGATCAAGAATCATCAATATATTCTAAGACAAATTGTATGGTATCCTATTTGTTCATACCATATACGATATACTAATAGTTAGAAATGGGGAAGAGAAGGATGTAGGGATGTTTATGGATAATAGGATATGATTGTTTCAATCTAGATGAACTTATAGAAAGCTTCTATACTTCAATTATGTGATGTCCTATTTTATTAAAATGTTTGCAATGGTACCAATTCACAAATTTAATGTGGAAATGTACTAGGTCCAAATTTTGTCTAGAGAAGGCAAGTCATAATGCATGATTGTGCAACTCCACTTTTAGCATTTCCTATAACACGACTCATTTTTTCACATAAATTTTAAGCATATGTTTTCCATTATAATCATGTGAACTATTCCCTTTTTTTGTTTTTAAACTCACATTCATGAACTAACAACAAGCTCTGTGTATGGTCCATATTTAAGAAAATTTATCTTAAACTTCTTAATGATAATACAAATTTCCATTGGTTGAGTTAATCTCTAATCTCATATAGGATCAAACTTCTTTGCTTAGCAGTTGTTTGGTCCCCATTAGTTATCTCTCTAGTTGAGGAAACTTCTTGGTTTTTTTTTTAAGTTGTCTATTTGGTGTCATGAGGTTAGATCTCTTGAGTTTGATATGATAAAATTGTTCAATTTCTTATTTAGTTATCTATTCTTTGAACCATAAAATTAGCTTTGCATGAAGATCGCATCCCAAATGTACCTATAAGGACTCCCAAATACAACTCCACATAAACACATAGAACTACATCCAACTCTACTTCATGCATAGAATCAACACAAATAACAAATTTCATTTTGCATTGATTATTTACCTTTATCTATATCTCATTGTTGACCCATCCCAATGATATGGGCTCGAATTGTCATAAGTCTCTTGTCTCAATTTCTTGGCTAGATCCGTTGCTATTAGGTTTGTCAAATAGGGAGGGAATCCTTCTTGATGTATATATGATGGATACCTACATATTCCCATGTGAATGTACCATTGTGTCCTTGTAGTGTTTTAATCAACTTCTCATTTTGTTCTTCTTAGCGTAAAAACTTGATGTTTATGGTCTTGTTTTGGCTAATATCTATAGGTAAACCTGTGAAATTGTTGATTTCAAGAGGTATATGATATGTGTTAATGAAAATATCTAAATGATTTTTTTAATTCACGAGATCAATGATTTATTTAAGGATGTGAGGAATTTTTTGGGAATATGAAGCTATTAATCATTAATTACATCATCCTCATTATTTTACCTTAAGAAAAATTATTTATCCATCATAAGTAGTTAATGGGAAACTTCTTCATCATCACTTTCTTCTCCCTCTACCCATATAGGTACTTATGCTTCCAAGCTTGGGTCAGCTAAGGGTATAATGTGAGATTTTTAGTAGAGTTTCCATGTGAATATTCATGTTACTAGACCTACAGTTGTTGTAAGCATTAATTGTAGCCAACCATTGTCTTCCAAGGGTTAAGAAGTAACATCTAGGCTAGACCTAGTTTGGAGGACCTTCAAGTCTACAATATATTCAAAGAGTACATGAGTGACTCCATTAATTTTTACATTTACTATAGGGATTCTTGGGTCAACATATTTCGTAGTGAGAACCCTTCCAAACATTAGATATGTTACCTTTCTAATCACATGGATTGTTTGATATTTTTCCCATTTTAGCCCAAATTTTCTAAATATGTTACCCTAACAATCCTAGAATATATAGATATATATTTTATTTCCTAAAGAAATGGAATTTTTAGGAACACATTTTTTAATTCCCCTGTGATGTCTAACTCATTTTAAGTGGATGACTTTTACAATTATAGTCTCTCTAGGCAAAGGAGTGGGGGGAGAGGGGATGTTGGTTGGTGAGGGGTTGTGGACTATTGACTCAAACTTAATGACACCCTGAATTTAAGTCTACTTTGTAAGATATTTTTCTTGCTACAATTGGCCCAAAAAATCATCTATCCTTAGCAAGGGATACTTGTTCTTCAACATAATTTTCTTTAAAAACCTTTAAGCAATACAAATCCACAAAGTCACATATTTATTTAGCACAATGATGATGGGAGACCCACATGGTGAGGTATGTGGTGGAATGAAGCTATGTTCTAGTGGTTGTTGCAACCATTTCTTCACCCCATTTATTATATATTTAATTTCTTGTACAACAAATTTTTTGGAAATGAAGAGTATGACAACAATTGGATCTCATGATTCACTTTCGCTTGCGTAGTATCCCTTTAAGATCTTGCAACACACCCTTGTATACCTATAAAAACTCTTCCAATTGGTATGTTTAATCCTCATTGCACCCATCTAGGTACGACTTCTTCTTCATGGTCTCCTATACAAACTAATTTCCTCATAAAATAACATAATGTTTTTCTTGCTAGAATTGATCAACTTTTTCGTTTGGCTTGAACTTACCAATGAGATATAATTTCCCTTGAGTGCATTGATAATGAAGTATTTCATGTCCTTGATGAGGTGGTAGTAGGTGGCTCTCTACATGAATGTTACATCTTGCATGTACACATATGGACTCCCAATTACAACTCCACATACATAAAGTGGAACTACATCCAACTCTACTTCATCAATAAAATCAATACTGATAGAAAATTTGATTTTGTGCTATGTTTTTGCATTTGTCTCTACCTATTTGTTGACCCATCCTAATGGATATAGTGTAGGATGTTCATGAGTCTCCAATCATTATGTCTTGACTAGATCTACTAATATGAGATTCTCCTATAATTTTGATTTCAACAGAGCATAAATTTTGATCTTCTTGACATATATCATTATATGGAAGATTTTAGTCATTTCCTTCTCTTCCTATAACTATAAAATACAAACATTTACCCCCTTATACACTGATGTACAGAAAATATTTTACACATAATATTATCATTGATGACAAAAAGGTGTCATTAATGTCAAAGGAGATGTATGAGACAATAGAACCAATACCATATTTGATGACCCAAGATGTAGCAAGATAGTTTATGAAGTGATATGATGGATAAATATTTCACAAGGTCTCTTCACATGAATATATAGGTGCTTGAAGTTATTCAAATTTTTAATGAAATTATGATACTCAAAAGATCCTACAAATAACATAGTTGCATAGAGTTCATCAATACCTTTCCAATGATATATCTTACTCAAAAAAACCCTCCTTGATGAGAAGCTATGGTTGTTTGAAGATTTAATATTAATTGAGGGTTAAAAAATATAGGGCATGAACCCACAAACTTTAATATGTTATCTAGTGCACAATTTTCGAGAAGATCCACCTTTGAAAGATAACATAAATGGCCTTGGGTGCACAAATATATGCACCATTTAAAATCATTACATGGCATGCATATTTCAAGTTGATTAATGGCACCTCCAACAAGTAAATGGTTAGATGAAGGAAAAGTTACAAAATTTTTAACATCCTTATTTGGACCAATCGGATGACGAAACATGGTAGAGTTATGTTGGATAAGGACATAGAATCACATTCGATTAACAAATGGATCATTAGCATAGCCAACATGACACTTTACTAAGGTAATATGGTGGCACATTTGGATTGGAAAAAAAAATACATGGTGACACGTGGCACCTATCATGGGATACCATGTGGATTGATGATGTCATCAAGGGAATGATCAATGACCCTAAAGGTCTAGGTTGTATAGGCACAGCCATATGCCTTTTAGAAACATCAGTTTGGTCATATGTTTAGTTGGAACTTTGGATTTAGCACTGGTACTATCATTGAATTCATGGCCATGGATCCACGTATTCATGTATATATACAAAGTGTCTTAAACTACAATCCAATGGAATTGTAACAAAAAATATAATTATTCTATTTAATCTCAAAGGTTTTGGTTTTATTTGTAAAATTGATTAGAAGATATAGTTATTGGTTTATTTAAGAAAGTTTGAGATCATTCTTGACAGAACCTTTGGAACTTATAGTGTTGATGTGACGGATTAAGAGCTCAACAAATCCATAACTAGTTGAATCCATGGTTATGAAATCCATTGGGATATCGTTAGGTGTCCATTTGTGACCTTCGTTCACGATATTGAGCCACAGTGGAGTTATGTATACAGTATTGACCCTATAGTGCGAGGGTAAGTTCATGCATTGGAAATCCACGGTGGAATTTCATATAAAGTGTTGACCATGTAGTATGAGAGTAATTTCGTGCACTGGCAAGCCATGGTGGAGTTCCATGTATAGTGTTGATGTTGTATTATGAGGGTAATTTTATGCATTGGAAAGCTACGATGGAGCTCTATATATAGTATTAATGTTGTAACAATAAGCCATGAGGGTAACACAAGCCATGGTGGAGTTTTGTTTACATTAGGGATGAGCCACGAGAGTATATCATACAAAGCCATGTAGAATGACTAAAAACTAGATCCATAGTGGATTGACATCCTTTCCCAAGTCAGTTTCAGTATTACCACCATAACAAAATTGACACAACACTATGTTACAAGTGACATCGTTCAATATAGCTGGTAAGGTGTGCGTTTTGTGCGTTGGTAAGGTGTGCGTTTTGTACATATGTCACCATTTTTTCAAATGTTTAGCTAGCTACTAGTGGTCATTTTATTTTCCTATACATATGTCACCATTTTTTCAAATGTTTAGCTAGCTACGGGTGGTCATTCTGCAGATCTAGTGTTGGGGTTTTGTCAATTTGTAGAGTTTAGTTGTTTTTCTATTTACGTATGTCACCATTATGTAAAATTAGCTAGCTACTGGTGGTAATTTTGTATATCTAGTGTTTGGGTTTTATCAATTTGTATAGTGTTCCCACAAAGCGAATATTTGTAGAATAGTTAATTTGTTATGTGGTTTAATATGTTTTTTTTGAGTTGTTGGAATCATTATTTGTCCAAATTGTGTTCAGGAAGAAGTTGGATGATAATTGTTTAAAGATGAATGTAACCATTGGGTTTTGATGCTCTTCTTATTATTATTTGATGTCTAGAATTTCCTATTTTTTTTTAAGGTCTATCAGCATGTTGCAGTTGTTTTGGATATTTGAGGTAAGCAGGTTATGAGAAGGAGTTTGAATGACTAGATTGAAGAGCTGGTTGAAGCAGAGTATGAGCAATAATATGGCAACAAGAAACAATGATATTTGTTTGCAATGATAGTGATAGTGTTTTTAGGTTGCACTGACAGTGACTATTATGAGGATGATGTTTGCAGGTTGCAGTGACAATGCCTGTGGTAGTGACAATTTGTGCAAGTTGAGATGATGGTATAGGTTGTGATGATGACAACACATTGAAAATAATGACATTTCTTATAATTCATTGATATATGATAGTGTTGGATCCAATTTGAAAATGAGATGAAATATAGGTCCACAATAATGTTGAAGGAGGTTGGAGCCTCAATCAAGTTGGAGCATAGAGCAGGTTGGAGCCTACTTATTCTTGATATTGGAGCTTAGATCAGGTTGTAGCCTACCATAAGTGGAAAATTTCATTTCTTGGGGGTAGTTTCCTCTAGCAAGTTAGGGCCTTCAAATTGATGTAAGTAAATTAAATATAAAGAAGAAAAATATCAATAGACTTATAGGTGATTAGCACATGGATCATTAGCATAGCCAACATGACACATTACTAAGCTAATGTGGTGGCAGATTCAGATTGGAAAAAAGAATAAAACATGGTGACATGTGGCACCCATCATGGGATACCATGTTGATTAATGATGTCATCAAGGGAATGATCAACGAACCTAAACGTATAGGTTGTACAAGCATGGTCATATGCCTTCTAGAAACATTAGTTTGGTCATATATTTAGTTGGAACTTTGGATTTAGCACTAGTCCTATAGTTAACTTCATGGCCATGGTTCCACGCATTAGTGTATACATACAAAGTGTCGAAACTACAATCCAATGAAATTTTAATAAAAAATATAATTATTCTATTTAATCTCTAAGGTTTTGGTTTGATTTGGATGAGTGGTTACAACCTATAGTTATTGGTTTATTTACGGAAGTTTGAGATCATTCTTGATACAACCTTTGGAACTAATAGTGTTGATGTGAAGGATTGACAACTCAACAAATACATAACTATGTTCTAGTAGGAAACTAATTGAATCCATGGTTATGCAATCCATTGGAATATAATTGGGTGTTCATTTGTGACCTTTGTTCGCAACATTGAGCCACAGTGGAGTTTTGTATACAATATTGATGCTATAGCACGAGGGTAATTTCATGCATTGGTAAGCCATGGTGGAGTTCTGTGTAAAGTGTTGACCTTGTAGTATGAGAGTAATTTCGTGCATTGGCAAGCCATGGTGGAGTTCTATATATAGTGTTGATGTTGTATTATGAGGGTACATTTATGGTTGGAAAGGTATGATGAAGCTACATATATAGTATTAATGTTGTACAATAAGCCACGAGGGTAAAAAAATCCATGGTGGAGTTTTATTTGCATTAGGGATGAGCCATGAGGGTAAATCACGCATAACCATGTAGAATGATTAAAAACTAGAGCCATAGCGGATTGACATCCTTGCCAAAGTTAGCTGCAGTATTGTCACCATAACACAGTTCACACAACATTATGTTACAAGTGATATCGTGCAGTATAGTTGGTAAGGTGTGTGTGTTGTGCTTTGGTGGTCACCAGTTCAACCCTCGACGGTGAATAGATCGAGTTGTTTTTTCATATATATATATATATATATATGTCACCATTTTTCAAATGCTTAGCTACCTATTGGTGGTCATTATGTAGATCTAATGTTGGGGTTTTTTCAATTTGTAGAGTCAAGTTGTTTTTTCCTATACATATGTCACCATTTTGTGAAATGTTTAGCTAGCTACTGATGGTCATTTTGTAGATCTAGTGTTGGGGTTTTGTCAATTTGTAGATTTGAGTTGTTTTTTCTACATAGGTCACCATTTAAAAAAAAATTTAGCTAGCTACTGGTGGTCATTTTGTATATCTAGTGTTTGGGTTTTTTCAATTTGTAGAGTGTTCCCAAAAAGTGAGTATTTGTAGAATAGCTAATTAGTTATGTGGTTTAATATGCTTTTTTTGAGTTGTTGGAGTCATTATTTGTCCAAATTGTGTTCTAGAAGAAGTTGGATGATAATTGTTTATGGATGAATGTAACCATAGGGTTTTGATTTTCTTCTTATTCTTATTTTATGTCTAGAATTTCCTATGTTTTTTTGAAGGTCTATGAGCATGTTGCAGTTGTTTTGGATATCTAGTGTAAGTAGATTATGATAAGGAGTTTGAATGACTAGATTAAGGAACTAGTTGAAGCAGAGTATGAAAAATAATATGACAAAAAGTAGTAGTGATATTTGTTTGCAATGATAGTGATAGTGTTTCAAGGTTGCAGTGAAAGTGACTATGATGAGGGTGGTGTTTGCAGGTTGCACTGACAGTGATTGTGGCACTGAAAATTTGTGCAAGTTGACATGACGGTATAGGTTGTGATTATGACAAAATATTTCAAATAATGACATTTCTTATAATTCATTTATATATGATAGTGTTAGATCCAATTTGAAAATGAGATGAAATAGAGGTCCAAAAGAAAGTTGGAGGTTTGAGCCTCAATTAATTTGGAGCATAGAGTAGGTTGGAGCCTACTCATTCTTGATATTGGAGCTTAGATCATGTTTGAGCCTCAATCATGTTTTAGCCTACAATAAGTGGAAAATTTCATTTCTCGGGGGTAGTTTCCTCTAGCAAGCAGGGCCTGCAAGTTTATGTAAATAAATTAAAGATAAAGAAGAACAAGATTGGTTTTCTCCCATATGAGTTTTCACCTAAAACCTTTTTTCTCTTTACAATGTGATGGATTCTTGTTATATTTATTATATGATGACACACAATTGTAAATGACAACATAATGTTCATGGTTCATTATTATATGGATGTATAATTAAAAAATATATATGAAGTTGTAAAATTGACATCACAATGATTCACCATCCCCCGCCCCTCAATGTGAGCTTTCGAACAATAACTGGTATCAAAGTAGGTCACATTTAGGAATAATTAACTATAGGGATATGGATCAAGGAAATATGGGCTTATATGGAACATCAATTATTCTTGTAGAATTTGAGCTAGAGGAGTTTAAAACAAAAAATAAAATCCCAATAAAGAAACTTGGTAAAATAAAGAAACAGTTGGGAGAAAACATAAAGTAGTTAGAGGAGAGAAATAACATAATTAACAATCTCAAGAAATATGAAGATGTAGAAAAGAAGTCAGCTGCCAAAATTTAGGAATATTCTCAAGCCAAAACAAGCAACAAGAGAGATAATGAAAGGAAGCGAGTAAGGGGGGTTTTTTCAAAGGGAGAATGAGGAATTATGATAGAATTAAAGTTATTAAGAGAGGGATTAGGATTTGAAAAATGATTCATAATAGATATTTCAATAGATGGTATAAACAAATTATAATTATAATAAAAATCAATATTTTTTTAGATGGTAGAGCTAAATAAGAATTATCAAGACAAGTATATAATTTATTAGAAGGTAAAGTTAAGTATGAATCATAATTAGAAATTAAATCTTTATTGTAGTCACAAAAAGAGTTTAAATTAAAATTAGAATTAGCATGAGAGACTAATGAATGAGTATTCTTGGGATAAATCATGGAAGATTCATGATATAGATGAAACACGCCAATAGAATGCATGGAGGGAAGCAAATCAAAAGTGAACTCCAAGGGATAGGAACTAGAACCACCACTTTGTACACGAACTAGTGGGGAGTATGGAATCGGTGTAGTTGGAGGAGTTAAAATGGGTGTGCTCTAGTTCTAAAGATTATATATGATCGATGGGAGAGTATAAATAAAGCATGTGAGTGAGTAGGTGAGTTCAAATTGGCTTGATATCAACCATATGTGTCATGGATGGATTTGAAACTACATAGTGAAAATGCATAGAGTAAATAGGTATGGCTTTGAATGAAATCAAGAAAGGAGGCATTGAATGTGTATATATTTTATACACATTAATTTGTTAAATAAAGTAATAATAATTATCTAAAACTCACATATGGGACTTAATTTTTTTCTTAATATATATATATATATATATATATATATATATATATATATATATATATATATATATATATATATATCCTATTAAGGTGTACATACTCTACCCTTTCCAAATTTGATTCATTAGCTATAAACTATCATGAATGCTTCATTATAATAGTTTATCACAATAGTTATAATAAAATATTGAAATATTTGACATGAATGTTAATTTCCTTTAGATATCATATTCCTTGATTGAGGGTTTTATGCTTAAATAGGCGAGATAACTTAAATGTGAAAAATAAAGAAAAAAAATACTTACACACCATCTACAAATAAACACAATATTTACCCTAGGAAACTTGTATGAGGGAAAACCTAGTTAGAAGGAGAGGTTTATATGCTCTCTTTTCTCTAATATGGAAATATGAAAACACAAAGAAAGAGGTACTGAATGTGGAGTTACCTAAGACCTGTGCCCTAGAAGGTTTCTATAGTATCTTTTTATGTTCTATTCCACTCCCTAACTACCCACTCCTAGTTGCTCTACTCAGCCATGGAACATATAATGACATGAAATTGAGCCCCCATTCTTAATAGAAACCACATATTTCATATTGATCAATCAATGTCTAGGGGTAAGGTGACCTTTGACTTTATCAAACCTCAATTAGAGTTACATTTCTATACCTCTTAGAATATTCTAGAAATTCCAAATGTAGCTAATGGCATGTGTGTGACTAATCTGGGATAATGTGGCATCCTCTCATACCATGGTAGTCAAAATGGTAGGTCAACTTGTGAGAGGCATAAATTTTACATATGAAGTTTGATTGATGTGAATTTTGCATTGTGGAAAGTTATCTAAGTGTATATTAACATCAAGAGATCTATCTAAAGAGGAGAAATTTTGACCTCAAAAAATGTCGTTTGAAGCACTAAAATAGCTCCAAAAGAAAAACTCAATTTCCCGAAATAAGACCTACTGTTATGTTACACTTACAACCCCATCCATTTTTTCCCACACTCTAAATGCATTGAGATAGATAAAAATAATAATGAAAATAAATTGAGAACCATAAATATTTATATCAACAAATCACTTTGAAACTTCCATTCTTGATAAGGTTAAAAAATTAGATGTTACCTTTACATTTAAGGAAACCTTATTATTTTCCCCGTTATGCTATTTTACTATATGTAATAAATATTTTAAATGTGAATCCATTTAAATAAACATGAAAATCCATTGACACTGCACCTCTCTACCCTTGTTTCGACATTGACCTCACTTGATCTTGCACCGCCCTGCCTTTGTCGGTTTTTCTTCTTCCCGTCATCATTGTGCCTCCAAGGCATTTATCCCAGAGACTTCTTAGCCTTCACCCTCAGTTTTCGGTTGGTCGACTTGGTCCTTCCCGTCGTCGTTGAGTTAGTCCTCCCCCGAGTCCGCCCTCTCACTCCTCTTCTGCTTCTTTGGTTTCTCCCCTTACTTCTGGTTCTCCCCCTGTTACCTGCAACATGTCTGGTCTAGGGCCTAACGCTAGTGGAAACCCCGACCCTAATGTTGGGATTGTTACTAGCAGAACTGCCACAGGAACTACCTCGACTGCTCCCTTACTCCCCTTCATGGCAGGCCTCAGTCTCCCATATTTCAATCAGTTGATCAATGATCCTATCCGCCATGATGTTAGTTGGCCTGCTATGCAAACCAAGCTCCCTTCTGACATTCCCAAGTTTGAAGGTCTTGCTGGAGAAGATCCCTCCAACCCTATCCAATCTTTCCACATGTGGTGTTCATCCCATTCCATTATTGATGATTCCATTCATCTTAGATTGTTCCAACGCACGCTTACAGGCGAAGCTTCTAAGTGGTATGTTGATCAACCCACTTCCTCTCATACCACCTTTTCGACTCTTGCCCAGGCTTTTTTATCTTACTTCTAGCTTCCCCTTCGTTATGACACTGGTATCGAAATTTTGACTTCTTTCCATCAATCATCTACGACCCGCCTATCCGATCATGTCCAGGAATGGCGGCAAAGAAAGAGCCTATGTCAATCTCCTACCTTTGAAGACCGTGTCTATATGGACTGGTTCCTTAGATCTCTCTTGCCACCTATCGGGAAAGATGTCGCATCGCATTTTCCTCAAACCGAAGAAGTTGCCCTCCAAATGGCGTTAAAATATGACTTGATCTACGCTCAGACGGGTTATGTTTATACTGTTCTACCTGACCTCCCCAGACCTGATAATGCCCATGCACTAGGGGCACCTCATGCCGCCGACAGTATCGTTGGAGCTACCTCTCATCCATCCGCTCAACCTCCCATGAGCTATGGTTTCCCTGGGGGAGGGGGCACCACTTCCTGCACTTCTCCCCCTCCCGGTAGCCCACATATAGGATCTGGCATGCCTCCTCTTTCTTCCCAACCCCCTGTTACCCAACCTCATTATCATCCATATCCACAGCCTAGTGCTCCAACTCCTCCAGCATTAGCACCCCTGCCTCCCTTGTCTTCTCAACCCCCGTAACAGCAGCCACCACCCCCTCAGGGGCAGGTGTATGCACAGCAGAGCGCGACCAATCCTTTCCCGCAGCAACGCTTCGTGGCTACCCAACCATCTCACGAACCGGTAACCACTCAACCTCCTCCATCTGGTACCTCTGATTACCAGATCCTCATGATGAACTCCGACCAACCTATAACCATCGACCTTAACCTTCACACTCAGTCCCGTCTGCACACCCAGCCTCCTGCTCCATCTGTCCCCGAGTCACCTTCTTCAGGTTCTACAGAGCCTCTTTCTACAACTAATGGTCCCTTTCATATCCCTCTGCCCAATGCCGAGGTTCATACCAAGATTCCTAAGGGACCATTATGCCGAAATGCTGCTTCTGACCGAGTTTCCCATTCGTTTAGCATCGTAGATGAGTTGGCCCAATCTCCTGTTTCCATTTCAACGCTGGAACTCCTCCAGTCATGCCCCTCTCAAGGAAAAGCTCTACTATCTGCCCTATGCGATGTAGATCCAACAGATGACCAATTGATTGTTTTCGATGCCCATCAATCAGAGTCTCCTCCTCTTCCTGCTTCTGTAGCTTTCCAAATCTCAGTCAAAATATGGAATGCTAACATTTCCCGATGCATCATTGATGAGGGGGCATCCACCTGTGTATTGTCCACTTCGGTTTGGAAACAACTCGGATCTCCTGAGATGGCCCCTTGTTGCGACCGCTTCGGGTAAGAAGGGCAAAGCTCGCAAGGGGGCATCAAAGGACAAGGCTGCCCCGACAAACCCTGCCCCTCCTCGGTCGTCAACGCATACCATCCAGTGTGCTTTGTGTGATGTTGTCAGTCACGCCACCCATACCTGTCCTGCATTGCCTCATCTCAAGCCCATGGTTAATGTCGCGGTCCCCAAGTCCATGGTCCTGGAAACCTCTTTTCCTCCCAAGACCACGGCCAAGAACCCCAATACTATTCACACCAACCACCCCTGTGCTTTGTGTGATCTCCATGGCCATTAAAACCACCTCTGTCCCTGCCTCGAGGACTTCCGCACCTCTCTAGCCGCAGTCCGCCAATTCGAGGCCAAGTGCACCGAATCCACCTCTCTCCTATTTTCACGTTTTTCTTCGATAGAACTATAGGACACGAATGCTCCCATTGACATTCCCCCTCCTGATGTTGAGATGATGAAGCCTTCAACCACCATTTTCTACATATAATCATCCATGAGACCCCCAGGGAACATTCCCTCTGAATCCTCCCCTGTTGTTTCGCTTGACCTTCCTTCAGCGATCACCCTGGGCTCAACATCAGTAGATCCTTTATCTGCTTACTCTTCGGTCACCCCTTGTGACGATGCGCATGTGAACCTCTCTTCTCATGATGATGAGTTAGGTAGCTTCGCCACGTCAGACGATATTTCTTCCACCATTCACCCCATCTTCTATCACGATGATTAAATTATGGAAGGAATCATCTCCCCTGACTTTCTCTCTTCCCCCTTACATCGAAACCATGCATTTGAACCACATACACCTTGTGGCCATTACATTGCAACCCAATGTTTGGGTAAGGGGGCACCCATATTTGAGAGACCAGGAGAAGTAATTCTCCACAACTCTCCTAGTGTATCTGGTTATGTCGACTCTAGTACCATTATTCTTCCACATTTAGAAGAACCTCTAGAGCCCCATACCACTTCAGCTCACTCTCGGGATGATACCCCTTATCGTTCCTTCATTTTACATCCGCAACCTAGTCTCTTAGACATTGTTGTTGACCAACCTATAGGTTTTCTAGGAGAGCATTAGTTCATTATCTCCAAATCCTCTCTTTGGGATAGTGACACCAAGTATGCCAACCCCAAAACTTAACGTCCATTTGATTCATATATGCAGTACTAAAAGATATTGGTAATCCTCCATTTCCTTTCTCATACTGCATAACCATAACAAAAACAAATGACACACCACATCATTAAAATGTGTTTAGATTACCCTTTCTACATTTTGGCATGACCACAACATGCTTGGGGGCACCTATGCCCCTCAACCATAACCCTCCTCCAAATTGAATTTCTTCACTTACAACACTTGTACTTGGGGCACCACTTTGCCTCCTTACTTGTCTTTGTTCGTGTTGATTTTCTTCATGAGATACCCTATTATACTCATGTTTTTATGATCTCCCATTGGACCTTTACTGTGTGGTAGCACCATCGAGTCGCCCTTGTTTAGAGCATCTGAGTTGAGTCATCATCAGTCATGGAGTCTATCTCGAGTCCTATTGTATCCTGCCATAGTCCTCCATCCTTCATTGCTTGGTCACTCTCTCGTGTTGCACATTATGGCCTTCAGTACCATTGTCCCCTATTCCTCATGATATTTTGTCAGTCGTTGCCAAGCCATTCATGCCCTTTATGCTCTCACAAGGGAAGTCGTCCATCCGCTACTCAGTACCCCTCATTCCATCATCATCATTAGTGTCTATCTGTTCATCACTCTACTATTTTCCCTCGTGCCTTAGTTGGGGTTCCCTTATTGCCTCACCTATGGCAAACCTACTTCTGTCGACATCAGCTCATTTACTCCAGAAGCCAGGTCTAGGGGGCAGTGTACCTTGGTTCGAGCTCTTTTCAGCATGATCGTGATCTATACACTTGATGGTCTAGTGATGCACCAGCAGCCATTGATGATTCTCGGGTGTGTGTGAGATGTCTCAACCCTCATGAGGGGGTGGCCCTGCAGGTAGCCCCCCACATGCCCAGATGACTTCTTCATTTCCGCCCTTGATGCAGCTCCTCTCATTTGATGATATCGGCCTCAACCGCTTGTAGCACCTCTTCGATTTGCATGTATCAGTCAGATTTTGCGAGCCCTTCCCCGTGTGTAGGAGGAATTTGGGTGTATTTATATCTCATGTACTAAAATCTTCTTGTATAAGTCCTGAAGGTTATTCCAGGCATCGCATGTATGTGGGATTCATCATTTTATTTATCTGGCTCATGTTTAGGCCAGCACATGCTTCATTATTGCGTTCCGTGGTTTTTCGAACGCCTTATTCTTTGTACTATTGTCTCGGCGGGCATAGGTATGCCTCCCCCGCCGCCTTTAACACTGGCACCACTTCATCACCTAGATACTTGTTGCACCTGTAAGTCTCGTCTCCTCCGGGTCTAGTCCTTTAGCACTTTAGACTACCTTACATTTATCTCTCTCACTTCCCTCTTGATGCCTAGTGATTGAGTTCTTACAACGTACTTCGGTCATATGATTTGCTCCTAACACTCGTACGTTGGGGGGCAATCTGTTACACCATTTTTTTGGTCATCTAACCCATTATCATTAGATGAACCCAAGTACACAATGTAAGACCAATTTTACCCTAAGTAAAATTGCTTTCACCATATAAAATAACATTTGTCTATATTTCCTAAGTCATATTTAACCCAAAACAAGGAAATTGATTAAATAAATCATTATTTATTTAATTATTTCCGAGGAATAAGTTATTCAAATCATTATTTAATAATATTCCTAGTTAAATTTGACTAAATCATCTGAAAATAATTAAATAAATCATTATTTATTTAATTATATTCCCACCATCTCCCTAAAATAATAAATAAATCATTTATTTATTTATTGTTTATAAATAAAGGAATTGACCCAAGTCAAAATACCTTTTCCCTCCAGCAAATATAATAAAATATTCCTAAAGGGTGATTCTAGAATTTGATTAATAATATTTTATTCATGCACCGAGTTCTAGAACACCCCAATATTTTGTTATAAATACAAGGGTTTTCCCCATTCATTAGTCACCTCCATTGCATTAGATCACACTAGATCTACTCTTGGTCACCATTTTCCATTTTTGCCTTATGAGCTCCCATTGAGTTCTATGTTTGTCTGGGTTTTCTACCACAATAAGAGAGAGGAATTTTAGATCTAAAACATTGAGGACTTTCAAGAACCCATCCCATTGAGGAGAACCGGAAAGCACCTTTCTTGTTTTCCTCTCAGGTGCCCCATTCTTTAATATAATATAAAACATTCTTTTAAATACATTGTTCTTGTCTTGTCTATTGGATGCATGGAGCCATATTGTTTTTTATTTGCTTAATGTCTTTTGTGCTTAGATCTAGATTTGTGTAGAAAAATTAAAGATATTTTGCAGCCATAATCGATGTTAGGGCTATTTGTTATGCATAGCTAAAGTGATCTTTTATGACGAAATATTCATACTAACAATAATAGTGTCAGGGAACCCAATTTCCTTCTAGAGACGCACTTTCTAGAGCCACCAGGACACACTCTATGGGCACACGCTCTATCAATTCTACATAAAATGCAGAATAGAGGACATTTATGACTTCATCTTTGGAAACACATCGCCCCTATTCCAAAAAAGTTCCATTATATTGCACCCCTATCAGTTTAAATAAAAGTTTGGTGACATGGATCCCATAACATCACAAGGTCAGATGGATCTTGCTTAGTCAACATGGTTGGTCTTTCAACACTAAGCAATGTAGATAGGACCAAAGAATACATGTGGGATTTCAATGCCAATCTAGATGTTCAAAGAGTGTATCTCGACAGACTGTGGAAGATGTATTCAATAATTATTTTTTTGAATTCTTATTTGGGCATTCAAGCGCTGTTATAAAAATGATTTCAAGGAGATTCCACCCGATACCCACCTACAGGCTCAGGCTTGTGAAAAAATTGGCATTTTCCTTTTGAACTTGTTGTCAGTATATTTCAGGTTGGGAGAGGAATTGATTTTTTGTTATGTATATGGAGAGTGTTGTACATGGAGTGTTTTCTAGTGATGTTGCTTTGGATGGGAGGCCTAATATGTGTTTTATTGTTATGCGAAAAAATATGAATGGTCTCCTCGCATTCTTCTCATTTTCCATCATTCCATGCAGTTCTCCTTCCCATCCTATATATTTTTTGACAGTAAAAATGTACGATTGGACCATTTTTCCAGCACGTGGAGTTAGGGACCTTATTGCTTTCTATGTTTTTCGTGGCATATATACATATGTTTCATGGAAAGGTATGAGTTTTTAATCTTTTCAAATTTTTCTTTAGGTGTGTTTCAAATTCACCATTTTATTTTGATGGTGACTTACCAGAATGTCATTCTTAGGAACTAATATGTACAGAAGAAGCAGAGGAATGGATAATCAACTATGCCATTGAATAACCTATGAACATGTCTTTTGATCATCAACATACTTAAATATTCAAGCACACAATTGAACAATTGAATTGGGCTATGACTTCTATCATGAAACCGCTCAATTGAAACACGACATTAATGAAAAGGTTATGTTTCCTAATACAAGAGTTAGTGGGAATGATTAGGCTTTATGCTTTTGATTCATGATGATCGAAAAGTTTCGCTCATGCCTCTATAAGTTGGCTATTTCAATTGAATTGTGATGCTATGTTGGGTTTTGTTTGAGGTTGTGACGCCATATAGCATCCTTGTCAACTATACTCTCTGTAGTGAAGGGAATGCCATTATAAATTATGTTACAATATTACAAATGCATCCTTCATCATGGACCTTTATAGGATGATTAAAAATTTAAATCATTTTAGTATTAATAATAATAATAATATATGTTCATATTTATATTGTTGGGTTAATGTTTTAATCACCTCTAAGATTTTATATAATCGTAACTACCGAGAGTTTCTTTTCTTTAATTCACTTACAACTTCGATGAGTTGCCATGAATGCGCCCTCACTTGAATTAAAATTCTTGTTTTACTGTTAAATACTTATGAATCACAAATCGTCATTTGATAATTAAATTATTGATGAGCTTGATTACATATCGACTCTATTTAAAGATATGGAGTTATATAGGAAACATATCAACATATTTATCTATACATTAATAATATAATAATAATTAATTATTTTGTATATTTATTTGTATATTGATAATATATTAAGTATATATTAATCAATAAATTAACATAGGCTACCATCGAAGTATAGTAAACATACATTGAGCGAGATGAAGGCAATGGCAAACCCTAAGCTTTCCTGCGCCTTCGACCTTCTCTCATCTGTTGTCAAACCCATTCTTGGCTCTGTGGTCCCTGGAAGACAGCATGTGCTCCAGATTCACGTTGATCCCTACTACTCTCGATGCTTTGTGGAGGAAGACTTGCAGATTCGCCTCTCAGCTTCCCCTACCCCCTTTGCAAATTACCAAAAGGTTGCATTCCTATCAGAGCAACTCGTTGAAACACACCAGGCTGCGGTGTCTATCCCAGCGCTGGCTAGCTATGTAGGAATGAAGAAAATAGAACCCACTCCTGGGGAAATTTCCAAGATTGCAAGGAGCCTCTGCACCTTTTCTGGCAGTGCACAAGGCTGCATTCGCTCCAGCATTCCCCTACCTCTCCTGCAGGTCACCTTGGAGATCTCCAGTCAATGCAACCTTTGCATCAAGGAAATAGGAAAAAGAACAGAGGTTGTCTTGGATTGCAGCGTGTTGAACAGGGCTATCAATCCGGCATTCGAGCTCAGCCCCAATTGCCATGGCTACCTAGATCTCTCATCTCCTTTTTTTCAGATTCAGATCTCAATCTCCTCTGGAAAAACTATTCTGCATTGGGTGCGCTCAACCGATCTGGTCTAGAGCCTTGCGCTTGCACTCGAACACAAGCTAGGGATTCCCTCATCTCTTCAGCGGCTTCACTATGGAGGTAAAAATCTTGAGGTTTCTCTTCCCCTCTCTTTTAATAACATTGAAAGAGATGATTCTATTGTTTTAACCTTCCGTCTGCGAGGGGGAGAAGCTAGGCAACCTTCTTCTGCTCTAGGGGGAGCAGCTGGTCAACCTTCTTCTGCTCCAGCTTTCTTGTATAGGGATGTTGTCCATGCATGTCCTCCCAAGAAATCTTCTCAACCCTCTGAGGCTCCCAAGACCTTTTTGGTTGATAAAATAGAGGAAGTCCCCTCCATAGAAATCTCTCATCCAGATATTTAAGATCAGCTTCAAAAAATTTCTGAATTAGCCATCATCTGTCGCTTCAATGGACTCTAGCCCTGCACAACAGATCTCTACCAATGGATCCTCACCAATTGGACCAACAACTACAAAGTTGTCTTCTGCTCAAAGGGTTTCTTCATAGTGGTATTTTCCTTCAGCGAAGACTACCAGAAAGCCTTGACAGAAGGCCCATGGTTCTGGGGAATAGCTGGGCTATTTCTCACCTCCTGGTTCCCAGACTTTGACCCCTCAATAGCTGTCATCACCAAGCTACCAATATGGGTTCGACTTCCTAACTTACCAGCGCACCTATGGCATTACTCTATCTTTCAAGGAATTGGAAACTCTCTGGGTCGCTATCTGGCAATAAACACATCCAAGGGGGAGAAATGAATATACACTTACGACAGAATATGTGCTGAAATAGACATGAGAAAAGGTCTCCCTAATCAAATCAATCTCAAAATTGGGGATTTCCTTTGGACGCAAACTTTGGATTATGAGAATATCGCCTTCCGCTTCCACCACTACCATCAAACAAGGCACCTACAGAATTCTTGTTCTACATTCCTCGCCCAAAAGAAGAAAAGTAGTCCCAGATCAAAATCTAAAAGCTGGAAACCATGTGATCCACCCCCCATGGATGACATTGAATCCTTCAGCTCGGACGAGGAGGAGATTGAGGCAGAAGTGGAGGTTGCAATGCCAATGAAAGACTCACCCTCGGCAACAATGCTAACGAAGAATTCGCCTGCGGTTATCCCTGAAGGACATACTACTTCCCTGATTACACAGAAACATACTCATGAGTCCTCCTCCTCCGATTCGGATAAGGAGGCTCTCCCTTCTGTGAGCAACAGCGTTCAGTTGGTTCTCGCCCATCCGCACTAGGCAGGCTGGGTCAAAGTTAACAAAAAAAAAAGAGGAAAAAAATGTCGCGTGGAGGAGTCTACCCATTCTGGGTAGATTCCATTTACTATCTCTTTTCGCTCTCTTGTCACACTTCTGGTTCTTCTGCTTATCACCTGTTTACTTTCGGGACCGAGGTTGATAGTATATCATTTCCGACTTCCCCGCTCTCTTGCTTCTCTTGATTGTAACTTCAGTTTGTACCATATGTTTACTTAATAGAATTAGTCTTATTCAGAAAAAATAAAAATAAATAAATAATAAATAAATAAAAATAAATAAATAAATAAATAAATAAAAAAATTAACATATATTAATTAGAGTTTGTTATGATTTACATCATCAACCATAGTCAATATAGTTGTTATAATCAATCAAAATCAACATGGATTCTATGGTGGTTGATTATAATTCATTAACATGGTCAACCATTAGTTAACATAGACATTGTGTTCAGCCATATTCAACTGTATACATCATGATCAACATGCCCATGATCAAACATAGGCATCGTACTCTTCATATATGACCATAAACATCTATAGCCAACCATATCAACATTATTTGTAATGGTTAATCATATTTTTTTTGTAAATCAAAATTTTCTATTAGTTCATGTCAAGGATACATCGTGAGAAGCTATTTCGGCCTCATTCCTACTCGGCATGTTGCGATTTCAACCTGGATAGATTTACTATTCTGGCTTCATTCGTACCAGACATGTCACTAGATTTAAAAAGCTAGATACAAATAAATCTAGGAGATGGGCCACCAATACTCCAGATTCAACTTGATTTTATTTAATGCCAGATACAAATAAATTCAGGAGATGGGTCACCAATACTCCAGATTCAACTAGATTTTCTTTAAAGAACTAAATAAATTTTCAACCTGGATAGATTTACAAATCTAGATACAAATAAATCCTGGAGATGGGCCACCAATACTCAATATTCAACTAGATTTTATTTAAATAACTAAATCAATGTATCTAGGATATCATTCACTATGCATAGTAGGGTATTTACAGATAATTACATGGGCTCTCAACCGTAGCTCTCTCATCCTCCCTTTTTTTTTCTCACTCCCCTAAGAGCTCCCCTAACTCTAATTCCCTAAGATCTCCCCTTCTAACTTTGGCTACAAAAATACCTATATAATAAAATATTCTAACCGAACCCAGGTTATTTGGACATGTGTCCCAAAACCTAAGACTACCCAGCACCACAATTTTACTTTAGTCAATTTTGACAAAGGTCCACTTGGCCATTAGACTAACTCACCAAAAAAAATCCAAATTCTTTTTCGAATCTGGAGATTTGTAGCTACATCAATTTTCATAATTTCACAAATTACATGTTAGGGAAAACAAAATTCCCTTTGGAAATTTCATGACCCATTAGAGCCTAAACAAAAGTGAGTTGCCTAGGGTTGATGATCTTACATTACTTTCGAAAGAAAAGTTTGAGGTTATGATATAAAGTTTGGGAAAGAGACTTTCCATCACTGGTGAACGAATTCCTCCATATACAATGAAAACCCATAAAAAAGGGTTGCAATAAATGCTCAAAAAGAAGCATGAGAGGTGAAGTTTGAGCCCATCCCGTTGTGATGATTGTATCTTGAAATTTTATAAAATTAAGTAGCTTGGAGTATAATTTTTTTTTTGAAAATTTTTAATAAGAATTGAAAAAATTGAATTTTTAATAAGCATTGAAAAAATTGTAACAGTCTTTGTTCAGGAAATAAATCTTGGCTTTGCATGCTTTGCAACTTTTGAAATACATTTAAGATATATGTTGTTTGGGTTGAAAAATAATTGTGTATCATTGAGGTTTGGATATCTTATGGGACTTGAAACTATGTCAATTTCAAAAATAAAATATTTCAATCCACTATATAATGCTTCCATGTTCAATCATTCAAAGGGATGTTGTAGAACACCAATGTATATGCTTCGCTAAACAATTCTTTTCAACAAATAGAAAAGTTGTACTTCCTTATTGGAGTCTTCTTCCACTACATCAAATAAATTTTTGGTGGGTGTTTAATATTTTTATGATTAATAAAGAGGAAAAATACATATTCACTTTCACAAACTATCGATTTTTCCAAAATTTCATTGCCAAAAGTTTGCATAAATGAGTTTACATACATTTCTAAACTAGGATAGCCTCTTAAACAAAAGCCTATTTACCTCTTAAGTTATTATTAAAAATTCCACATCTAATGAGATTCCATTATGTTAGAGGTCACTTCTTTGAAGTATTTTGGTCCAACCTAGTATGAGTATCAAGGGTTTAGTATTTTCTCTTTTTTTCTCAGGTTACTTGCCGTTGAGAATTTAGAGGGCTGGTGATTAACTCAAATTCTCTTCTTGACAATTACTAGTGATCTTAATTGAGTTACTTATGTCTTCTCTTCTTATTTAATCTTTCATCAATTCAATTATAAAAATACATGATACACACAAATTAGGCTCCTAGAGACAAGGAAAAACCTATCCCTCTTGGAGAGGAAAACGCGTAATGAATTCTTCTTATAGATCTTCAAATGAAAAGTAACACGACCAAGACTCAGACCCTTGACCTATGAATGTCTCCAATACCTTGTTAGTTCTTCTTTGATGATCTCAAGCTTGATCCTTCTATTCTTTACCAACCAACACTGATCTGCACCAATATTAGAGAACTCAATCTCTAAGCTTTACTTCTTATTACTTAGTCAAACATATGAGACTAAATCATCTTTACTTTGTATACACTTGGAGCTTTATTTATTGAACTATATTTAGGAAGGTAAATCCCATATTTACTTTCCTCACTTTCTCACACTTTTCAAACTGTTCTCTTCTTCAAATTATGTAGGGACTTTGATACACATAGGACACTATCAAAATTTGCATGAACTGTAGGTGTATACTTACTTCTGATCTGCAATGTTACTTCATGACAATACACAAACCCTTATCCAAAATAGATAAACGCTTAAACACATTTATTTGTCCCAGATCTTGTTATGTTGTATTTGTCCCAGATCTTATTACGCTGTAAGAAATTCAGAATTGTCCGCGATTTCCTTACAGCTGTCCAAGTATAGTCTTCCTTGTAGTTTGACCCTGATCCAAATATATATATCAGATTAGAATCTATCCTATAATATGCACTTATCCCTTCCTGAAGACTGCACTTCATCACAGAGGAATCCACAAATTTTAGTTTGCTAATAAGCCGCAACTCCAGCACTATATATAGTACATTGCCTCCACATTTAGGCTGACCTTACATGCTACCTTGTAGGCCAACTTCACTGATCTGAAAATGGGTTAGATAACTTGTTATTTTTTTCAAGAACCTCCCACTCAGTTAAACAAATTAAGATCTAGCTTATTCTTGACTTGTGCAGAAATGAATACTTAAAACAGGTGTATGTTTTCTTCACTGTTTAAGTGCTTCAAGACCATTTGTTTTTTCTGATATCAAGAATGTGTAACAACCATTTAATGTATCAAATAAACATCAACACATAGCAACAAATTTAATAAAGGATTTCACCTTAATATCGTGGGCTACGTCACCTTGAGCTCTTGTCAACTGACTTCGCTCTTTGGTATTATGATGTGAAATTTATTTTACAAGTTAATAAATAAAATCCAATGGTTATTTTGGCTGTACCATTGGGTTTATAACATCATCATACCCCTGTCATGGTTGTTATCACTCTGAATATAGAACTAGGCTTCCTTTGACTTGACCTCATCTGTCGATGCCCTTAAGCTTCCCTGAGCTTTTCTTTGGCATAAAATCCATATAATTCCTTTTATGTCCTTGAAACCTCACCTACTATCTCTAGCATATATCAGACCTCCAAAATAGACTGATCGTTTTCTCAAAATGAGCTCTAGCTCCCCAATCTAGGCCTCCATCCACTGATGACCCTAGGCTGCCCAAAACTTCCTTGTGGCTCTTCAACTTTTAGAAGTATTCAAATGGATCTTAAAATCCTTTAAATGGATTAAAAATGTCCAAAATAGTCATAATATACTATTCCCTTGCAGAAAATGGCCTCTGGTTGCTCTGGTTTCACCTTCAACACCTGGTGGCACCCCTAGTTCTATGGTCACTAAAAAATTCCCTGAAGTATCTCAGCTTTCAGAAGTCCTAAAAAGCTTCTAAACACTCATCCATTGGATTTATAAGACTCATTACAGTCAAAAATTACTATTGGTTTGCTGAGAATGGATACTAGTTTCTCTGGATAGGCCTCATTCTCCTGCTGGCACTAGATGGCCCTGGTGGCCCTTGGAACTTCTATGAAGAAAATCAGCCTTCAAAAGTCCTCTATAGGCTTTGAAAACCACACCATTAGTTCCATAATGTCCGAAACATCCAAAATTGACTATTTTATTCCTGAATAAGGCCTCTAGCTACACGGACTAAGCCTCTTTCTGTTGTTGGCCCCTGGTGGCCCTTGTGGTTCTTAGAACTTCTCTGAAGAAGAAACCTGCTCAAAATCCCTCTGATTGCTTTGAAATCCTCACCAATGATTCTGGAATGTCTGAGATAGTAAAAAATGACTATTGGTACTCTCAGAATGGTTGAATCTAGCTCAAGATAGAGCCTAAACCAATTTTGTCTAGTAACCCCTAAAATGCTCCACTAATTTTGGGCCCACTACAGTTAACTCCAAAAAAATTTGGCCAAATCCAAAAAATTTAGGGGCACGCTAGAATTTCTGCCAATCTAATTGCTAGAATTTATTTTAGCCACTAGGGTTGGGCACATGCCCCCCTAAAACCCACGGTTACGTTACTTATCAGCAAAACTGCCTGTTCAAACAACACGACATTTGTTTCATGTGACCACGTGAAAATGGCGGTTGGAAGTTGTGGATTTTCTGAGGCATTAATCCCTTGGGCTATGGGCAATGGTTATATGGGGAGGGACTATCCCAAAGGGTTGGCACCTCCGCTCCCCCAAACTTTAAACCATTCAACCTTAAATATAACCTCAAACGCTATACGGTTAAGATCGAAATGTAGCTTGGGCAGTAAGGTGTGGGCTTTACGGGAAGGTGGTTGTGCATTCAACTCTGGTCCACTCCAAAAAAAAAAAAATCCACCAAACATGGGCCACCTGGCGGCCTATGATTGGCTTAAAACCCAAACATACAGCAATCAACAAATAAAAATCTGCCACTTATCCAAATATGACTGGCCCAGAAGGAATATTCCAGGGAATATTTTGAGGAATATTCCAAGAATATTCCCTAGAATATTTTTTTGCTGACTGTACCCTTGACGAGTCAAACTTGGTCAAATGCCAGAAATTGCAGTTTACTGGACTTTTCAAATCACGATAACTGCTTCATATGGTGTCAGTTTTTCAAACTATTCATAGTGCCAGAATCAGGAAGACGAGAGCTATTTGGTCACTCAGGTTTGGCACGCTTCCTAACACTTTGAAATTTGAGCTATCACTCAGGTCCTTGATCCAAATCTGATCACACCTTCCCATTGGGAATCTTTTGGACGCCAAAAGACTGATTACCTCAGATCTATTCAGTAGATGAGAGTACATCACCCTCACCTTTCAGCCTCCATAAATTTTTCCTTGCATGGCTTAGTGTCTTTGAACTACAACTCAAATGTAGTCAACACTTCCCCTCCTTAGATGCTCTTTTCCTCCTGTAAATAACTATCTTCCTTGAACTCACTCAGAAATTTCTGGCGAGAAATTTATAGAAGGTAGTTGAACATCATGTCCTTGATCATCGATCCAAGGTGGCTCAAACAAATGTGAGCTTCCAAAAAAAATTCATACATAACCAAAATTTTCATATGTACAAATGAATGTATGTCTTACCGGGTTAAGAAGTCAAACCACTTCTTACCAAGCCACTTCCACAGCGAATTTCGCCGCTGAAGATCTTCTTCATGTGAAACATTTTTTCTCACATCAATGATGGAATCTCTGGTTCCAATTTTGCCAGTATTGTTATCCTATTGCTTGGGATGATTAGTTGGATGTAGTTTCCAACATTGGGAAACAAAATGTCCCTTCTTCTGGCAATGTGTGCAAGTATTATGCAACTTCTTTGCAAGTTTCCTTTGCTTCAGCTGTTTCCTGTATGCCTTCATCCTCTTCTAGCATTTTGAAACATCATAGTTTCATAGACCACAAAAAGAACAACAACTCTTTCATCCATTCAAGAATGCAGATTTGTCATACTTATCAGAAACATAATCAACTTGACTATGTGAAGAATTATACCTCGCATGTTGCTTTGCATGTCCATCTTTTTTACCTTCTTGAGGAGATGAACTTTTAGATGCTCTACCTTCGCCATAAGCTACATGTGTACAAACACCTTGCTGCAACATAGGCTTCAAATAATGGCAATCAACTTGTAAACAAACTTGACATGTTTTTGGTTTAGAACTTGGAACAAAAGTTCTTTTTAAAGTTGGTTCAAATGCCTTCATGGCTGTAGAGTTTTTGCCACAAGATTGAACATAGCCTAGACCAAATTTATTAGGTCTTTCCTCAACCAAAATAGGTTCAATCATTCCTTATGCATGTTTTCCTAAACCCTTGCCTTCATATCCCATTTTAAACATTAACTTGGACCCTATGCCTCTTGTGTTATTTTCAAATGAACCTACACATCTTTCTGAAGAGGAAATTGAAGACAAATTAGAGTGAATCACCTCTTCTTCAAGCATGTTCTTGGTTAAGGCCCCTTGGGCTTGATGGAGCTACATCTCCATCTCATGCATTCTTTGAAGAATTCCTTCTTTCTCTTCCTTCATAGCAACCAATTTCTCATGAAGTCTAGTGCTTTCTCTTCTATCTTCAAACATAATTTGCACCATATCCTTCAAGATGTAGAATTCTCGCTTCATGTCTTCATCGAAGAATCTTGTGAAGGAGGATGATTTTGAAACCTCACTTGAAGAAGTTGTCATATTTATGTGAATGAACTAAAGAACTTCAACAAAAATTCACAAAGCTTTCAAAAAATTTGACAAAGGCGCTTCTGAACAAAATTGCTGTAGAGTCAAGCTCTTCTTCAAGCAGCCTTTTGCAAACAAACAATCATCAAGAGGGTTTGTCATTCAAGGGTTGCCTTGAGGTCCTTTGGGTAAGGAAGATGTCTTCATCCCTTCTTCCTTCTTGTCCTCTTCTGGACTTAGCTCACCATAAATTTCCCTTCACCTCTAGCAAACTCAAAATTTTAAGCAACAATCAGTTTGTAAATAGTCAAATTCTTTGCACTGTTAAAACACCTTTCAAGTCAAAACAAGCAACCTAGTAGCATATCAAGAAATAAAATATACTCTGATACCAACCTATCTGAAAATGGGTTGGATAACTTGTTATTGTTTTCAAGAACCTCCCAATCAGTTAAACAAATTAAGATATAGCTTATTCTTGACTTGTGTGGAAATGAATACTTGAAATAGGTGTAAGTGCTTTAAGACCATTTGTTTTTTCTGATATTAAGCATGTGTAACAACCATATAATGTAGCAAATAAACATCAACACATAACATCAAATTTAATAAAGGATTTCACCTGAATATCGTGGGTTATGTCTCCTTGAGCTCTTGTCAACTAACTTGGCTCTTTGGGATTATGATGTGAAATTTCTTTTACAAGTTAATAACTCAACTCCAATGGCTATTTGGGTTGTACCATTAGTTTTAGAACATCACCATACCCTTGTCATGGATGTCATCACTTTGAAGATAGAACTAGGCTTCCTTTGACTTGACCTCATCTGTCAGTGCCCTTGACCTTCCCTGAGCTTCTCTTTGGAAAAAAATCCCTATAATTCCTTTTCTATCCTTGAAACCTCACCTAATGTCTCCATCATATATCACACTTCCAAAATATACTGATCTTTTTCTCAAAATGAGCTCTGGCTTCCCAATCTAGGCCTGCATCCACTGATGGCCCTAGGCTGCACAAAAATTCCTTTTGGATATTTGACCTTTATAAGTCTTCAAATGGCTCTAAAATCCCTTTCAATGGATTCAAAATGTCTAAAATAGTCAGAATAGACTATTCACTTGCAGAAAATGGCCTCTAGCTGCTCCCGGTTTCACCTCCAACACCTGGTGGCACCCCTTGGCGCTAGGGTCACTGAAAAATTCCCTGAAAAGCTTCTAAAAACTCCTTCATTGGATTCATAACACTCATTACAGTCATAAATGACTATTATTTTGCTGAGAATGGATATTGGATGCTCTGCATAAGCCTCATTCTCTTGTTGGCACTGGATGGCCCTAGTGGCCCTTGGAACTTCTTTGAAGCAACTCAGCCTTCAAAAGTCCTCTAAAAGCTCTAAAAACCACACCATTAGTTCCATAATTTATAAAACATCCAAAATTGACTAATGGATTCCTGAATAAGGCCTCTAGATGCACTGGCTAAGCCTCTTTCTGTTGATGGCCCCTAGTGGCCCCTAGAACTTCTATAAAGAAAAAATCTGCTCAAAAGTCCTCTAATGGCTCTAAAACCCTCACCAATGAGTCTGGAATGTCTGAGATAGTATAAATTAACTATTTTCACTCTCAGAATGGTTGAATCTAGCTCAAGATAGAGCCTAAGACAATTTTGTCCAGTGACCCCTAAAAAGCTCCACTAATTTTGGGCCCACTGTTGTTAACTCCAGAAAAATTCGGCCAATTCCCCAAATTTAGGGGCGTGCCAGAAGTTCCACCAATCTAATTGCTAGCATTTATTTTAGTCATTGGGGTTGGGCACATGCCCCCCCAAAACCCACGGTTATGTTAATTGTCAGTGGAACTGCTGGCTCAAACCATGCGACATTTGTTTCATGTGACCACGTGAAAATAGCGGTTGGTGGTTGCAGAGTTGCTGAGGTGTTAATCCCTTGGACCATGGACAATGGTTATATGGGGAGTGGCTAGCCCCTCTGCTCCCTCAAATTTTAAACCATTCAACCTTAAATATAACCTCAAACGCTATACAATTAAGATCCAAACGTAGCCTGGGCAGTAAGCCATAGGATTTATGGGCAAGAGGTTGCGCGTTCGACTCCGGTCCTCTCCAAAAAACTTTTATCTACCAAACCTAGGCCATGTGGTGCCCTCCAGGCCTGCCATGTGGCAGCCTATGATTGGCTTAAAACCCAAATGTACAACAATAAATGAATAAAACCCTGCCACTTGTCCAAATATGACTGGCCCTGAAGGAATATTTTGGGGAAAATTCCCTACAATATTATTTTTGCTGACTATACCCTTGACCAGTCAAACTTGGTCAAATGCCAAAAATTATAGTTCACTAGACTTTTCAAATCGCGGTAACTTCTTCATACTGTGTCATTTTTTTGAACCATTCATGGTGCTAGAATTAGGAAGATGAGATCTATCCGGTCACTCAGGTTCGACACACTTTCGAACACTTTGAAATTTGATCTATCACTTAGGTCCTTGATCCAAATCTGATCATTCACAGATAATAGGCCAACTTGAAGAGGTACATTTATGCTTGTCTCTAGCGTTGAGTGAGGGCCATTATGAGGGTTGTCATAATCCATTCTTCACAAGGTATTGGAGCACATTCTTTGGATTAGACACTTCATAAACATGACTCTTAATTAAATTTATAAACTGAAGAAAAACCCTAAAAGACATCAAGAAGAAGTCTATTGACCTATACTAAAATATTTCTCATGAAAGCCATGAAGCAAGTACAACAAAAATACATTTTATTATCTTTGTCTTCTTCTTTACATAAATACATAATTACATAGTCAATATGAAGTCTGGTCCTAGTTACACTTTTCAACACTCCCTCTTAACTAGGCAGGTTTTCATACAGTTACATGGTCACTTTCAAACTGAAGGATCTCATAAGAATAATCAGATTGGTAATCACATCTATATAGCATCATATCAACCAGCATTGTCCTAGTGCAAGGCCTTGACTAAAAACCCCTTCTCTCAATGATACAATGGGCTACAATGTTGGCGAGACACATGACTTATAGACACCATAGTCATTGTCTCTCCAAGGTACATACTCCACCCAGGTGTTCCCAAAGTATGACCTTCTTAGACTATTCTTCTCTTGGGTAGCTAGTGCTCAACAAATATTCATCCCAGAATAATCTTAACTTGAATGCCCTATCACATTCTTAAAGAGTATTGAATGCAAGATGATTACCCAATCCTCCATTCTGTCTTCCCAAGTGAAGACCGGAATGATGTGTCTATCTCTCCCTCTTAGCTTTGGAGGACCTATTCCACAAAGGAATGTAATCACTCCTGTACAAGGAATGTACTTAAGCTCATTATTAGGAATTACCTAGTTTTTTCGAAGTAAGAAGCTTATCACCAGGCTCCCTTTCAATTAGGGATCTCCAACAACAATGGTGAGACACCCAGCTGCTCATGAAGAATTCCTCCCCTAGATTTCATGGATTTTGCTATTGAGGAATCTTCAACCTTTGACTTCATAGGGCACAAATCATCCATCACTTTCATCCATGATTCATGTCAGCTATCAGAAAGCTATTTATATGTCTTCATTATCTCGTCTACCTTCCTGTAGGCATTGGCATCCTCTATTAAGATTGACACATATCCTAATGATATATCTTGTCAAGGGTATTCTTCTTTGTACGACTTCTATCAGAGTCTACATATCCTCCAAGAGATATTTTAGTCACATCTTCTTGGCTTCCAGATGACAACTTCCTCTTGGCATGGTTGCACTTCATGATCTCTTCCCTTTTGCACATCTTCATTCCTAGGAACTTCCAGTTTCCAATTCGTTGTTCATATACAACCACCTCATATTCCATATCAGGATATATTATGTTGATTTCATCTGTCAGTGCACCATGAGATAGCCTTCTCGATAGGTCATACTTATAAATATAGAAGTCCATTACCAGCAAACATATGACATGACTTCAAAACATCCAATGTCAACATTTAAATATATATATACCAAATACCTTTTTCCCTTGAGTCATCCTGTAGAAATTTCACTTGAATGAAGAAATTCATTCCATTGAGTTGCTTTATCAATATTTCATCACATCCTAATCCTAGAATTCGGTAGCATAGAATTCTTGATGAAATTTTTTTTCTTTCTTTCTAACCATTGAATCCATAGATAACTCCATTAAAGAGTGTGAACACATGTTTCCAAAATGACCCTTGATCTTGATGATTGCCTTCCTTCAGTATAGTAATCAGTGAGGTTTTCACCAAGAACTCCTACCATGCTTCTATCATGATGCTATTAATATACATTTATTCCTATCATATTACTTTACAACCAACAAAAGTCACTTAAAGAAGAAGATAATCTAAATTATAATAGAGATCTCTCGCTTCTTCTTTCTTAGATTTTTTAAAATTAGGTTTTTCCCTTTCATCTGTGACATGGGATTCTTCATTTTTCCTCTTGTCCTTTCTAGATTTAGGAAAATCTATTTTTATAATGCCCAAGTTCATTACATCCAAAGCATATTACTTTTTCCATATTTCTTCTTTTATTTTGAGGACCAAATTTTCCGAATCTTCCTTTCTTCCTGGATATGGATGCAAAGGCTTGATTCCCTTCACTTGATCTTGGCTCTCCATCTTGTTTCCTCTATTTTACATAGAGACAATCGATCATGGAATGGTGTTGCTTCTTTCTTCCCATATAAACTTTCGAAGTTCCCCATTCTTCTAGTAAAGCATTCAGTACCACTGTAGTCATCTTAGTATTAGACATTAATTCTCCCAATTCCTGCAATTGGTCTCTTATTTTAGAAATACTCATAAAGTATAAAGTGATTCCTTCTTCTCTTGATAATTTCATTTTGTATAGTTCTTGTCTCAGAGAGATTGCTTCTCCTGCAGTACTCACAGAGAAAAGCTCCACCAATTTCTCATATATTTCTTTTGCAGACTTTAGTTTTTATACATAGGGAATGAGTGAGTCCTTAATGGATTGTATGATAATCCTCTAGGCTCTGATTTCTCCCTTCATGTACTTAACATGAGCTGAAGTATCTTATTTTGGGGGTTGAATTGTATTTCCCTCGATGTAGTCCATAACTTCGTCTTCAATTAAATTCCAATCTATCCTCTTCTTCCATGCACTAAAGTTTGATGACCCAACCAGCTTGTTTCTCTCTTTACAATAAGTCATCTTGACAGATTTAAGTAAGATCATAGATACTTACTTGAGTAGAGTGGCTTGTAGCTTCCTTGATGATGATGAATATGAAGTCAGGAGCTTCTTCTAAGATTGAAATCTCCAATGTAGGTGTTCTTGGATCCTTGATGATGAAGGATATCTTCAAAAGATGACGTCCTCTTCTAACAATGTCTTGAATGTAAATATTTGATGGCAAAGATTATTTTCTTGAATGATATTATCCTTTGAATGAGATAGAATATATTTCTTGAAGTGGCTTGAGAGTCTTCCTTTTCAACCCAAACTTTGATCTCTGTTTCTTGGAGTGTCCTCTTTGTCAAGTATCCCTTGTGTTTATTTCCTTAGTGTTAAGCAGGCAAATCCCCTCTGTGGACAGAGGAAATCCCTCTAACCTTAGGGTGGGTCTAGCAACAAGGGAACACACTAGAATCCTAAATTCCTAGCTTATAAAAGAAATATGGACAAGAACAGATAACCTACCTTGGTCCAATTCTTTTGTCATGGCACAAGGCAGTGATCCTTCGATCTTTGTCTTCACGCCTAGCGCTCTGCGTTGGTGACGATTTTCATGTGTCTACACAAAAATCAAACAAATGATGACATCATACAAGCATATACATTCATCTACAACTATTCAGCTAGTCAAGGAGAGATAAACACTTTGCATATAAATGGAAACAAAGTTGGAACCAAAAACCAGTCATGTATTATTGATAAATGTAAAAGAAGTTTACAACCTTGTGCCTTAACGTTGCGGATCTCCTTCAATGGGTTCAGTCGAGCGTGTCTCAAGCATTCTTTCAATGTTAGACTCAATGAGGCAATGGGCTTAAAATATTTCTCAACAATGGACTCTTCTCTACTTCTTCAACACACCAGATATACTAATGACTGTTCAGCTAGCTGAATCAATGTGAGGAGGAAGAATTTATAGGAGATGAGGAGGTGGTTTGGGATCCCACATAAGGTGGAGGATAGGTTTATCCCTTTGGGGAGTTCTACAATTGTAGGAACAAATAGGCCAAAGGGAGCAAATCAACGTTATTCAGTTGAACAAACCATGATGACTCCCCTCACGAAGTTGTTAAACATGGAAGCTTCGTTTCTATTTTAAAAAACTTTCCAAAAGTGGCTTGGCACAGGTTCCCTTCTGAGATAGACTGCCAAAGGGCATGGGGCCCAGTGTTAATTTCTCCATGGGTGTGAGGCCATAGATGCCTACTCGTTCCAACCCAAAATCACATGCTTTTAAAGGTCTGCTTGATTAATGATCAACAAAGATTATATTCCTGACATGCCAAGGGATGTAATGAAATTTATGGCAATGTATGACAGTACATAGGGGTCACTGAAATGGTCCTACAATGTTCGGGATGGAGATTTCAGGGATGGTGACAAAATATTGTGTAACAGATGCTCCCTAAAGCATGAATTCTGGGAGAGATAGGAGGGGTGAAATGCTTTATGAGAACATGCCCAAACCAAAACATCGTCGTTGGAAGTCCTGCAAGGACAAGTAAAAATGATATCTCTAATAAATAAATATGTGGTATGGGTGCAACCATCCATAATAGAGTACATACATTAATATCTGAGGTATGGACACATGCATCCAATGAGTAGGATCATCAAATAAACTCAGGTATGGCTGGAAACATCCAATAAAAAGAGTCATGCATATATTCATGATAAATCAAATCGTCCCACAACCTAGATTTTATGAGACAAAACCCAGAGTCTTGTGCTCCATCTCGACCCGAACAAGTAAAAATTCAGGCATGCGAATGAATAAGATGAAGTTGAACATGCAAGAAAATCACCTGATTACCAGCCAATGATGAAAGCTATTAACAGGTGCGAAAGAAACCACCAACAATGACAATGGCTCTCAAGGTAAAACTAGTACAATTCGTGGAATGTGAACAATGAGGTGGACGCTAACACCTGCGAAATCACTCGATCGAAGGCCAATGATGAGAACCTGTCGTCGAATTCAAAGAAATTACCATTGAGGCATGCAAGCTCTAAGGTACCAGAAGGGATTCTCTAGATCAACTTCTTGGATAATGAGCTAAATTTGACAGGAAGTGATCGGTCAAAGGAGGGCCATAATGTTTCCCACATCATCGCCACGATACAGAAGAATAAGATGATGGTGAGACAGGATTGTACAGAGGATCAGGGGTGAAAACTGTAGAAGGAACTTCTCTTGAAAATATTGGAGACACGACTCTGTAATTTGGCATATTTGGCATCAAGGGATATGAGATCATGATGACATGGAAAAGAGTAGATGAGAGGTCGAAAAAAGGTAACCCAAAGCCATGGAGGCAAAATGATGAATGTGGGATGTCCCCAACTTGACACAAACTCTAGACAAGTGTCATGTTCAAGAGTGACATATTGTTGACGCGACTGAGAACTGGTTCCATTTTCCCCCACCATTTCTAGCGAATACCCCAATTATTTTGGGAAACAAGCTTGAAGGGGATAGGATATGCTTGTCATATAAGTTTTTCCTTCAGACAATCTATCCTAGTACATTTTACGAGCCCTAGGAAGGAGGAACTCGATAACTTCATGGTGACGATTCCCGATGTTAATTAGGTTTAACGAGTATGACAAAGGAAGAACTCGGCATATTTTCATGTTTAGAGAGTTTGAAAAGAAGCAGAAAATAAAACTCTAGCAGGTCCCTTTTAGTAGGTAGTCTCACAAATCCAAAAAGGTAGAAAACAATATGTGGGAGAACCTCTTAGTCCTTTTCTACTAAGGTATTCTTTTTTCGTAAATAATATGTCCCAGCCCAAAAAAGGGGTAAACGTATAATGGGAAGATGACATTTCTTAGCCTTTAACGAGTTCAAAATGACAAGATTCTCGGTAATCTTTTCAATTTTTGAGAGTCAAAAAAGAGCTGAAAGATGACTCCATGGGGTGACTTTGCCATGCTTTTACTGAGTCCAAAAAAGTAATAAAATACAACTTGTTGCTTCATCGTCCTCATGTTTAGGACCTGTTGCTGCACAAGAAACAAACGTAAAACCCATTTCTCAAGATAAAACAATGAATTAATCGAAAAATAAGCTAAAAACCTAATTAGGGTTTTGAAATGGTTATAAAATGATGGAAATAGTAAAAACAAATTACTTTTCACCTATTGACTTTCTTGTGAGAAATTTATCATTTTTAACTGTGAACTTGTGGAGCTGACAGGAGATAATATAGGAGGCCATTCACAAATCCATTTTCTCCAGGTAAGAGCTCTCATATTTTCCTACATTTTAAACCATGTTTCATTTCCTACATTTTAGTTTTTGATGCGCTTTGAGGGAAGTTTGTCATAGGTTGGTCGCGACGGTCGGCGTAGATTCCCGGCACGGAGTCGCGCCAACTCGCCTAAAATTTTAAAGGATGTGCCAATCAACGCAGCCAAAATTGCATGAAATTTCTCCTAAATTGCTCAATTTGAATGATTCAAATGTCAAAATTGTGGCTAATGGTAGTCTCAATTATGGTTTTGCAGGGAAATTAGTAGTCAAAATGTTCATCGAGAGGAGAGAAAGAGAGCACGGGGAGGAAGATGAACAAGTCATGGGAAATGATGTGTGCATGGATGCAATGAGAGATTGTGAAATCTTGAAATTATTTCCTAGCACCATGTCTATGAGCTTAGATGGAACTACTGTAGTATCTGATCAGTGTGTGGGACACCGATCAAGAAAGGTTCATGATTCATTACCAAGAGTTGGAGACAGAGGTCTTCGACATATATTTCATCACTGGATTGTCACGAAGGGTTGCAAAACCAATCCTGTTAGGTACCTGACCCCTTGGTGAGAGCATGGGCATGCTAATATACAGAGGTTGCCTAGGAGAAAAGAAAGGATCAAAGAGCGGAAAAGTGGATATTCAAACAATACATGTCTTAGTACTAAGGGTAGTGCTACACACTATAACTCGAGCTGTGGGATCTCAGGCGCCTCACGAAGCTACAAAGACACAACTTCAACTTGCTGTGGATTGCATGACTCCAACCATTTACAACTGGGCGGAAGCTGTAACAATTAACTTGAAGCATCAGTTAAAAAAGTGCAAGAATGGAAAGATAAAACAATTTGGATATGGGTCCCTCTTAATACCATTCATCTTGGAATGATTTCCGATATTAAAAGGCCAGAAGATAACAATACCTACACCACCAGCACGAGAGCCACGGATGGTTCGTTTGGCAAAGTTGATGCCTCGATCAGGAGGTGGTCAACATATGTCATGAAAGCCTCAATTCTTCGACTGGCTCTGCTGACAGTTCATCATGGTAGAGGACTAGCCTTACACCAACATTGATTTCATAGGCGATATGGACCTTCCACTCCCAGAAGGAGAGGATTAGGATGAAGCTTTGGGTAAAAACTCATTTTTTGATTTTGATGATTATTATGATTTTTTGTTTATATATGTTATGATATTTATCCATGCATTGCATATGTTGGCCCAAAGAGACCTGCAGGGATGTCCCCCATAGCACGAAGGGTCCCACGCAATTTCAAGGCAGCCCCTCAAGGTGAGGGAAACGAGGAAGAAGATATTGCGCGCAACTTGGAGGGACTCACAAGCGGGATCCCATATTACGTGAGATTCAAGGATGTTCCTCGTGCATATCATAGGCACACTGCAGGGGTGTCTAACCACATCCACTTATTACTGAGGTAGGTTGTGCATGCAGTGACATGTTATCATGATCACCATACTGATTAGATGCCTAGGGTATATTTTTGCATATTTTTGAGAGACATGATGTCTCGGGATGTAACCAAAAACACATATATTTTTTGAATTTATGACGCATGTGGATGCAAAAAATCGATATATATATATATATATATATATTTATATTTATATAGATATGCCTATTTTCCCGTGTAAATGTTATTATGCAAGGATGAATGCTTTTACAAATTCCGCAAATGTTTATCTAATACAATATTGGCTATTGCATCAGTTAAAATATTCATTCTTCTAGGAATATGCTGATATGTGATATAATCAAAATTCCTTTCTAACAGACAAACACAAAAATACAACCTTAAAATTTGAGGGTTTCTAACATAATAATGTCCATTGAGCTAGAGAACAACAAGCTGAGAGTCTAGGTTCATGATTAATTCATAAATGTTGAGAGCAATTGCTTCGGTTAAGAGTTCAATGACTTCACTATACTCAGTGAAATTGTTGGTTGTTCGTCCTAGACAAATACCTTGAAGGTCTACCAACTCACCGTTAGGATCATAAATCACCCAAGCTGCGGAAGACAGGTTCCGGGTACTCTGGGAGGCACCATCCGCAAAACCAACATAGGGAGTAACAAAAATCTGCATAGTAAGCAAAGACATAATAAGTAGGAAAAAATTCTCACAAAGCACACCAAGCCAAAAAATGTACAAAAATGAAAAACACACTTATGTACAAAAGGACATGCACAAGAGACTCGTGCATAATATTTTTTGAGGTACAACCCATTTCTGGGTTGATTCAAAGAATAGCCTTCGTAGTCAATTAGCTCATAGGCCTTGTTCTACAAAACACGCTTAATGATATAGGGCCCATTCCACATGGGTTTTAATTTCTTGCCCCCAGCTTATCATGAGCTTGGTCATACAAGAGGACTAAGTCTCCTTCTACAAAGGTACAAGGGGAAACCCTTTGGTCAAAATGAGCTTTGACCCACTTTTTTTTGTGCTTCTATGACTAGAGCATCAAAGCGGCGAGTTTCATCTAACCTCTCCAAATATAGGAGACGTTCTTCCTCTGGTGAGGGGTTAGGCATTAATTCAATACCTATCTTGAGAGGAGGGATTTCACATTCAATCGGAAGGGTAGCTTCGAGACCATAAACAAGCAAGAATGGGGTGAATCTGATTTCATCCTTCATCGAGGTTCAGAAAGCCCAGAGAGATGAAAACAACATAAGATTCTAATTTGACTTGTGCATCCCAATCGTACGTGGAAGTATGGTGACTAAAACTTTATTCATGGCTTCAACCTGGCCATTGGCCTAGGGGTAGTACAACGTTGAGTTTTCATGATGCAGACCCAGCTTATTAATCAACTCAACCATCATATAATGGTTAAAATGAGAGCCATGGTCGGTGAAAATGGCTTGAGGGACACCAAACATGGTAATCACATCATTGAAAAGAAATTTTGCAGCTGTCTTATCATCAGCTGTTAGGGTAGGCATTACTTCGGCCCATTTAGTGAAGTAGTCCACGACTACAATAATATAAGCATGCCCCCTGGCCAGGTGAGGGTTACACGTCATAAAATCGATGCCCCACTTCGCAAAGGGACCAACGGTAATGATGGGATGAAGGTGTGTGGGTGGCGCGCACATCTTGCGCAGGTAATTCTGGAAATCGTGACATTTACAGACATCGACAATACAGTCTTTGAAAATGGTAGGCCAAAAATATCCAGCACGAAGGATTTTTTGGGTTGTAGCATACCTAGACATGTGATCACCACATGCACCAGAATGGTAGTCATTGAGGACTTTTTCAATTTCCTAAAGGGTTAAACACTGGAAGAGAATGGAATCAGCTCTGATGCGGTATAGAGTATCTTCGACTATATGATAATGTTGCGAATGATGACGGATACGTCAACGAGAATCCTTCGTCAACTCAGATCGGCAGGTGGAAGTATGGAGATAGACGATGATATTATCGTACCATGGATCGAGGGTGCTAATGAAAAAAAGAGTGTCGTCTAGAATGCGTTCCTTATAACCAGTGGGAGTAAAGGTCGAAGGTAAAGAGTAGATCAAATTAAAAAAAACCAATGATTTCTTCGATTTGGTGGTATTGAACTCCAAATCGAACTCTTGGAGGATAACTATCCATTCCAAGTATTTTTCCCCCAGCAATTGTCGAGTCAATATATAGGTCATGGGGTTGCAATCAGAAATCACGGTTACTGTGCGAAGTAAAATATAATGGTGAAAATGTTGGACTACTTGATCAACAACCTATGCCAATTTCTCGACATGAGCATAATGTGTTTTTGTATCGAGAAGATTGTGGCTCAAATAATAAATGACATGCTCATCACCATTGTCATTGTCCTATACAAAACCATGGCATTAATGCTAAATGTAGCATCCAGGTAGAAGGAATAGTTGCAATGATAATTTGGTGGACGCAAAAGAGGAGCATTGACAAGAAATGTCTTCAGTGCATTGAAAGGTTTATGGGAAATCTCATCCCAGAGGAACGAGACACCTTGCTTAAGCAATCATGTGAATCCTTTGGCTACTTAAGCATAATTCGAGATAAAATGGCGCAGGAAATTAGCTTTCCCTTGAAAAACATACAACTGATGTAAAGAGGAAGGGGAGGGGAGATTGAAAATAGCTCCAACCTTAAGATGGTCAAGACAAATTCCATCTTTAGAAACGATAAACCCAAGGAGTCTACTATAATCGACGCAACATTTATGTGGATTGAACCAAATGTTGTAGCATCTACAGTGAAGAAATATTTGACGGAGGTGATCCGGCTGGTATTTATGCTTAGCAGAATGAGTTGGAAGGTCATCCAGGTAAGGTTTAAAAATGCGCTTAATATCATGGAAAGCATATGAAATTACTCTTTAGAATGTAGCACCAACATTTTTAAGGCCAAAATGGATCTTATTTTATGCGAAAGTGCCCCAAGGAAAAATGAAGGCAGTCTTGTGTTGATCGGCCAATAATATATTGATATGGTTGTAGCTAGAGAACCCATCCATAAGGGAAAAAATCTCACTCCCAACACATTTGTCAATGATCTGGTCGATGAAAGGAGTGGGATAGTTATCCTTAGGACAAGTGCGATTGATGTCGCGGTAATCCACACAAACTCTAATAGTACCTTGCTTCTTATCCACAGGGACGATGTTAGAAACTCATTCTGTCAAGGGGATCAGATAAATGAAGCCAGCTTTGAGAATTTTTTCAAATTCTGCATTTATGGTGGCTGCCTTTCTAGGATGCACAGGATGAAGACGTTGGCGAATAGGCTTCGTGTCAGGATAAGTAGGGATCTCGTGTACGACTATACTCGGATCAATGTCGGTAATTTCTTCGTAGGACCAAGCGAAAACGTCTCGAAACTCTCGGAAGAGACTAGTATAGACCTTGATCTCATCAGGAGGACAGGACACCCCAATGTGGATGTTCTCGACAATCCCCAGTTTAACGAAGATGTTAATAGGAATCATTTTCGTAATGTTCCCCATGTTACCTTCCGTAAAAAATTCATGTATCAAGATGGGCATTTGAAGCAGATGGAAAGGAGCTTGGGAAGTGAATTTATCAAGACAAGTAGACATGGCCCCAAGGCCAACCATAAAAGGGGAATGATGATGACTATCATCCCAAGGAGGATCCTCTAGAGACATGGTTTCCACGATGGCTTCATCAGTGGCAAATGTCTCATTCAAGGGATTAGGAGAATTTGAAGCGTCAAGCCAAGGGGATTAAGAATACGTGTCGAGAGACACATTCAAAGGAGTATGATCGGAGGGAGGAGGATCCGAAGCCAAGATAACTTCACAATAATCAATTTCTATTGGGCTTAATGGCATCGTGTCACGAAATGAATCATCCTGCTCAGGCGAAGGGATGATCCATAGATTAGAGGACATGGAAATCATATTGACCTTGGCAGTATTGGGCAGAGGAAGATAAAAGAGACCCATAAGGGAGAGATATTTGAAAATTCCCAGGCCTATGCTCTCATAAGGCATAGTAATACAATATTCACATCAAACGCTTCTCTCGAAGGAAGTGGAAGTGAAAAAGGAAAACTGATTGACAGTGATGATCTTTCCTTCGTGTGGGAATCGAAGAACATGAAAGAGAGTGGATGGGATGCATAGCATGGCGTGAGTCCAACTGCGACCGAGGAGAAGATTGTAATTGAGCTTGGCGTCAATGACTTCAACCTCAACATTAACCATTTTTCCTTCCAACGTGATAGGTAAGCTAGTGAGAAAACCAAGAGGGAAAGATTCCCTTCTTTCAAAAGCTTCTAAAGTGTTTGGAAACTAAGGGTCAGAGAACCGATGGCTTTCCGGCATGCAGAGGACATGATGCAAGTAGATGCACCCTCGTCCACAGCCGCTCGATGGATACTTTCCATTAATTCCAACTTGGATAATTATTGCAAGCTAGTGAGGGAGACATGGAACAAAATTTTCCAAATCAAAGGTGATAAGGCTTGAATCGATGGGATCCACCCCTTCGATAGTGGATAGCAAAGCTTTTCGTTGTGACAGAAAGCTCTGAAGCATTTCCAATGCAGACATAGTGGACATTGCCTAAGCTAAATCCTCAACAATATTGTAATGCTGAGCAGCATGAGCGTTTGGGTTATATGAAGACTTATGAAGCACGCCTTTAGAGGTTGGTCGTACAATGAGCTGAGGACTGGGCCTTTCAATGTGAAGAGGGCCAGAAGCAGGCGGGGGAGGAGTACCATCTACGATATCTTTCCTTCGATTTGGTAGCAATAGAGATGTTTGCAGCACCATTCATCATAAAAACTTGAGAGCCAAAAGGGGTGGAGGACTAAGGTTTCTCCACCATCTGAGTTTGTTGTGATGGGAATGGTTCTTTGAGAACAATCAGAGTGCCTTGAGTGCCTTCAAGCAGTCGACTCACCTCGGCCCATCATGGATAGTTCTTGGTGTAGTGCTCACCGTCACATATGAGATGAGGGTACTACGGTTTACATTTTGAACCATCGTCAGCATTAGGTTTAGGAGAATCATGTTTCAAGGTATCGAATTTGGCCTTACCTTTACCCTTTTTATTACCTTTCGAAGCTTTATCTGCAAGGGTGGACTGGATGACATTCATTTCTGTGGTCTTACTAGGATTTGGAGGTGACTAAGAAGTAGTATCAGTGGAAGAAGTAGATTTTTTCTTCACAGGATTCAGAGGAGACTTACGAGAAGTCTGAGACACAGAACCAATGATACCGTTGACGAGTGGCATCGTTGGTGCTTTGGAAGTTCCATGTCATGGAGCATCGGGCAATATTTCATAAAGCATGCTGGATTGAGAGTTCACAAGGTCGAGGTACTGGGCACGAGCGATGGCTTGTTCTTTAGTAACACATGCTCCCATAGCAATGTCCTTGGCAATCAGACCTGTTAGCCATCAGTAAATTTTGGCACAGCAAATGATGGCTAAAACAGGTCTTTAGTCTTCAAAAAACAAATATCATGCAAAATTTGTGACTTCTTGAAGACTCTTTGTGTTTCCTTGTCCAAAAAGATTAATCTTAGGTACTGTTCCTTAACATGTTGTTCCTTAAAGTGTTTTTCATTCATAAATTCACCAAGAAACCATGCTGATATCCAAAAAGACTATTTTTAGGCCATGTTCCATCATTTTCTAAACCTATTTTCACTCATTTTTTCCCCTTTTCATCCTTCATTTTCCTCTGAAAAATCCCCTTTGCTCCTTCTCATTTTACCCTCATTATCCTCAGAAAACCTTCAAAATCCCTTTTAAACTCATAAAAAATCCTTTTTTATGGTTTAAAAACCCCCATTTTACCTACCAAAACCTCAAAAAACCCCTAAAAAACCTTCTTTTTGCCTAAAAAGCTCCCTTTTTATAACACAGGCTTTAAGCCCCTGAGGGCTTAAAACCCCAGCTCCTACTCTATCATATGACCTTGCACCCGCGACCAAGGCCTTAACTCCGTCGCATCGACATTTCCTCTATACATTCGCATTTTCCTTTGCAAACAGTCCACCCCGAATATCAATACTCTGATGAGATCCTAGCCGTAGATCTTTTTTGATCCAACGACGCTGATCACCTCTCTCATCCCTCCTTTTAGACCTCTTTGTCTAGCCCCTTTCTCCTTCACCCTCGGTCCCCTACTCCTTCACGGGGTCATACCTCCACCTTATCCCCAACCCCTTTTCCCTTACCTTTTTATCCTGCGCCCCTTGAAAAATGCATCTCCCTTTATATGTTTTCCCCCACCTTATCACTCCATGAACCCATCCCTACCCTTGATCTATAAATATCAACGGTCATTACACTTTCCCTCTGATCCTTTGATCACCCGACCCATATTTATCCACCACCCCTCCGCATCAAATCTCACCGTTGATTTGATCAAATCCACGGTTCTCCTCTGGCCTGACATCAAATACCCTCTAGACCCACATCCCACTACCTAGTCCCCTCTCCCAATCACCGGCCGACACCTGGCTTCCACTATTTTTCCCCGTCGTGCACCTCTCTCCATCGCACTCCCCCACAACCATTGGATCTTCCCCCCCAGATCCAATGGACTACATTAAATTTCGTGTAACTTTCGCCGTCGGGGTTTAACCACTCGAATCCACGCGAGACCATTGGTTTCGTAAGGGATAGGTGTCGCGAAATGATTGAGTCGCGTTCGATCGCGATAAAACTGCTTACCGCTCAATGATCGCGCGAAAACCATTCATGGTTTTCGTAAAACCACTTTGCCCTTTTTCGCGCCAAAGACAATTTTTGAAATAGTTTTCGCAGGTTTTCTCCATGAAACCTCCTCCACTCCCCCGCCTGCATATTCCTCTCCTCTGCATATGCTCCTCCACCTCCTCCAGCCTCCAAAGAAATTTTTCCAACATCGCAGGGTTTTTTAACATGTTTATTGATTTTATGCAAGGTTTGATATTGGTTTTAAAGGCAAAAACCCTGTCCATAGCCCACAAAGGGACAAAGCCAAATATTTCCACCTCTAAGGAAAAATCACAAAGAAAAGGAGCTGCCAGGTTTCATCTCATGGTTTGGTCAGTGCTGTGTAAGCGCTGGTGGTTACCATTGAACCCTTCAACGCATTTAAAGCCACCTGTATATAGCGAAGAAGAAAGAACAATGAGTATAAAGCTTGAAGATAAAGTTTAAAGTAAAAATCCTGGAGATAAATTACTTAACTAAATATTTAAAGATTAATAGAGAGGATTATAGTGAAATTCAACAAATGATTAAAGTTAAAAGGGTTGATACATCAAATTGAAGGATTAAAGGTTTAAACCTACAATTTTAAGGTTAATCCACTTTTTAAAGGGATAAAAAAGTCAGCAAAAGGACAAATGAAGACCGAAGAAGTAAAAAGAAGGCATGATCAGCCCTAAAGCACAAAATCAGAGTTAAATCAGGGTTTTAAAGTATTATGATAGACAGATCAGTAAAGGAAGCCTCCAAATGCCACATCATTGAGGAAATTACTCCTCAAAAATGCCACCTACAACCTCATTTTCCTCAAAATAATACAAATTAAATGCACAGTTAAAGATATTTGTCAAAGATAGCTCATAATTAATTTCCAGCCTACCAAAAGCCTCCAAAGTCAACAAAAGTGACTAAAGTTGATGAAATTTAATGTAATAATCAATTGGCAGAGTTAAAACATTTGAAAACTTCTCCATTTGGACCTTCATGTAGAAATTTGCTGAATAATGATTAATTATCCACTGAGACTATCCTGATCACATACAATTCGAATTTATATGCAACACATAATCTCTTCCACTCATATCATCAAACATGCGGAAATAAAATCAAGCGATAACACATCAAATCATCATACACATTAACATAGTATGTATGGGGAAAGCTTATAGCTGAAAACCCCGCAACTATTGTGTATATTATAATGGAGAAATAATGTAACAAACTCAGTACAATACTCCTCACAAGTACTCATTACTATCTCATGAAGTTACACACAAACTAGCTCAGTTTTGAACAGGTTACTGGTTCAAAACTCACCGCCAATTGCCTTGCCTCTATTGCGCAATCATGGCCTGTCTATATAGAGATCCAAGGTTCGAATCTCCTTGGCTTGACAGCGCAATCATCATGGGCAATTCCTTCAAGTGTGGTGCAAATCTCATGCACAACTGATGTCGCCACTGATAGCTAACTCCACCCTTTCATCTACCTCTTTCACTGGTCTCCACTGAACTGATCATGCACTGTAGTGAACCGATGTGTTCTTGAGTTGAATAATGAGTTACTAATTAATGAATTAAATAATATTTAATTCACTCCACTCATAACTAATTGATTAGCTAGTTAAACTAATCTCAACTAGTTCAACTAAAATAAGCAGAACACAACTCCACTATCTGTCTCATTAACTCCTCCAAACTTCTGCCACTGAAGTCCAACTGAAGTCAACCATGCATGATGCCATCAAACCCTTGGGAATCACGTGATTCCTCTGTCAGATGCATGAGCCACTTCTGTAGCTCGAACTGAAGTGCTCCAAGAGAGTAAACTGCTGTTTAGAGTCCAAATATTATTAAGGGTAAATAATATTTGACTTCCATATTTTTAGGAGAGGCAGTCTAAAAATAGCCTTCGACCTCTTCGGCCTAAAAAATAGAGTCTCATCTATTTTTACCAACATGACCAATGCTCCAAGAATCTCAAACTGGAATCCCCGAACCATGCTCCATATGTCTAAAAATAGACATAGTCTAAAAATAGACTTTACGCCAGAATTTGCCTGCGGGCCCACTTAGTGAAGGCGACTTCATTTCACTAAGCTCCATCATCTTGCTGCATTTTCAACACTCCCTCTCAGTAAGATATGGATTATCTGCAACCCTATCCTGCCTTTGTGGAATTCGAACTTGCTCCTGGTGAGCGCCTTCGTCAGGATGTCGGCATCCTGATCCTCCGTGGGAACATATGAAAGCATCATGATTCTCCGCTGAACACAATCTCTGATATGATGGTACTTGATGTCGATGTGTTGGACCTATCATGAAATATTGGATTAGCCGAGAGCTTGATGCAGCTCTGGTTATCACAGTAGATCACTGTAGGCTCCAAATGCAACCTGAACAAACCTGCGAGGATCTTCCTCATCCAAATAGCCTCGCATGCAGCCAAACTTGCTGCCATGTACTCGGCCTCTGCTGAACTGAGTGCCACGGATCTCTGCTTCCTGCTGTACCAGGAAACTACTATCGACCCAATGCTGAAAACTCCTCCAGATGTGCTCTTCCGGTCCGTTGGACTCCCTGCCCAATCTGCATCAGTGAAGCCAGAAAGCTTCGCTCCATCCTCCTGTCTATACCATAGACCATATCCCGATGTGCCTCTAATATAGCGCAATACATGCTTGCCTGCCTTCCAAAAGAGCTTGGTAGGCTTAACCATAGCTTGCGAAAGCTGGTTAACTGCATAGCATATATCGGGTCGTGTATTGACCGGATACATAAGCGACCCCACCAACTGTCGATAGACAGTGGCATCCACTACCTCCGCTGAAGTAGCATCCTCCTTCCTCCAACCACCAGGAAGAGGAGTGTCAACAGGCTTGCAGCCTTACATGTTGAACCTCTCCAGAATCTCCCGGGCATACTTGCCCTGAGAAACAAACAGTCCTCCACTGCGCTGCCAAATCTCCAATCCCAGGAAATAATGAAGGATGCCCAGGTCCTTCATCTCAAACTCTCGTGCGAGATCCTCCTTGCATGAAAGTATCAACTGCTCGTCGCCAGTCAAAATCAGATCATCTACATACAGTACGATGATCAACAGCTTCCCCTCCACCACAATCTGGTACAGGTTTGGATCCGCCTCACTCTTGGAGAATCCAAGCCCGGTGAAGTAGCTGTCTATCCGAGTGTACCAAGCACGAGGTGCTTGCTTCAGCCCGTACAGTGCTCTCTTGAGTTGACACACATGCGACTCACTGCTGAAGATCTCGAAACCTTCAGGCTGCTCTATGTACACCTCCTCCTCAATAACTCCATTGAGGAACGCAGTCTTCACATCCATCTGATGAATGTGCCACCCCATCTGCGCTGAGAGAGCAAGGATTTTCCGTATGGAAGAGTACCTTGCGACAGGTGCAAAGGTCTCCTCATAGTCAATCCCCTCGATCTGTGAGAAGCCACGGGCGACAAATATCGCCTTGTACTTCTCCACACTCCCGTCAGCCGCCTGCTTCACCTTGTAGATCCATCGCGAACCCACCACTGATTTCCCAACCGGTCTTGGGACAATCTCCCATGCACTGTTCCTGACGATCGAATCATATTCTTCGATCATGGCATCAACCCATGCGAGTTCCTCCACAACTTCCTCAAAAGAGGATGGCTCCGTCACAACACATTGACTCACAAGAGCCATGTATACAGTGTACCGATCCGGTGACTGCCTCTGTCTGCGCTGTGCTGTAGGTGGTCCTACAACCTTCTCTGCATCTCGAGCCAGTCGCTCAGCTTCTGTAGTGCGCATGCGCCCTCTGATGGTTGGCGTTGCATGGGTGGTTTCTTCCACCTCCTGAACTTCCTCTTGTGGTTGATCCACATCCGGAAGCTCCTCCTTAGGAACTAACAGCTCCTCATCTGCATGCAAGTGTAGCTCCCTCTCAAGTGAACACTGCATGGCTTTCTCCTCCTGAAATTTTATATCCCGTCGCACAACAGTCTTGCGACTGTCTGAAAAATACACTCGGTAGTTGTGAGGTGTATCAGTGTACCCCACAAATATTCCAACCTCAGCAGTTGGATCCAGCTTCCTTCTCGCATCCTTCGTCACATGCATGTAGACAGGAGAACCAAAGATCCGCAAATGGGAAATATCAGGCCTCTTGCCAGAATAAGCCTCCTCCGGTGTACTCATGCCAAGAACCTTATGAGGACAACGGTTCTGCACATACACTGCTGTATTGCATGCCTCAGCCCACAAGTGAAGGGGTAGGCCCTGATCATGCAACATCGCCCGTGCAGCACCCACGATCATTCTGTTCTTCCGCTCAGCCACCCCGTTATGCTGTGGGTTATGGGGTGCGATGAGCTCTCTCCGAATCCCTTCTGCGCTGCAGAACTCCTTGAATTCAGCCGAGATGAATTCACCACCGTTATCACTCCTTAGAGCAATCACCTTCTTCCCCGACTCCTTCTCGACCAGTGCTTTAAACTCACAGAACTTCGCGAATGTATCGCTCTTCTTCTGCATGAAGAAGATCCGGCACTTTCGAGAGAAATCATCAACAAAGATCACATAATACTTGTGCTTTGCTGTCGAAGCAACTGAGAAAGGACCACACACGTATGTGTGAACTCTCTCAAGGATCGTCGTGGCGCGACTATCCTTCTCGTGAAAGGTGGCTTTCACATACTTCCCTAAAGTACACCCCTTGCACTGATCTGACTGCGCAAGAGTGCCCTTAGGAAGCCCAGTAGAAATCTGCTGGAGAATCTTCAAAGCTCCATGGTGAAGGTGGCCCAATCTCCTGTGCCACAGTTCGCCCTCATCATCCCGGCTCACCACTTCTCCCGCCTTGCATGCCATAGCTGCGCAGCCATCTACCTGCAACTGATAAAGGTTCTTGGTTCAAACCCCTATCTTCTGGGTCTCTCCTATAGTCTTACTGCGCAGGAAGGATTTTTCTTCGCTGAAGACCACATCATACCCCTTATCCTCCAACATCGCCACAGAGATCAAGTTCTTCTTCAATCCAGGTACATGCATGAAATCCTTCAATACAAAGGGCTTACCAGACTCCCTCTGAAAGGATATGGTACCGATACCAATCGCACTGTATCTACCATCATCGCCCATCTCGATGTGCACACCCAAATATTTGTCCTCCAGATCTGAGAACAAATCCCGATCTCCTGTCATATGAAATGACGCACCGTTGTCCAAGAACCACACCGATCCCAACACACTTGAAACCAAGCATGCGATCAGTGAAAAGTCAAGCTCAAACTATGAAGTCAAGGCTTCTCCATCTGCAAATCTTCCTACTTTCTTGTTCTTCTTCTTCTTTGGACAATTGGTAGCATAATGTCTGTGATCATGGCAGTGAAAACACTTCACTTTCGCCATATCCTGCTTCTTGCCCTTTGCACCAGAATGAGAGGTTTTCTTACCCTTCCCCTTCTTTGCTTTGGCAACCAAAGCGCAGTTTTCTTCATCAGCTCCCTTTGATGAAGATCCATCTCGAGTATTCCTCCTTATCTCCTCCTGCATGAGATCCGCCCAAAGGCGCTCCCATCCCGGCAGCTTCTCCCGACCATTGACACTATCTTGATATGAGTGCCAAGCCTTCGAAAGACCAAGGAGAGCCAGGTCAACCATGTCCTCATCTTCGACAGTCACCCCCACACTTCCCAGCTCATCTCTGCATTGAGTGAACTTCGTGAGGTATTTGGCGATACTGTCGCCTTTCTCCATCTTGATGTTCCTGAGCTTATCTTTGAGCGCCAGCTTCCTTTGGTCGCTCTTACTCTGGAATAGATCCGTCAAATCTTTCCACATTAAATATGGAGTAGCCTTTCCATGCAAGCTGGATACAATATGATCCTTGACGCCCTCCAACAGGATCCTTCGACACTTCGCCATCTTCTTTTGCCATGCTTCGACTTCAGCAGGATCAGTGGGCTTTTGGACATCCGTATCTACGAACTCCTTCAGACCATTATCTTCTAATACCGCCTCCATGCGATCCTTCCATGCAACATAATTCGAACTGCCTTCAAGAGCATATTCGAGTCGCAAACCGTTGAAAGACATTTTCAACACTGGCACCAAGAAAACAAAACTGCTGCAAAATTTCAAATTCCACCTCAAAGCTCAGCTGCTCTAGATCCGTGAGAACAAATTATTTCTAGCACAGAGATTGACTGCAAGGGGCATTTACCAGACCTTTCACTTTTCGAAGAAAGATGAATCCGGAGGCTACCTGGCCCGCATGCAGACTCTGTCTACCGAAATAAGTTTGTAATCACTGTGATGATCAATCTAAACTTCAATAGCTCCGATACCATGTAGAAATTTGCTGAATAATGATTAATTATTCACCGAGACTATCCTGGTCACATACTATTTGAACTTCATACACAACACATAATCTCTTCCACTCAACCAACTCAGATCATCACACATGCGTAAATAAAATCAAGCGATAACACATCAAATCATCATACACATTAACACAGTATGTATGGGGAAAGCTTATAGCTGAAAACCCCGCAGCTATTATGTATATTATAATGGAGAAATCAGGTAACAAACTCAGTACAATACTCCTCACAAGTACTCAGTACTTTCTCATACAGTTACTCACAATCTAGCTCAGTTTTGAACAGGTTACTGGTTCAAAACTCACCGCCAATTGCCTTGCCTCTATTGCGCAATCCAGGCCTGTCTATATAGAGATCCAAGGTTCGAATCTCCTTGGCTTGATTGCGCAATTGTCATGGACAAATCCTCCAAGTGTGGTGCAAATCTCATGCACAACTGATGTCGCCACTGATAGCTAACTCCACCCTTTCATCTACCTCTTTCACCGGTCTCCACTGAACTGATCATGCACTGTAGTGAACTGATGTGTTCTTGAGTTGAATAATGAGTTACTAATTAATGAATTAAATAATATTTAATTCACTCCACTCATAACTAATTGATTAGCTAGTTAAACCAATCTCAATCAGTTCAACTAAAATAAACAGAACACAACTCCACTATCTGTCTCATTAACTCCTCCAAACTTCTGCCACTGAAGTCCAACTGAAGTCAACCATGCATGATGCCATAAAACCCTTGGGAACCATGTGATTCCTCTGTCAGATGCATGAGCCACTTCTGTAGCTCGAACTGAAGTGCTCCAAGAGAGTAAATTGATGTTTAGAGTCCAAATATTATTAAGGGTAAATAATATTTGACTTCCCTATTTTTAGGAGAGGCAGTCTAAAAATAGACTTCGACCACTTCGACCTAAAAAATAGAGTCTCATCTATTTTTACCAACATGACCAATGCTCCAAGAATCTCAAACTGGAATCCCCGAACCATGCTCCATATGTCTAAAAATAGACTTTGCGCCAGAATTTGCCTGCGGGCCCACTTAGTGAAGGCGACTTCATTTCACTAAGCTCCATCATCTTGCTGCATTCTCAACACTTCAAAGGTCGAGAAGCACTTAATCTATATTAATTGAACAGATAGACCTTTCTTTCACTTCGCCTCCTCATTTTTCTATAAATACTTCTCTAGAAGATAGTATTATGGTTGGTATTTGAATACTCATTGATTGTAAATAGCTATTGAGGCTGCTAAAGCTCTGTTTTGTAATAGAAGAAAGATAGGCTGAGATGAGAGGTTTGAAGCTATAAAGACCCTCTGGACTTGAATATTGTAACTAGTTTGGACATCAAATATACAATTTGATTTATGGGATCCTGGTCTATGTCAATGGTGATGTTTTTTCCTATTGTAAATTGTTATTTTTCTCATGTTTTCCATACTTTCCATCTTCTCTAATAAAGAACAGAAAATATAGATTAGGATTTACTGTCAAGTACCCTAAATCTCACTGATAAATCTTTATCTTTATGTTTTTTGCTAATTGTGTACTTGAGGATAATTCAATAGAGTGTGATCAGTCAAGGAATGTTGGTGAGCCCTTGTCTTGCAGAGTAAAACTTGAGATTCTGTCCTTGAATTTTCTTGAAAATTCTGCTAAGAAAAGTTGAACTAGGGAAGTCTATGGTTAGCCCTGTCCTCTATTTTCTTCTCCAACAGTTGCTTTGAAAATTTCCCGTAAGAGTATGTCAAAAGCAAGCTAGTTTAAAAGTACTTACCTGATCTTAGACTACTTTTTATGTTCATCATGAATGTTTCCCTTTGAGAATATGCTGAAAGTAGGCTAATTTAAAAGTATTTACTTGATATTAAGCTATTCTTTGTTTTCAATTTTTTCCTTTAAAAGTGTATCAAAAGCAGGCTAGGTTAAAAGTCCTTACTTGATCTTAAGCTATTCTTTGTTTTCCTTTTGAGTGTGCTGAAAGAAGGCTAGGTTAAAAGTCCTTACTTGATCTTAAGCTGCTCTTTGTTTTCTTATATGTTTGCTTCTTTCACCACTTCTTAATGTTTCATACCATAAATCAACTTAAAGAGATCTGTTGACATAGATGACTTGCCCCATAGACCACTCTTGAAACTTGTTGTGCAATTAAATCCTTTATGACTCCATAGCCCAATGGATTGACATTATTTCTTACTTATCTTATCAACTGAACCATTTTCAACCTACTCACACCTTTACCCCTCAAAAATAATTCCTTCATTTTAATGATATTCATCCCAACCAAAACAAACAAAAACCATTGTGCTTTATAACTAGCCTAATATCATATCATAAGCCTTGAAGATCATATCTTTGAAAACACTTATAAAAGAGAGATCCCTCTCTGAATCCAGGAGGGCTAGATCCTAGGATTCCAAAGTGGTTTTGATGTTGGCTCTACAACGTTTTTTCTTGCCAATCTTTCAAACTACGGAGACCCTAACAAGACCAATAAAAGAGGTAGTGAACCAATCAGTCAGAAGTTGATCAGGGATCTCCAACTTGATCAGATGACGACGCCCCCTCAATTCATGAATATGATCGGAGATATGAGTAGCCCGATCCTATTTCAAGGATTTCAAGAGGTGTGTCCCAGTTTCATAATGAACTGGTAACTGAAAGTTCATGAGAAATGCCATGGCTAGAGAGTTCAAATCTTGAAATATGCCACAGTAGAGCTCAATCTTCCACTTTGTAGTGGCACCAGTGAAAGTCCTTTGGAAAAGACATAAACGAATCGAATCATCAACCCAAGAGTTAGAGGAGCACCATAGATGGTATGTCATGACATGTGCCTGGGGGTCTTCTCCGTACTTGCCTTAAAATTTGGGACAATCACCAAGAATCTTGGTAGGAACTGGGGGCCAATATGGATTATGAAGGATGGGATAATTTATTAACTTCGACACATCGGGCAATTCCAGTGTAGCAAGGAATGGAAATTATAGATTGAAAAGCATGGCAGGCCTTTGATAGAGACTAGTATTGGGGTTCCAACCAAGTCGGGAGAAATTCTAAGCCCATATGTTCTGTCCCGGAGGATTTTTCCCATAAGGGTTGTAATTTTGATAATTCTGTCCATACACCGGTTGAGGACCAGAGTACTGATTCTGAGTGAACCATTGAGGCCCTGTTTGAGAAACATATGGATTTTGTTGCCGAATGTAACCAGTGCATTGGTTCAGAACTTGTACCATCGAAGGTTGAATTTGAGGAATGAAAGGTGGGCCCTGAGGCTGCACGATCTATCCCTGGGGTGCAGGTTGACCCAAATAATAAGGTTGAACAAATTGTCCCTAGGATGCAGGTTGACCTTGATATTAAGGTTTAATAGGTTGTCCCTGGGGTGCACGATGACCTAAAGGAAGTGGACTAGGTTTCCCCTCAAGACTAGGTTGACCTGAAGGTTGAGACGAACTAGGTTGCCCTTGAAAACCAGGTTGGCTCGACTAACCAGTGGAGGGTTGGCCTTGTCGTACAAGAGATGGGCCTTGTTGAACGTAAGGCTAGTTTGATGGTACAAAAGGTTGTCCCTAAGGTGGATAGGTTTTACCCTAAGGAGCATAAGGTGCTCCTTGCTAAACATAAGGTTGACCAACAGGATCGTAGAGTTGTCCCTATCGGACCGAAGGTCGTCCCTGAGAAGGTTGTTCTTGTGGATCATAGGGTTGTCCCCGTGGACATACAATGGACCTTATGGGATGGGAACATGGTAATAGATGTGATTTCCATGCTCATCATAGTAATGTGGAGGATTAATGGGAGCTTCAACCTGCTGAGAACCCTGGGGGAAGTAATTCTGTTGTTGAATGGCCATCATATACTGATCGTACTTCAAACCTCCAGGGATATGATTAGAGTAGATAGGTTCACTACCGGTAGGTTGATGGATTCCTGATATATGAGGCTGTGATCCACTCAAAACAGGTCCATCAGACATCGCAGAAGCAATAAAAAGCATTCCACTAATAGCAGGAGATGACGGCAATGATAGAATCACACTAGTGGATGGTGTGGATGAATCCACACAAACATTAGGCTTGGTTTGGATAGATGTAACCATCATCGAAGAAAAGGGAGTCGAGGAGGATGGACCTCAAATGAACGACCCTACAGAAGAGGTCTCCATACTTGACTATAGTGGATTCTGATATAAATATGTAGCACCAGAAATTAACCGACTCAATGAATGATAACCAGTCGGGAGAGTTGAAGGTTGAGAGGAAGGCTGACCCGAAACATAAGGAAAATTCTCCGAAGGGAATGGATATTCTCCTGTAGAAACATAATTCTCTTCACTAATAATAGGACTCGTGGCATCCATATCGGATGAAGACATGGTGTCAGCGAAAAGGCGATGAGCAGTGGCAAGTAAAGCACGCGATAACAATGACTCAAGTAGTTCTGAGGGTAGAGGGGGATCTTCCCTAAAGAATGCCTAAGTGTCCAGAGGTTGCCAATTGATATAAAATGGTTCCTTAGGAGGAGATCGAGTAAATAGAGCTTGAATACTTAGAATAATGGAATTCCAATAGCCTAGAGTCGTAACAGACTAATATGTCTCCGAAGAATCTTCAAGGGAAGGTTCTCCACTACGAGGTAATGAAGAAGACGACGAAACTAGTGGTTCCGCCACCACGACTTTGTCTCAAAGGGAAGGAGAGAAAAAGAGATAATAAATTCGAAGCTTTAAGACCAATCACTTAAGGAATTATCTATGAACAGGCCAAGAAAATAACTATAATGGGCGTGTGATTGTGGGTAATTAATTTTATGATACTTAAACAAAAATATTCCTTTCCATATTTTAAGAGTCGAGAAAAGGAAAAAAGGTGACTCTTTTCACTTTCAGTTTGGACAAGTTGAAAGGACATGTGCTTGATGATCTTTTCAAATTTTTAGAGAATCACGGAAAGATGAAAATGACTACTCAGGGACTCTAAGAAAGAGGGTGTACAAGGCTCCCGTGAACTGCAATATACAACTTGGTGATCAAATGAAAGAGAAATTACCGAGGACTTAACGTACATGCAGGAAGTCTCCCCAAATGTTGTGTTCAGTGTATCACAGTTATAGGGAGGTAGACTCAACTTCCTATGTATAAAGGATTGCAACCTATGAGGGTCTCCCTTTATATAATCGATGGTACAAGGAGCACAAGATTGTGCTAGTGTTGTCTAATGCCAGATGGAAAATGATAGATACTATGTTTAACGATGCTGGAACACATCACGAGCCTAGACCTCTGAATGTGAATGTTAATTTTCAATGCTTCCTTAGGTTGATTGAGTTCATTCTAAATTTTATCTTGAAATTATGTTTTAGTTTCAAGGCCTTACCAAATGTAATCTCAAATCCCTAACGTAGAACTATATGAGCAAGAATATCATTCCGCTTCGATGAACAACTAGCTAAGAGAAGGATAGAGGTTCACAACGAAGCAAGAATCAATCGAATGCAAAAATAACTTTTCCTTATCCTACTAAAACATCCAAGGAAGAAAACGAAATAATTTCTCTCTTATTGTTCACTTTTTAAATGAGAAAGTTAGTAATGAAACAAAGTACTTTTCATTTTCAAATAGAGAGAGAATGCAAATTTTGTTCTTTTATATGAATGAGACACAATAATGCACTGTTACACTAAAAGGAAAAAATGAATACTAGCATTGAGCAACTCGAATGAAATGATCAAAACACCAAGAGACCAATCCAAGAACGAATGTAGAACACACTCAAAACTAGACAAGAATTCCTTCACGTAGAGAATTGACTTTCAAATCGCCTCAAATAGCAATGTGATCTATGCTCAGGGTGATATATGGAGGGTCAAAAAGACACCAGGATGACAGTTTGATGAACCCACAACATGTAGAATCGAAATAAAAGACCAAGAAATTAGTCAACAAGCTGAAAAACTGAAAGACTAAATTGACTCATACACATCTCGGAAGCTCAATGAACATGTGGCTTAACTATCAATCAAAGACACCTAGAATCCCTAGGATGATAAAGCTACACTAGTTAGATGAGGCATAATTAATCGAAAAGAACGAGACAGGGAAGTAAAAAACAATCAAAGAGGACTAATCCAGAGGGTAAGATGCACTAGAAAATTCAGGGAAGAGGCCTGAATCCAAACCTACAGGATTCAGTGCGACTGTTCAGCTGTAATCCATGCTGAATAGGGTAAATCGCACCCATAAAACAAGAAACCCATGCCAATCAGCGTGAATGTAATGGAAAAAATAGCGCTGAGCAAAGAAACTCAAGAAAGGAGACAAGGCAGTTGAGAAAAGATCGGGCTTATCACTCTGAGAAAAAATGGGGTGGCTTAAATGAGTCAAATAAGAAAATAAAATAAGAGAAATAACAATATGACCAAATTTGTATAGACAAGAAAAACTCCAAGATGAACAACAAGAGACGACAGACACACTAACTCCCACTGTGGTCGCCAACTTGTTGAGCAGGCAAATCCCCTCTCTAGATTGAGGTGATCCCTCTAGCCATAGGGTGGGTCTAGCAACAAGGGAACACGTTGGACTCCTGAATTCCTAGATTATAAATGAAATATGGACCAGAACAAATAACCTACCTCAGTCCAATGCTTTTGTTGTGGCACGCGGTTGTGATCCTTCGATATTTTTCTTCACACCTCGTGCTCTGCGTTGGTGACGATATTCACGTGTCTGCACAAAGATTAAAAAAATGATGACATCATACAAGAATATACATTCATCTACAGCTATTCATCTAGTCAAGGAGATCTAAATGCTTTGCATATAAATGGAGACAAAGTTGGAACCAGGAAACAATCATGTATTATTGATAAATTAAAAAGAAGTTTACAACCTTATCCCTTGACGTTGCAGATCTCCTTCGACGGGTTTAGTCGATTGTGTCTCAAGCATTCGTTCAGCGTTCAACTCAATGAGGCAATGGACTTAAACTCTTTCTCAACAATGGACTCTTCTCTGCTTCTTCAACACACCAGCTATATTAATGATTGTTCAGCTAGCTGAATCAATGTGAGGAGGAAGAATTTATAGGAGAGGAGGAGATGGTTTGGGATCCCACATAAGGTGGAGGGGAGGTCTATCTCTTTGGGGAATTTCATAATTCTAGGAACAAATAGGCCGAAGGGATAAAATCGGCGTTATTCAGTTGAACAAACCATGATGACTCCACTCACAAAGTTGTTAAACATGGAGGCTTCATTTATGTTTTAAAATACTTTCCAAAAGTAGCTCAGTGTGGGTGCCATTCTAAGACAGAGTGCCAAAGGGCGCGGGGCCCGATATTAATTTCTCCATGGGTGTGAGGCCATAACTACCTACCAACGCTGACCCAAAATCATATTCTTTTGAAGGTCTTCTTGAGGAATGATCGATAGAGATTATTCTTAGCATGCCAAGGGATGCAGTGACATTTATGGAAATGTATGACGATACACAGGGATCACTGAAATGGTCCTCCAATGTTTGGGATGGGGATTGCAGGGATGGTGAAAAAATAATGTGTAACGCTTAGTTATGATACCATGTTGAGAATTTAGAGAGCTGGTGATTAATTCAAATTCTCTTCTTGATAATTACTTGTGAGTTTAGTTGAGTTACTCATGTCTTATCTCCGTATTTAATCTTTCATCAAGTCAATTATCAAAATACACGAGACACACAAATTAGGCTCCTAGAGCCAAGAAAAAATGACTCCCTCAAGAAAAAATGACTCCCTAGATGAGGAAAACCCATAATTAATTCTTATTATAGATATTCAAATGACAAGTACCATGACCAAGACTCAGACCCTTGACCTATCAATGTCTCCAAGACCTTGTTTCTGCTTCTTTGATGATCTCAAGCTTGATCCTTCTATTCTTTACTAACCAACACTAATCTGCATCAATATTAGAGAACTCGGTCTCTAAGCTTTACTTCTTATTTCTTAAACTATAGCTAGGAAGGTAAATTCCATATTTACCTTCCTCATTTTATCACACTGTTCAGACCGATACCTTCTTCATATTATGTAGGGACTTTGCTACACATAGGACACTGTCAAACTTCACATGAACTATAGGTGTATGCTTACTTCTAATCTTCTATGTTACTTCATGATAATACACAAACGCTTCTCCAAAATAGATCCAGACTTAAACACAATTATTTGTCCTGGATCTTATTACACTGTAAGCAATTCAAAATTGTATGTTATTTCCTTAGAGCTATCCAAGTATAGTCTTCCTTGTAGTTTGACCCTGATCCAAATATTTATCATATTAGACTCTATCCTGTAATCCACACTTATCTCTTCTTGAAGACCACACTTCACCATAGAGGAATCCACAAATTTCAGTGTGCTAATGAGCCACAGCTTCAACACTATATATAGTGCATCTTCTCCACACTTAGGCCGACCTTACATGCTACCTTGTAGGCTGACTTGAAGAGGTACATTTATGCTTGTCTCCAACGTTAAGTGATGGTTGTTATGAGGGTTATCATAAGCCATTATTCCACAAGATATTAGAGCACATTCTTTGGACTAGACACTGCATAAACATGAATCTTAATTACATTTATAAACAGAAGACAAACCCTAATAGACATCAAGAAGAAGTCTTTTGACCTATAATAAAATCTTGCTCATGAATACCATGAAGCAAGTAAAATAACAATACATTTAATTATCTTTTTCTTCTTCTTTACATAAATACACAATTACATAGTCAATATGAAGACCAATCCTAGTTACACTTTTCAACACTCCCTCTTAACTAGGGAGGTATTCATAAAGGTATATGGTCACTTTCAAACTGAATGATCTCATAAAAGAATTGGATTGGTAATCGCATCTGTATAGAATCATATCAACCAGCGTTGTACTAGTGCAAGGCCTTGACTAACATCCCCATCTCTCAACGAGACAATGGGCTATAATGTTGGCGAGAAACATGACCTATAGACACCATAGTCATTGTATCTCCAAGGTACACACTCCATCTAGGTTTTCCCAAAGTATGACCTTCTTGGAATATTATTCTCTTGGGTAGCTATCCCTTAAAGAATATCAATCCTGATTACTCTTAACCTAAATTCCCTGTCAAATTCTCAAAGAGTATCGAATTCTAGATGATTACCCAATCCTCCATTATTTCTTCCCAAGTGAAGACCAAAATGATGTGTCTATCTCTCTCTCTCAGCCAGGGAGGACCTAGTCCAAAAGGGAATGTACTCATTCTTGTACAAGGAATTTACTTTAGCTTATTATTAAGAATTAACTAGTTTCTTCCAAGTAAAAAACTTATCACCAGGCTCCCTCTCAATCAGGGACCTTCAGCAACAATGGTGAGACACCCAGCTGCTCATGAAGAATTCCTCCCCTAGATGTCATGGATTTCGATATTGAGGAATCTTCAACCTTTGGCTTCATAGGGCACATATCATCCATGAGTCATGTTAGCTATCAGAAAGTGATTTATCTGTCTTCATTATTTAGTCCACCTTCATGTAGGCATCGACATTCTCTATTCAGATTGAAAAAACTCCTAATGATATGTCTTGTCAAGGGTCTTCTTCTTTACCATAATTCTATTAGAGTCTACATATCCTCCAGGAAATATTTTAGTCACATATTCTTGGCTTCCGGATGATAATTGACTCTTGACATGGTTGCACTTCATGATATTTTTCCTTTTGCACATCTTCATTCCCAGGAACTTCTAGTTTCCAGTTCCTTGTTCATATACAACCACCTCATATTCCATATGACATATTATGTTGATTTCATATATCAGTGCACTGTGAGAGATCCTTCTCCATAGGTCATACTTCTAAATATAGAAGTCCATTACCCGTAACCATATGACATGACTTCACAACATCCAGTGTCAGCATATAAATATATATATAACACATACCTTTTTCCCTTGAGTCATCTTGTAGAAATTTCACTTGAATGAAGAAATTCATTCCATTGACCTGCTTTATCAATATTTCATCACATCCTAATCCCATAATTATGTAGCATATAATTCTTGATGAAACCTTTCTGCTTTCTTTCTAACCAATTAATCCTTAGAGAATTCCATTAGAGAGTGTGAGCACCTGTTTCCATGATGACCCTTGATCTTGATGACTTGCTTCCTTTAGTATAGTTATTAGTGAGGTTTTCCTAGAGTTGTTTCACCAAGAGCTCCTACCATGTTTCTATCATGATCCTATTAATATGCATTTCTTTCTATCATAATATTTTACAACCAATAGAAATAAATTAAAGAAGATGATCATCTCAATCGTAATAGATATCTCCTGTTTCTTCTTTCTTAGATTTATTAACATCAGGTTATTCCCTTTCATCTGTGGCATGGGCTTCTTCATTTTTCCTCTTGTCCTTTCCATATTTAGGACAATCTCTTTTATAATTCCCAAGTTCATTACATCCAAAGCATCTTAATTTTTCCATACTTATTATTTTATTCCGAGGACTAGATTTTATGAATCTTCCTTTCTTCCTGAATATGGTTGCAAAGGCTTGATTCCCTTCACTTGATCTTGTATCAGCTTTGGTTCTCAATCTTGTTTCCTCTATTTTACATAGAGACCATAGATCATGGAATGATGTTACTTCTTTCTTCCAGTATAAACTTTAAGTGAAGTTTCCCCATTCTTTTGGTAGAGCATTTAGTACAGTTGTAGTCATCTCAGTATCAGACATTACTTCTCCCAATTCCTGCAATTGGTCTCTTATTTTAGAAATACTCATAGAGTATGAAGTTGTTCCTTATTCTCTTGAAAATTTCATTTTGTATATTTCTTGTCTCGGAGAGATTTCTTCTCCTATGGTACTCACAGAGAATAGCTCCACCAATTTCTCATGTATTTCTTTTGCAGACTTTAGTTTTGATACATAGGGAATGAGTGAGTCCTTAATGAATTCTAAGAGAATCCTTTGGGGTCTGATTTCTCCCTTCATGTACTTGGCATGAGTTGGAGAATCTTCTTTTGGGGGTTAAATTGTAGATCCTTTGATGTATTCAAAAACTTCGTCTTTAATTAAATTCAAATATTTCCTCTTCTTCCATGCACTAAAGTTTGATGACCCAACCAACTTGCTGCTCTCTTTACAATAAGTCATCCTGATAGATTTAAGTAAGGTCATAGATACTTACTTGAGTAGAGTGGCTTGTAGCTTCCTTGATGATGATGAATATGTATTCAGGAGCTTCTTCTAAGATTGAAATCTCCAATGTATGTGTCCTTGGATCCTTGATGATGAAGGATATCTTCAAAAGATGATGTCCTCTTCTAATAATGTCTTGAATGTAAATATTTGATGGCAAAGATTATTTTCTTGAATGAGTTTATTCTTTGAATGAGATAGAATATATTCCTTGAAGTAGCTTAAGAGTCTTCCTTTTCAACCTAAAATTTGATCTTCGCTTCCTGGAGTGTCTTCTTTCTTAATTATCCCTTGTGTTCAGCACCTTAGCTCTGATACCATGTTGAGAATTTAGAGGGCTAATGATTAAGTTAAATTCTCTTATTGATAATTACTTGTGAGCTTACTTGAGTTACTTATGTCTTCTCTTCTTATTTAATATTTCATCAAGTCAATTATCAAAATACATGAGACACACAAATTAGGATCCTAGAGCCAAGGCAAAACCTCACGCTCTTGGAGAGGAAAACTAGTAAGGAATTCCTCTTATAGATATTTAAATGAAAAATACCATGACCAAGACTCAAACCCTTGACCTATGAATTTCTCCAAGATCTTGTTACTGCTTCTTTTATAATCTCAAGCTTGATCCTTCTATTCTTTACTAACCAGCACTGATTTGCACCAATATTAGAGAACTCAGTCTCTAAGATTTACTTCTTATTGCTTAGTCAAACATAAGAGATTAAATCATCTCTACTTTGTATACACTTAGAGCTTTATTTCTTGAACTGTAGTTAGGAAGGATATCCCATATTTACCTTCCTCACTTTCTCACACTTTTCAAACTGATCTCTTCTTCAGATTATCTAGGGACTTTGCTACACATAGGAAATTTTCAAAATTCACATGAACTATAGGTGTATACTTACTTATGATCTGCAATTTTACTTATGACAATACGCAAACCATTCTCCAAAATAGATTCACACTTAAACACAGTTTTTTGTCCCAGATCTTATTACATTGTAAGCAATTCAGAACTATTTGCAATTTCCTTAGATCTATCCAAGTAAAGTCTTCCTTGCAGTTTTACCCTAATCCAAATATATATAATATTAGACTCTATCCTGTAATCCGCACTTATCCCTTCCTGAAGAGTGCACTTCATCACAGAGGAATCTGTAAATTTCAGTGTGTTAATGAGCCATATCTCCAACACTATATATAGTGCATTGTCTCCACATTTAGGTCGACCTTACATGTTGCCTTGTAGGATTACTTCACAGATAATAGGTCAAATTTGAAGAGGTGCATTTATGCTTGTCTCCAACGTTGAGTGAGGGTTGTTATGAGGGCTATCATACACCATTCTTCCACAAGGTCTTGGAGCACATTCTTTGGACTAGACACTTCATAAATATAACTCTTAATTACATTTATAAATAGAAGAAAAACCATAATAGACATCAAGAATAAGTATATTGACTTATAATAAAATATTTCTCATGAAACCCATGAAGTAAGTACAACAAAAATACATTTTATTATCTTTGTCTTCTTCTTTACATAAATACATAATTACATAGTCAATATGAATACTGATCCTAGTAACACTTTTCAACACTTTCCTCTTGAGGTATGGTTATACTATAAATAAAATTGTTTTCTAAAACCAAACATGAACCAAGAAGACTGGATGAGCATCATTTCTCAGAAGATGTTACTGAGGCCAGGTCTTGAGCACTTGTGCCTGTTGGAGGTTTGAGGCCACACTAGAGGTGACCTTGTTTATGTGCCATCAAACACATATCAAAAGAAAATCCTTAGTGGTTTATGAATATGTTATTCTGTTTATTAGTGATTAAAAAAATCTCTTTTGAGAGTTTTTGATCAGGTCATTAGTAAAAAAAAAACTTATTTTTATGTTAGTTCTCAGCAATAATTTTGGTCACTGAAGAAGGTTAAACCATGTGTTTTGCTCTTTCATTTCATTTATCATCACCAATTTCAAGGTCACCATTACCACCATCATCATTAAGAGGTCTAGAGTCTGGTCACTCAATCTCATATAGGTCAATTCTAGGATCAAAATTGCCCATGGAAAAATCTTCAGATTTTCACTAAAAATAAGGTAGTGAATCCTCCCTTTCATTCATAAAATATGATGAAGGAGAAAGAAAATTTATACAGTCCAAATAAAAACCATCTTTGTTGTGTCATATAGCTCAAGTCTCAAAAATCTCATCTCTGTCTCACTATTTAATTTATAATAAAAAGAGTCATCTTGACTATCAGAGCTTCAAAGGAAATCAATCTACCTTCTAAGCTCATTTGAAAGAGGAACGTGCTAGTGTCAAAGTGTAAAAAAGGTTGAGTAAATTTCATTTCCACATTTACCCTTTTCATGCATATGAAAAACCTTCATTCATTTCATTTACCCTCCATACCCTTCACTTTTTCCAAAATCCAAAGTCCATCGATCATTTATGTTTCAAAACCATTTTTAACAATTCAAATTCATTTTTTATTGTTAAAAAACAGCTCCGCCCAGTCCACAACAAACCTTTTTATATAACATATATTATATATGATATTACTTACCACACTTAATTGTATTTTGGACCCCTTACCTCTTCGCAATCTACATATCGCCACAAACCTTGCCATATTCACTTGCCGCTTAATATAGTTCCCGATTAGATATTGGTAGGACCCATCCCCTACCATGTCAGCATCACTATCGCATATCACAAATCTTATGGCCCTCCATTCATTTTACCTACCTCATTTCCCCAATTCCTGATATGCGAAAGTTATATGATCCGAATGCAATAACCCTTTGACTCCCAACTGCGATAAGTCTGACTTTCTAATTTGTGATGAAGCCCTAAAATCCTGATTTGCGATATTCGATATTTTAAATGAGACCTGATTACTGCCACGTCATCTCACCCCATCACAATTCACAATTCACCAATTCCTCCATATTTTTCTTATGTTTAAATGTTTTGATCCCCTATCTGTGATTGCGATATTTTAAAAGGCCTTTCCCACCTTGAGCTCTTCCCCACTTCTTTAATTAGTGGCTCTTGTTTTATTTCAGCCCCCTTCTCACATTCTGGCTTTAACATAGCTTGGGGGTCCGAAATTGTTAGGTCCCTATATTACTAGTATAGTCCCTTATTGTTGTTAGTGTAACCCCCTTATTGTTATTATTGTACCCTTGTAACCCCCATTTTGTTATTATTGTGCCCTTAAATTATTATTGTTAGGTCGGCTAGGATTACATTGTGGCCCACTAGGATTACATTATGGCCCCATGGACTCCTATATATATAGAAAGGAGGTTTTGTAAATTGTATCATCCAAGAATTGTTCATTTATGTAATGTATTGGAGGTTGCCCCCTCGAGGCTCATTCTGATGATGAATATCTTTCTCTTCTTGAGCTAGTTACAACATTTGGTATCGACTTGAGATTAGGGTTCATTGCTCTAGCAGTCATCGTGGCATTTTCAGCTGAAACATGAGCCAGGCTGAAATTTTTAGGGTGCGAAGCTGAAATCCCGAGGAAGATTTTCTAAAAATTTTAGAGCTTGGTTCACAATATTTTCGGAGATATCATCTGTGGAAGTTAGGTCTTTTTTCAAGCTCCTAAACAGGTCATCGTGGCATTTTCACTATAAAAGTGTTTCTACGAAGGTTCATAATCTGAAATTCGTATGGTGCGAAGCTGAAAGTCGGAGTAAATTCGTCAAAAAAATTTAGAGCTTGGATTCAGATCTGGGGGAGATATGATCCCCAATGACCATTTTGAATCTGGTCATCAAGAGGTGATCGTGGGAAAAGTTCAATAACTCTCTCTCTGGGAAGTGGATTTGAGTGCCGTAAAAATTGGTCACAAGTACACAGACTTTGGTTTCTTGGATATCAATTTTAGAGACAAAGGACAAAACAGTGACACGTGGCAAGTCCTACAATTTTGCTCTATTGAACCAGTCCAAAATTAGGTCATTGTGGGAGATTGGACACAACTTTGTCTTGGAGAATCCAAATTAGTTCAGACCTGTGGCATTTGAAAGAAGCTTCAGAGGGCTACTACAGGGCTGAATTTCAGATATTTAAGATTTTCAATTACAGAGATAATTCAATTTCAATATCGAGCTCCTCAAAGAAAGTAAAAGGTATCAATATTGGATTCTAAAATGGTGCCTAAAAAGAATTCAACACCCATTAAGCCTTCAGAAGGCTCTACCATGACTCATGAAGATGAATAATTGCAATATTATCTATCAAAATTACAAGAGCAAGTGCAACAAATTTCACTCTCGCAAAAAGCAGCAAAAAATGAAATGGAAGTTTTGAAGAAAGGCGTGGAAGTGAAGATGGACGGTTTGAAGAAAGGCATGGAAGCTAAGATGGATGGCGCGGAAGTGAAGATGGACGGTTTGAAGAAAGGCATGGAAGCTAAGATGGATAGCATGGAGGCTGGCATGGAATCTAAGATGGATGACATGGAAGCTAAGATCGATGAGAAAATGGAAAACATGAAGAATTTTCTAAAAGCAGACATGGAAGGTTTGACAAAGTTGATACAAGAAAGGTTTTCTAATGGTGAAAAGATAGTAGAAGAACCTCATGATGAGAACAAAATAAATGTTAATTGTGATTTCATAAACTCTAATGTTGGCGGGAAGAACCACCATATTCCAAAGATGGATATGAGGAAGTTTGATGGAAAGGATCTCGTAACATGGATACTACAGATGGAGCAATATTTTGATCTCCATAACGTGCAAAACACACAAAAGGTACGCATTGCAACTTTACATTTAGAACAAAATACATTTGTATGGTATCGATGGCTTTGCTCCTGTAAAAAATTGTCACTTGGTCAATTTTTACGGAGGAAATGATAGCACATTATGAGGATACAAAGAGAAACACCTTCTTTAGCCAATTGATAAATCTCAAACAAAAGGGTTTAGTGGGCCAGCACATTGAGGACTTCCAAAAATTGAATATAAGGGTAACTGATATTCCAGAGGAACACAGGATTGATCTCTTCATAGGCACTTTAAAGGATAACATCCAACATGAAGTTCGCGTTTTGGAACCTGATTCATTGGAGAAGGCATTCGGGTTGGCAAGAAAAGTTGAATGTAAAATTATGGCGACAAGGAAGCCTACCACTCAATTCTATAAAGAAGGAAGTGTTGCTACGCCTAGATTTCCACAACCTACAAGGTTGACACCACAACAATTGGAAGAAAAAAGAGCAAAAGGGCTTTGCTACGGTTGTGATAGCAAATACACTAAAGGTCATAAGTGTGCTGAGAAGAAATTATTTTACATAGATTGTGAAGAGGAAGAAGAAAATGAACAAGAAGAGGATATACACCAGGAACCAGCCCTAGAAGAGGAAGAAATGAATTCGACCATATCATGTAATGCACTGGCAGGAATTACCACTCCTCAAACTCTCAAGATAGAAGGACATATCAAGAAGAAAAAGGTAATAGTGTTGATTGATTCAGGTAGCGCCCATAATTTTATTCATTATAAGGTAGCCAAGGAATTAAATTGTTTCCTATACCCAGCACCAGAATGTCAAGTGATGGTTGCAAATGGAGGAACTATAAATTGCTCTGGAAAATGCCATAATATCAAGCTAACCATGGGGGGAATATGTATTGACTAGTCCAATGCTTGCCATTCCTATGGGAGGTGCTGATGTTGTACTAGGAGTACAATGGTTACAATCTTTGGGGACGGTAGCTTTTAATTTTCAAGAACTTTTCTTGAATTTTTTTTCAGAAGGAAAGGAAGTCGAATTACGGGGTATTGAAGGGAAGCTAGGAAGGATAATAAGCTCTAATGTCATGACAAAGCTTCTAAAGAAAGAACAACGAGGCGTAATTGCACAATTATGCTCACTAGACGTTCCGACATCAAAATCATCTATTTCGGCAGATCTCCAACAAGTCTTGGACAATCATTCCAAGGTGTTTGAAACTCCCAAAGGACTCCCACCTATTCGTGATCATTATCATGCTATTCATTTGATTCCAAGAAGTGTTCCTCCAAACATCAGGCCTTATAGATATCCTTACTTCCAAAAGAGCGAAATTAAACGTATGATTGCAGAAATGTTAGAGGCGGGTATAATTCAACCTAGTCAAAGTTCTTTCTCTGCTCCTGTAGTATTGGTACACAAGAAGGATGGATCATGGTGAATGTGTCCAGATTATAGGGAGCTCAATAAGCTCACCATTAAAGATAAATTTCCCATTCCTGTGATTGATGAATTATTGGATGAATTACATGGAGCAATTTATTTTACCAAGTTGGATCTTCGTTCGGGATATCATCAAATTAGAATGAAGACTGAAGATATTCCAAAAACAGCATTTCGAACTCATGAGGGTCATTATGAATTTTTGGTCATGCCTTTTGGCCATACCAATGCACCTTCTACATTTCAAGGGTTGATGAATTCCATTTTCAAACCCTTCCTTAGAAAATTTGTGCTAGTATTTTTTGATGATAAACTAATCTACAGCAGGTCTTGGAAGGATCATGTTGAACATGTTGACAGGGTGCTCAAACTAATGCAGGAGAAACAATTATATGCAAAAACATCCAAATGTTTCTTTGGAGTACAAGAGGTGGAATATCTGGGTCATATTATATCTCACGAGGGTGTTAAAGTAGACCCTAACAAAATTAAAGCCATTAAGGAATGGAAAGTCCCCAATACAATAAAGAAGTTGCGAGGATTTCTCGGGTTAACAGGCTATTATCGCAAGTTTGTTAAGAATTATGGGAGAATAGCAGCACCTCTAACAACATTATTGAAGAAAGATGCATTTTCATGGACTCCTGAAGCAACTAAGGCCTTTGAACGTCTTTAAGAGGCAATGTGCCTAGCACCGGTCTTAGCTACACCAGACTTCACAAAAACCTTTATTGTGGAATGTGATGCCTCAGGAAATGGAATTGGTGCAGTTTTAATGCAGGAAGGAAGACCCATTGCTTTTGAAAGTCGTCCAATCAAAGGAAAGTATTTACAGAAACCTATTTATGAGAAAGAAATGTTAGCAATACTGCATGCACTAAAGAAATGTCGAACTTACCTAATGGGAAGACACTTCAAGGTAAAAACTGATCATGATAGTCTTAAACACTTTTTGGAACAAAGACTATCGTCAGAAGAGCAGCAAAAATGGGTCACAAGATGTTGGGTTATGACTTTGAAATAATCTACAAAAAGGGAAAGCTTAATGTGGTTGCAGATGCACTCTCAAGAAAGAATGAAGAGGTGGAAGCATTGCTTTGTGCCATTTCTATTATCCAACCAGATTGGATAACCGAAGCAAGGGATGAATGGAAGAAGGACAAAGATGTATGGACACTCATTCAAAAGTTGCAGCAAGATCCTAGTACATCTGATACATTTAGTTGAAAAAATGATTCCTTATGGTACAAAGATCGCTTATATATTTGTAAGAATTCCCAACTAAAACAAAAGATTCTTCTGGAATTGCACACTTCTCCTTTAGGAGGACACTCAGGATTTTTAAAAACTTACCACAGGGTGAAGAAAGAATTTTTTTGGGATGGCCTTAAATCTGATATTAAAAAGTTTGTGGCGGAATGTTTGGTTTGCCAGCAGAATAAAGTGGAAACAATTAAGACCCCAGGACTTCTACAACCTTTATCCATTCCAAGTCAACGTTGGGAGGAGATTTCAATGGATTTTTTCACAGGTTTACCTAAGTCCGAAGGAAAGAGTGTCATCATGGTGGTAGTTGATAGACTTACCAAGTATGCACACTTTTGTGCATTATCTCATCCATTTAAAGCAAGTACAGTTGCTACTACATTTATGGACACAATTCAAAAGCCACATGGAAACCCAAGGGTTATTGTGAGCGACAAAGATCCCATTTTTACTGGAAATTTTTGGACGGAGTTATTTTCTTGTTTGGGTACTCAATTAGCTCATAGCTCATCTTATCATCCTCAATCTGATGGTCAAACGGAGATAGTAAATAAATGTTTGGAAGGATATCTTCATTGTTTTGTATCTGATAAACAAACACAATGGGTCAAGTGGTTACCTCTCGCTGAATGGTGGTATAACACTTCCTTCCATGCTGCAGCAAAAATGACCCCATTTATGGCACTTTATGGATATCATCCACCATCGATCACATCATCTTTAAGGGAAAATTCGAAGGTTCAAACAGTGGAAGATCACATCGAACATCAGCAAGAAGTTCTCCAACTCTTAAAGGATAACCTGAATTTGGCACAAAATCGAATGAAACAACAGGCAGATCAACATCGCAGCGAGAGAAGTTTTGATGTAGGAGATTGGGTATTTTTACGGATACAACCATATAAACAAATGTCCCTCAAGCAAGCTAAGAAGGATAATAAATTATCGCCAAAGTACTATGGTCCTTACAAGGTGTTGCAAAAGATTGGTACTATGGCATACAAATTGGAGCTTCCTGCTTCTTCGCGAGTGCATCGAGTTTTCCATGTTTCATGCTTAAAGAAGGTTATAGGTGAAAATCTTCCAGTTCAAACAATATTGCCAGAACTTGATGAGGAAGGAAAAATCATATTGGAACCTGAAGCGGTCACGGAAGCAAGAACTCGACAACTACGGAATCGATCAATTTCAGAGTATCTCATCAAGTGGAAGAACTTACCCACTGAAGATTCTACATGGGAGGATGAGAATTTTATACAGAAGCACCCAGAGCTACTCAAGCGTTGAGGACAACACTTTTGTGAAGGAGAGGGGCATGTTAGGTCCCTATATTACTAGTATAGCCCCTTATTGTTGTTAGTGTAATCCCCTTATTGTTATTATTGTACCCTTGTAACCCCCATTTTGTTATTATTGTGCCCTTAAATTATTATTGTTAGGTCGGCTAGGATTACATTGTGGCCCACTAAGATTACATTATGGCCCCATGGACTCCTATATATAGAAAGGAGGTTTTGTAAATTGTATCATCCAAGAATTGTCCATTTATGTAATGTATTGGAGGTTGCCCCCTCGAAGAGGCTCATTTCTAAGGCGTTGATATCTCTTTTCTTCTCTTTCTGGAGCTGGTTACACAACAGAAATAGGTGGTATTTTGATCCAACCCCACTACAACGTGTCTTACTCTTTTCATTTAGTACACCCCTTCATTCAAACTACTTATTGCTTGCATACCCCACCCCCCGAAAACAATTCTTTTCTTTGTGTTAATACTTTCGGCCCCACTTTTTTCTCCACCATTCTATCCAAAAGGTTTTGGGTTTTCCACCATTATAAATAGGTTTCTGTTTTTTTAAAAGAAAAATGGTTTTCACCATTTAGAAGGAAAACAACGGAAAAACTTCTCAAGAACAGATTTCCATTAAACCTGCGCCACCATTACTCGTAGCACTAGCACATTTCAACAAGGAAAAAGGAAACATTCAAGAGGCAGTTGGAAGCATTACAGGAACCTCGACAGCAATTATTCATGTAGTTAAGATAATATCAACAGACCCTGTACTTCTTCACCTACAGTTCAGGATTAAAAACTGCCACATTCGCAATGTTGTTAGAATCGATAAATATCAACGGAGTATTCTGTAAATTTTTGTTGTTATTACAATAGATTAGAAACATAAACTCCCTATTCCTTTGGATTGTAATAAAGTCCCTATCTGTGGAGATATTCGAGAGTCTATCCTTTCTTGAAGACAATTGTAAATCTATAAATACACAGTTTATAGATATAGAACATGTTGGATAATTGAGTTTTTGAGAATTTGTGTATTACTGTGGAGCTATTTTACATTTTAAATGAAATCAAAGAAGTTACAACAGATATTTTGATATTCATGTGGTATTTCTTTTGAGCACTGTGCTTTTCTCTTTGTTATTTCATTTCCACTTCAGTTTCTTTGTGAAAATCTTACTAATTTATAAACAGAGATGAGTTATATGTTCTATTTATTAATATTTTCACAAATGTGTATTTTATTTTGAAGAATTAATTCATTTTAAATGCTCATTCAGACCCCTTCCTTTTCTATCAACACATATACAGCGAAAACTTAATTGTGCTCAATAAGTCTACCTACCTTGTTATTTTATTCTCTGCAATTCAGGCTTTAAAATCGGCTTTAGTTTCACTGATTATTATTTTTATATAGCAAATAAACTATAAAACAAATTTCAAACATATTAACTTATATCTAGCCTAAAATATGGTACTCATCCTTAAATTGAATATTTTAAAAAAAGTGACATAGAGAGAGCCCTCTCTGGTTAGGTAGGGCTAGCTACCAAGCTAAAATTTTGTTTATGGTTACCTTTCTTCACTCTTATTTTCATCCTAGGAATTTGGGGAGAGTGATAATAGAATCAACCACATATTTATATGCATGGAACCCAAACCATTGACTTCTACGTTGATTGTGTATTGCATGTGTCATGTTTATGTGGTTTCCCCTTTTCATGAACATGAATCCATCTCGATCAAGTTGGAAACCTTCTTCAACTCCCACTTTGTTCCTTACCTGACCACAACCATCTCAATCAACAACCCCTGCTTCTATTTAAGCTACAAATTTATAGTCACTACAAAATCAAAGATACTTGTAGCAGCCTATTTTTTTTTCTAAGTATAACTAATTCTATTATGTATAAAATTATTGGTACAAAACTGCACCAGCGTCAGCTCGGTGAGCCTGAGCGCTGGGCTTGATAGTCAAGCAAGTCAAGCAAAGTCTGGACTGCCCAGAATGGGAAACCAGTCCTTTAAACCACAAAGTCTGAACCGCCCATGAGAGGGAAACCGGTTTTAAGTTTACATAAAACAAACTAACATAAGAGCTGAAAGTAGTGAACTGCGTGTTCAGCAGAGCAGTAAAACTAGGAAGCATATGATTTCTACATAAACAGAACAAAAAACCTGAGTAACTTTGCAGCTGCTATCCATGAGTAGGAGAGGGAAACTCTTTGGTGATTCTGCAGGCATACGTGTCACTTCTATCTGCTTGTCCTTCGCTGGGAGCGTGCCCTCTACCTGTGCGCCCTGTCTCCATGTTGGACTCGTGCTGAGGAGGCGGAACAGAAGAGGCTGGAGAAGCCCAAGGGAAGTTGGAGCTGAGAGGGGGGGGCGAAGTCGAAGAGTTAGGCGGGGCTATGTTGGGGACTTCTTCTCGAAGAGTGACAGTTATAAAAGCTGTAAGGGTGGCATTGCATGAAGTGCAATCAAACCAAAGCTCAGCGTGCTGAGAGGTTTGTCTAATGGAGGGCCAAAGGGGTCGTGGAGCAACGCGGGGAGATTCACGAGTGGAGGGCAGAGGGGCGGGGATAGCAACGGGAGAAAAGACTGAATCGACACCAAACGCTGCAGCAGGAATTCTAGCATCCCCTGACAGAGAAGGGTCAAAGCTGCGAATAGGTGGAGGGCGCCTCTGATTAGAATGCCCACGGCTGGAATCCCGTCTGCATCTCATGCGCTCACGGAGGCGAGGCATGGTGACCGGTTCAGGGCTGGGCTCAGCAAAACACACAGAGTTGACAGGGGAAGAACGAGAATCTGGGGCGCCACTGGGCGGAGCTGAAGGAGAAGGAACTAGACCACTGAGACCACGAACACTACACCACGGACTATTAGAGAAATGATAATTCGGAACTGGTTCAAAACAAGCAGCTAACGAACAGCGCCTCCCAGTGTTCGTTTTAACACTTGCCTCAGCACATCCTGGCGAGCAAATCGCGTGTAAAGGAGGAGGAAATCTACAACCGTCCACCACACCAGTCAAGCCTCTACAAATGCAATCCATGTCGCGAATAACTACCATAACCAAGAGCTTGTTGAGCCGACCGAGAGAGTAAAAACTCGCGCAGGGTGGTGAGTTATGAGCCGAGTAAATGCCTGTACCGGGAGCCACATGGGCTACCCAAGCGAAATCCATCGGGAAGTGCACGATGTGCCACGTTCCCTGATGCTCATTAATCAACCGCATCCGGTGACTTGTAGCAGCCTATTAGAGAACACATTTTAATGAAAATTTCTAATACATAAAGATAAATTGGAATTTGTAAGCAAAATTTGGGGATTATTTGCAATAAAAGAGATGGAATTTTGGAGCCCAGTGTCTCCTCCACAGATAGGGTATTACATGTCCCTTATGTAACAAATTATTTTTCAAAATTTTATGTTCTGTTAGAAAATTTTAAGTCTACCCTTATGTCATTTATCCTTCTCAATTCTATCTATAGCATCAAGTAAAATATTTAATCCTAAGGCATTAACTTGATACTCCTTTGTTTCTAGGAGTTTAATTTTGGGCCTCTTGTTCCTATTCTTAGTATCCTAGCTCCTTTTCTATATATTCCTTGGCTATTTTACTAAGATATTTCATTTTCATTTGATTTTTTTCATTCCCCCTTGAAGCTTTCCACAATAGTTTCAACCTTTCATTTTCTTCCTTAATGTATTTGTCTATAATTTCACACTCTCGAATTCAATTCTTTAAGATTTTATTTTTCCTTACATTAGTTTTTTCTCATGTTGAAGGTGTAAATTTTGCTTCCCTTGAAGGTTCCTCATGTAAATTTTATGTGACTTCTTCATGTGCAAATACACCCTCAAACTGCATATTTGTAGAAATCACTAGTTTTGCATCTTGTTTCTCCTTATCATTAGATAATTTATGAGAATTTTCTTCTAGCAAAGTCTTTGAAACAAAATACTTATTAAAACATTTTAATAGGATTTTTAGAAAAATGTCATCATCTTTAGTGATATGCTCCTTGGGTAATTCCACAACTTCAATAATTTTCTTTCCATGGGATTTTTCCTCCCTTTATTACTCTTGACCTCTAGTCATACTTCTTATGGTTCTTCTACCCACAGAAACTTCTGCACTAGAGTACTCTCCTTTTTCATGAATTTCTTGTTAGAAACCAATATAATACAGAGAGGCGAGGAAGAGCGGGGATGAATCAATGTTATGGCCAATTTTAACAATTATTAAAAATATCCAATCCTCAAGAATCTAATCATGTAAACAATAGATAAATCATAGAATAACACCATAAATATTTAAAAACACACACACACACACACACACACACATGAGATGTCAATATTTACATGGGAACTCGTAAAGGTAGAAAACTACAAAACTTATATCTAAATATTATTGTTACATCAAAATTTCCACCTTCAACTATAAGGAGACATCCATCTCCTAAATTTACAAGAACCTATTTTAAGGAAGCACCAAATCTAATGTTTATAGGTTCCAACCTGAAGGAAGAACCAACTCCCTAATGTTTTCTAGGCTCCAAACTATTTTAACCAGTCGATCGTTCTTTCATAAAATTTTCAAACTCAAATTCATAAGTGTTCTTTATAAGACTACCTTGGTCTATGAGTAAATTCCTACTCCAAGTCCTCTAGTCAACTTTGTAAACATTCTCTAATTAACAAACTTCACTGATGATCAAATGTTACACACTGGAAAAAAACATGAATATCTTTCTCTTATTTATATTTTATTGAATCAATTGAATATGGTAGATTTGACAAGAAAACAAACAAATTATATTATTTTTTGTTTTCTTTGTTGGGAATCTAGTATGGATAACCCATATATAACTTGAATTGATAACCCACTTTATCCTTGGCGATTTTTCATAGTGCTTGATTAGATTCAGAAGTGGGTCAAAACAAATTCTTACCTCCATATTTCTTGAAACTTCATATATATTTTAAACCAACTTCTTTATCGCGCTATTATGAATTTTCACATATAATGTCGTTTATTTTCCCATCCTATTACCCAAGTCCCCGGGAGAATTTATTTAACCACATATTTGAAAACCATCTAAGGTAATAACCCTGGGGATTAAGGATAATACCTAATTAGTTTATTTTAAACCTTGATCAAACAAATCACTAGGTAATTTATTCGTGCTCTTGTGAATTCTGCATGCTGATGTCATATTTTCATCATGGTGATGACATCATACCATGTGGCATCCTATGGTGGTGACATATGTCACCAAAAAATAGGCCACATAACCACCTAAAAAGGATGATTCTTCGTGCATCTTCATCTATGATGTTTATCCATACTAAATTTCCTCACGACATTCCTTTGCAACAACTGGTGCAATTTCTAGTTTTATTATCATTCCCACACATTTGATCTTAAATGGATTTATTTATCCTATATCTAAATATATGATTTTATTTTAAATGGGTTATTTTACTGTTTGAAATATTTAATTAGTAAATCTAATTGGTTTGTCATATTTGGAATCAAAGTTTTATTTTCTAATTTTGGTTATCAATCATATTTTATTTATTGAGACTTTGTTCTCTTTCACTCTCTCTCTATCTTAATTTTTCTTGAGAGTAATTTTTTAATTTTTCCCATTAATCACACTTTATTTAGAATTTGGATCTACATTGAAATCAATGCATATAGTGAAAGAAATCAAATAGAAATAGAAATAAACATCTACATTGAAATCAATGCATATAGTGTAAGCAATCAAATAGGATTATTAATCATCATCTACACTAAAATGAATGCATCTAGTGCAAGAAATCAAATATCATTAGAAATAAATATTTACACTAAAATAAATGCATCTAGTGCAAATAATCAAATAGGATTACAAATCACCATCTACACTAAAATCAATGCATCTAGTAAAAGAAATATTCTTCCCTCTCTCACCCCTCCATTTGTATCTATATCTGCCTCCATCTCTCCTTCTTTGTCTCTCTATCTCACATCCTCACATCCTCTCTCTTCCTTCCTATCTCTCCCTTTCTCTCCCACCTCTCTCTCTATATCCCATTCCAATTCCATCTCTCTTTCCCTCCCTCTCTCCACTCTCTCACATCCTCTCTCTTCCTTCCTATCTCTCTCTTTCTCTCCCACCTCTCTCTCTCTCTCTCTCTCTCTCTCTCTCTCTCTCTCTCTCTCTCTCTCTCTCTCTCTCTCCACCCTCAAACTCTGTCACTATATCCCTTACTCTCACTATATCCCTTAATCTCTTCTTTCTCTCCTTTTCTCTCCCCCTTATCTCCATGTAACCTTCTTTGTCTCTTCATCTCACCCCCAAACATACACACTCTCTCTCCATCTCTCCCTTTTCACTCCTCTCTCTCTATGTATTTCATATTCTCTACCTCTCTCCCCCTCCAACTCCATGTCTTTATCCATCCGTCTCTCCTCCTCTCTCTCAATTGTAGAGAAGGTAGAGTAGTAATGGACTCTAGATTATTTCATCATAGGTGGAGAATCTTGGTAATTCTAGGATTTCTCTCAATTTTCACAAGTGGAGACCCTAAGGGTGTGCTCTGGATTCCTATGAAATTTATAACGGGATTACTGTGAAATTTATAAAGTGGAAGCGCACTATTATTTACAATGGCACTAGATCGGAGGTGGAGGCTGATCTGAATTCATGAAGGAATGAAATGAAATACAGATATAAACAAAAACATATAGCTACAACGAAAATAGAACTTCAATTCATTAATAACAAAGTACTGAAAATTGTTTACATGTAGAATGGAAATAGACTAGCTCGAGCAATGGTAACTTATCTCTAAGAAAAGAATGTGGCCGCTACATGGCTTCTTCATTCTGTTACAATGAGGCTTGGAGGCATATTTATTATTGAGAAATAATGAAAAACACTAAACATCAAAAAACCTAACCCTTAGAGATGAAGCACCAAATGTATGTGGGCCACGTCGGGGTAAATTGGTACATCAACTTCTTGGGGTCGTAACTTTGGCATATTATCTCCATTTGATGCATAAGGTACCTCATTAGAAATATCTATCTAAGGTATACAAATTTTGATTTTGAATCTAGTTTTAGGCTATGGTTTTTTGTGTATTCTAAAAAAAACATCATTTAGGGCCTCAAAATAGCTTCAAAAGTCCAGGACACAAAAAACTACCAAAAATAGTAAATTATGTTGCAATTAAGAAAACCCAAAGATACAAAATTAGGGATCCAACTGGTATAGGCGGTTGGCCACAAATATACATCTATAGTAGTCCTCCTCCCTTACAAATAAATGGTCCCCATTGCATTGACAACCTCCAAGAGATGTGGAAACTTCTGTTGAACTTGGTCCCTAGTGAGCCACTTTCCTTGGTGTAGGAGATTGTCAGCTTTGATAAGTCAATACAGGTGGATATTTTGTTGGTGATTATTCTTGATTTGTGTGTCCATGATTTTATTATTTTTTGAATTTTCCATGCTATCTGGGTTGAGCTCTGTCGATGTTAGTTGTTTTGCAATGTCTCATGTGTCTAACAATAGTGGAAAATATGGTTGAAGATGGTCCAAATTGAACACTGGGTGAAGGTTGAGGAATGCGGGAATACTGAGCTCAAAATCATATTCTCCAACAACCTTGATGATGGTGTAAGGCCCATATCATATTGGTTGGATTCTTTCTGCAAATGCAACCAAAATTTATCACCCACCCGAAACTTATGTGGCACCCGATTTTGATCATGTTGTTGCTTTTACTTTGCATTAGACTTGTCTAATATGTTGTGTACCTACTGGTGGATGTGTTGAATGTGTTCAAAAAACCTAGTTTCTTTATCATCCCTAGACTGTACATGCGTGGTTTCTATTTGTGTAGTCACATGAGGAATGGCAACATTAATGACACACAATGGTTGAAATATCATATCCACTTAAAAGGGACTGTACCTAGTCGAGCTATGTAGAGATATTTTAGAAATGAGTTGCACATAAGGAAGGCTCTCATCCTAGATTCTTGGATGCTTGGAGTTGTACATGCGCAATATGTGCACTATCATCCTATTGAAAAACTTTGTCTACCCATCATTCTGGGGATGGAATGCAGTGGAATTGGTGAGCTTGGTGTCTAGTAATGCTTATAGGATCAACAAAAATGTGCTTAGGAGCTTATTATCCCGGTCTAATATAATGGTCTGTGGATCTAAAATTGTACCCACACTCATTACAAGAAGAGCATGGTAGTTTCCTATATTGTGATACTCTTCTTTCAAGCCGCGAAGATAACCAACTTATAAAATCTGTCCATGACAAAAAATACGCAGTTATTCCCATACTTGGTAGAAGGAGGCCAAACAGATGATCCATGGAGATGGACTCCCCGAAATGGCTGAGAGTAGGAAGAGGAGTGTATAGGCCTTGCTTCTTGATGGTTGGCTTGGTGATGGCATATTAGGTAATGCATGATTTGATATATTTTCCAACATCTTGTTGAAGACTTAACCAATAAAAATAATTTTGTAGTACGACCACAATTTTCTCCACACCAAAGTATGATGCGACTCGAATGTCGTGTGCCTCCCAAAATAAATTTGGCATGCTTACTTGAAGGAACACAAAGGTGTCCCAGGTAGCATGAGGGTAAGTTCATGCATTGGAAATCCATGATGGAATTTCATATAAAGTGTTGACCATGTAGTATGAGAGTAATTTCGTGCATTGGAAAGCCATGGTGGAGTTCCATATATAGTGTTGATGTTGTAGTATGAGGGTAATTGTATGCATTGGAAAGCGATGATGGAGCTCTATATATAGTATTAATGTTGTAACAATAAGCCATGAGGGTAACACAAGCCATGGTGCAGTTTTATTTACATTAGAGATGAGCCACGATAGTATATCATATAGAGACACGTAGAATGACTGAAAACTAGAGCCCTAGTGGATTGACATCCTTGCCCAAGTCGGTTGCAGTATTACCATCATAACAAAATTGGCACAACACTATGTTACAAGTGACATCGTGCAATATAGTTGGTAAGGTGTGTGTTTTGTGCATTGGTGGTCATCAATTCAACCCTCGAAGGTGAATAGGTCAAGTTTTATTTTCCTATACATATGTCACCATTTTGTCAAATGTTTAACTAGATACTAGTGGTCGTTTTATTTTCCTATACATATGTCACCATTTTTTCAAATGTTTAGCTAGCTATTGGTGTTCATTATGTAGATCTAGTGTTGGGTCTTTGTCATTTTGTAGAGTTTAGTTGTTTTTTTATTACATATGTCACCATTTTGTAAAATTAGCTAGCTACTGGTGGTCATTTGCATATCTAGTGTTTGGGTTTTGTCAATTTGTAGAGTATTCCCAAAAAGCGAGTATTTGTGGAATAATTAATTTGTTATGTGGTTTAATATGTTTTTTTGAGTAGTTGGAGTCATTATTTGTCCAAATTGTGTTCGAGAAGAAGTTGGATGATAATTGTTTAAATATTAATGTAACCATAGGGTTTTGATGCTCTTCTTATTCTTAATTGATGTCTAGAATTTCCTATGTTTTTTTGAAGGTCTATGAGCATGTTGCAGTTGTTTTGGATATTTGAGGTAAGCAGGTTATGAGAAGGAGTTTGAATGACTAGATTGAAGAACTGGTTGAAGAAGAGTATGAGCAATAATATGGCAACAAGCAACAATCATATTTGTTTGCAATGATAGTGATAGTGTTTGTAGGTTTCACTGATAGTAACTATTATGAGGATGATGTTTGCAGGCTACAGTGATAGTGGCTATGGTAGTGACAATTTGTGCAAGTTGAGATGATGGTATAGGTTGTGATGATGACAACATATTGCAAATAATGACATTTCTTATAATTCATTGATATATTACATTGTTGGATCCAATTGGAAAATGAGATGAAATAGAGGTCGACAAGAATGTTGAAGGAGGTTGGAGCCTCAATCAAGTTGGGGCATAGAGCAATTTGGAGCCTACTCATTCTTGATATTGGAGCTTAGATCAGGTTGTAGCCTACCATAAGTGGAAACTTGCAGTTCTTGGGGGTAGTTGCCTCTAGCAAGCTAGGGCCTGCAAATTGATGTAAGTAAATTAAATATAAATAAGAAAAATATCAATAGAATTACAGGTGATTAACACATGGATCATTAACATAGCCAACATGACACATTACTAAGCTAATGTGGTGGCACATTTGGATTGGAAAAAGGAATAAAACATGGTGACATGTGGCACCCATCATGGGATACCATGTCGATTGATGATGTCATCAAATGATCAACGAACCTAAAGGTCTAGGTTGTACAAGCATGGTCATATGCCTTCTAGAAACATCAGTTTGGTCATATGTTTAGTTGGAACTTTGGATTTATCACTGGTCCTATAGTTGACTTCATGGCCATGGTTCCACACATTAGTGTATATATACAAAGTGTCGAAACTACAATCCAATGAAATTGTAACAAAAAATCTGATTATTCTATTTAATCTCTAAGATTTTGGTTTGATTTGGACTAGTGGTTACAAGCTATAGTTATTGGTTTATTTAAAAAATTTCGATATCATTCTTGATAGAACCTTTGGAACTTATAGCGCTGATGTGAAGGATTGACAACTCAACAAATCCATAGCTATGTTCTAGTAGGAAACCATCTGAATCCATGGTTATGAAATCCATTGGAATATCATTGGGTGTCCATTTGTGACCTTTGTTTGCAACGTTGAGCCATAGTGGAGTTTTGTATACAATATTAACCCTATAGCACGAGGGTAAGTTCATGCATTGGTAAGCCATGGTGGAGTTCCGTATAAAGTGTTGACCTTGTAGTATGACAGTAATTTTTTGCATTGGTGAGCCATGGTGGAGATCTATATATAGTGTTGACGTTTTAGTATGAGGGTAATTTTATGGTTGGGAAGATACGATGGAGCTCCATATATAGTATTAATGTTGTAACAATAATCCACGAGGTAACAAAAGCCATGGTGAAGTTTGATTTGCATTAGGGATAAGCCATGAGGGTAAATCACACATAACCACGTAGAATGATTAAAAACTAGAGCCATAGCTGATTAACATCCTTGCCAAAGTCGGTTGCAATATTATCACCATAACAAAATTGACACAACACTATGCTACAAGTGATATTGTGCAGTATAGTTGGTAAGGTGTAGTTCAACCCTCGACGGTGAATAGGTCGAGTTGTTTTTTCCTATACATATGTCACCATTTTTTCAAATGTTTAAGTAGCTACTGGTGACCATTATGTAGATCTAGTGTTGGGGCTTTTTCAATTTGTAGAGTCAAGCTGTTTTTTCCTATACACATGTCACAATTTTTTGAAATGTTTAGCTAGCTACTGATGGTCATTTTGTAGATCTAGTGTTGGGGTTTTGTCAATTTGTAGAGTTGAGTTGTTTTTTTTTACATATTTCACCATTTTAAAAAAAAATTAGCTAGCTACTGGTGGTCATTCTGTATATCTAGTGTTTTCGTTTTTTCAATTTGTAGAGTGTTTCCAAAAAGTGAGTATTTGTAGAATAGTTAATTTGTTATGTGGTTTAATATGTTATTTTTGAGTTGTTGGAGTCATTATTTGTCCAATTTGTGTTCCAGAAGAAGTTGGGTGATAATTGTTTATAGATGAATGTAGCCATAAGGATTTGATTCTCTTCTTATTCTTATTTTATGTCTAGAATTTCCTATGTTTTTGTAAAGGTATATGAGCATGTTGTAGTTGTTTTGGATATTTTGGGTAAGAAGGTTATGAGAAGGAGTTTGAATGACTAGATTAAAGAACTAGTTGAAGTAGAGTATGAACAATAATAAGAAAAAAAGTAGTAGTGATATTTGTTTGCAATGATAGTGATAGTGTTTCAAGGGTGTAGTGACAGTGACTATGATTAGGACGGTGTTCTCAGGTTGCAGTGACAGTGACTATGGCACTGACAATTTGTGCAAGTTGAGATGATGGTATAGGCTGTGATTATGACAAAATATTGCAAATAATGGCATTTCTTATAATTCATTGATATATGATAGTGTTAGATCCAATTTGGAAATGAGATGAAATAGAGGTCCACATGAAATTTGAAGGTGGTTTGAGCCTCAATTAAGTTGGAGCATAGAGCAGGTTCGAGCCTACTTGTTCTCGATATTGGAGCTTAGATCAGTTTAAGCCTCAATCAGGTTGTAGCCTACAATAAGTGGTAACTTTCATTTCTTGGGGGTAGTTGCCTCTAGCAAGCCAGGGCCTGCAACTTGATGTAAATAAATTAAAGATAAAGAAGAAAAAGATTGGTTTTCTCCCATACGAGTTTCCACCTACAACCTTTTGTCTCTTTACAATGTGATGGATTCTTGTTATATTTCTTATATGATGACAAATTATTGGAAATGACAACATAATTTTCAGGGTTCATTTTTATATGGATGTATAATTAAAATATATATATGAAATTGTAAAATTGACATCACAAAGATTCACCACCCCCCTCAATGTGAGCTTTGGAAAAATAACTGGTATCAAAGTAGGTCACATTTAGGAATAATTAACTATAGGGATATGGATCAAGGAAATATGGACTTATATGGGACATCAACTATACTTCTATAATTTGAGCTAGAGGAGTTTAAAAAAAAAAAAAAATCCCTAATAAAGAAACTTTATAAAATAAAGAAACAGTTGGGAGAAAACATAAAGTAGTTAGAGGAGAGAAATAACATAATTAACAATCTCAATAAATATGAAGATGTAGAAAAGAGGTTAGCTGACGAAATTTAGGAATATGCTCAAGCCAAAATAAGCAACAAGAGAGATAATGAAAGGAAGCGGGTAAGGAGGGTATTTTCAAAGGGAGAATGAGGAATTATGATAGAATGAAATTTATTAAGAGATGGATTAGGGTTTGAAAAATGATTCATAATAGATATTTCAATAGATTGTATAGAAAAATTATAATTATAGTAAAAATCAATATTTTTTCAGATGGTAGAGCTAAATTAGAATTATCAAGACAAGTATATAATTTCTTAGAAGGTAATGTTAAGTATGAATCATAATTAGAAATTAAATCTTTATTATAGTCACAAAAAGAGTTTAAATTAAAATTAGAATTAGCATGAGAGACTAATGAATGAGTATTCTTGGGAAAAATCATGGAAGATTCATGAGATAGATGAAACACGCCAATAGAATGCATGGAGGGAAGAAAATCAAAAGTGAACTACAAGGGATAGGAACTAGAACCATAACTTTATACACCAACTAGTGGGGAGTATGGAATCAATGTAGTTGGAGGAGTTAAAATAGGTGTGCTCTAGTTCTAGAGAATATATATGATCGATGGGAGAGTATGAATAAAGTATGGGAGTGAGTAGATGAGTTTAAATTGGCTTGATATCAACCATATTTTTCATGGATGGATTTGAAACTACATAGTGAAAATGCATAGAGTAAATAGGTATGGCTTTGAATGAAATCAAGAAATGAGGCATTGAATGTGTATATATTTTTTACACATTAATTTATTAAATAAAGTAATAATAATTATCTAATTTAAATTCACATATGAGACATTTTTTTTAGGAAAGGGGCCTCTTGGATATATATATATATATATATATATACTCTACCCTTTCCAAATTTGATTCATGAGCTATAAACTATCATGAATGCTTCATTATAATAGTTTATCACAATAGATCTAATAAAATATTGAGATATTTGACATGAATGTTAATTTCCTTTAGATATCATATTCTTTGATTGAAGTTTTTATGCTTAAATAGGTGAGATAACTTAAATGTGAAAAATAAAGGAAAAAAAAAATACTTGCACACCATCTACAAATAAACACAATATTTACCCTAGGAAACTCGTATGAGGGAAAACCTAGTTAGAAGGAGAGGTTGATATGCTCTCTTTTCTCTACTATGGAAATATGCAAACACAAAGAAAGAGGTACTGAATGTGGTGTTACCTAAGACCTGTGCCCTAGAAGGTTTCTATAGTGTCTTTTTATCTTCTATTCCAATCTCTAGCTACCCACTCCCTATTGCTCTACTCAGCCATGGAACATATAATGACATAAAATTGAGCCCCCATTCTTTCTAGCAACCATGTATTTCATATTTCCCAATCAAAATCTAGGGGTAAGGTGACCTTTGAATTTATCAAACCTCAATTAGAGTTACATTTCTTTACCTTCTATAATATTCTTGAAATTCCAAATGTAGCTAATGGCATGTGTATGACTAATGGGGGATGATGTGGCATCCTCTCATACCATGGTAGTCAAAATGGTAGGTCAACTTGCGAGAGGCATAAATTCTGCATATGAGGTTTGATTGATGTGAATTTTGCATTGTGGAAAGTTATCTAAGTGTATATTAACATCAAGAGATCTATCTAAAGAGGAGAAATTTTGACCCCTAAAAATGTCGTTTGAAGCACTAAAATGGCTCCATAATCAAACCTCAATTTCCCAAACTAAGACCTATTGTTAATGTTACACTTACAACTAATTTCTCCATTTTTTTCCCACTCTAAATGCATTGAGATAGATAGAAATAATAATGCAAATAGATTGAGAACCATAAATATTTCCATCAACAAATCACTTTGAAACTTCCATTCTAACAATAAGGTTAAAAAATTAAATGATACCTTTACATTTAAGGAAAGCTTATTATTTTTCCCATGTTATGCTATTTTACTATATATAATAAATATTTTTAGTTTCGTGAATCATTTTAAATAAACATGAACAAATTGTAATATCCCTTGTATACTAAACAATAAAATTATTGCATTAAGGGGGTTCCTTCCCACAAATAAGTTCTCATACATTAATTTTACATCTAGCTAAGGTTGTGACATTAAATTAGATTGTTTTTATTATTATTATTATTTTCATATGAGGAATATACATGTTTTGGGCCTTGAGGGATTGCTCAGATTCAACAACAAGGCTCAAAACCATTATGATAAAACTCATCATGTCACTTGTGGGTGGGGAGGATAAAACTAATTCCTCCCAACCTCTTGGGATAAAATAAAATGAAAATTAGCATTATTATCATCACCATATAAATTTTAAAGTCACAACATATTTACACACCAAATTGATATATGACACACCTTGTTTGTGGATAGAGGACCCCTTCCATGCAATGTCTTGACAACTGGGTGCATTGTTAACAAAATCGATTAATTTGAAAGAAAATAAGTAAAATGTATTATGAAAAACTAAATAACCTATTATAAAAAACTAAATAATTAGGGTCAATTCCCACTAGAACAATCGATTGAGGGTGGGCCTCGTTAGCAAGGAGACCCAGGATAAAACCTCATGGGGGGTGGTTGTGCCCTGTGCTAGGGGGACAGACATGCTAAAAAATCTAGTTAGATTAGGGTTGTTGTGGCCCAGGCCAAGATTGATCCCTGGGTGACTTTGACAAATTAGATTTACCTGGGTTGCAGTTTCTCAAGCCACAAATCAAGCCTGGAGGATCACAGGAAACTTGAAAAACGAAATAAAAATGAAATAATTAGGGACACCAAACTTAGTAATAATATTTTGTTTAAAACAAGAGATAACCTGATCATCATTTAAAAATTTAATCAGGATGGTCTCTATCTATATTATAAATTAATCCATATCAATTAGTATTTACTTATATAATTTTGATGAATTTGGCGTAATTTCTCCAATTACATCAAGTACCCATTGAGAAAACAGATTTTCAATAATCGTTGGTTGTAAACAAAATGAAAAATTCCTCTCTTTAACTACATAAGTTTGACAAACTTTACATTTTCTAGCCAAATCATAAGCATCATTGAATGTTGTAGGCAAATAATAACCATTAAGTAGAACTCTGTGTGCAATGGTGTCATTGTTGAAGTGTCCCTCTACTGAGTCATTGTGTAATTATTCCAATGCTTTCTCTACGTCTTCCTTTTCAAGTCACATTATTAAAACATTGTCATAATTTCTATGAAACAAAACCCCATTAATGAGTTGATATTGAGTAGCTTTGAGCCTTAATATTTATTTATTTTTATTCTAGATACCATAGAGTAGTACCATGATTAAGATAAAACTTTAAATAATAGTACCATGATTTGGTTGAAATGGATATGTAAAATATCTCTTTAGCATTCCTTTCAACTTCATTCTCCTATCCAAGTACTTCTTTTGATTGAGAACCTTCTAATTCCACTAGTAACTTTGTCAGCCCTCGTTTTTTATCTCTTTTTGTTTATGAAATACACTTTATTTTCCATTATATCTATCTATACACCATCATTTTCACCTTATTTTGATCAATAAATGCATATATAGGTATTTAAATTAATTTTTTCAATTCTTAGAATTTTTTATAAAAATTGCATTTTAAATGAATTCTGGGACCAAATCAGAAATTCCCGTAATGGCCTCATGGTTTTCATATTTGCAGGACACTTGGGCTCAAGATGGATATATTTCTAGAAATATTGGGAACTAATATTAAATTTACACCTGTTGGTTCAGTCAAACCGATATTTAATAGGCTTAGTCAAAGGCGGTCAAACATGACCTCTTTTTATGGAGGATCCCTAGGAACTAGGTCAAATTTCTTATTTTATGGGATTTTCTAGATTTTGATGTATCTGATGGATGAATTCAACCTGATTGGATAAGATAAGGATATCCATGGCTATAGGAGACATTTTAGATGAAATTGTTGCATATTTTATTTATTTAAGCCTCATACTTTGAAGGCATTGATATGTAGAAATTGTATGACTTAACATTATTATTTCTGAGACTTTGGAGAGTTAATTCAAGATATGTTATATTCCATTTGTTTTTGTTATATGATGATTTATTGACTGAATTTCTAGTATCTGAAAGCACTTTCAGTGTGCGAGGTAAGCATGGAGGGCCCCACACTGAGGTAAGTGCACTTTCTAGTTATGTGTAGTTGCAGTTTTTGAACTAGTTTGTTTTATGCTTAACTTGTTGATTAGATTTATGCTAATTTTTTATGAGTGCTGATGAATCTTATTATCATTCTTATTTTGCATATGAAAGGGAAATTAAATGTTTAAGTTAAAAATTCTTTCTATCTTATTAAGATCTTAAGCTAGAATTCATCTTTTCATGATTTCCTAAATTCTTGTTTTCTAACAAAAGTATTATTGATGAATGGATCTGTGATGAATGAAAACCAGGATCTCTTTAGTTAAGAGCCTCTTCAATTATTGTTTCATGCATATTAATCTATTATTCAATTAGTGGTTTTTTATTTCTAATTCATGAAGTAATCTTGTGAGAGAAGGACAAATAAATCTCTTAAGTTAGGAGATTCTTCTTCTACTAATTGCATACTTGAATTTAGAAATTAATTAGTTTATATTTATATTTGTAATATGCATTTCCTTAATCATTGATAAATCATCTTCTAACTTGATCATAGTTGAAACCCATATACTTTGGGGATGCTTCTAAGTCCTACTATCCTGGATTGATAATAAATATGTGTGTTTCTTTACCTGTTAAACAAACCAACATTTTGGCGTCGTTGTCGAGGAAGCATATTTTTGAAAACGGTCAATTAGGAAGATAAAAAGATAAAAAAATATATATAAAAACATCAAAAACAACAAAAAATAGTTTTTCTTTTAAGTTATGTTTTCTTATGCCTAGAGATAGAGATCAAAAGGATAGATCTATGAAATAAAACCCCCCAACAGCTTATTCATCAACAGGACTAACAACACTAGTTGCTGGAAGACCTACTATAGAAGAGTTAGAGGAAAAACAGAGATCAGGACAAAGATTAAATTTAGTTGAAAGACAAACCTTGTTATCGTTGGAGGTAAAAATAAAACAATCACCTAAAGAACCTCCTTCCAAGAAAACCAGTTGTTGAACAATGTTAAGTCCCTATATTAATAGTGTATTCCCTTATTATTTTAGTGTAACCCCGCTTATGGTTATTGTTGTACCCCTGTAACCCCCATATTGTTATTATTGTGCCCTTACATTATTATTGTTAGGTCAGCTAGGGTTACATTGTGGCTCCACTAGGATTACATTGTGGCCCCATGGACTCCTATATAGAAAGGAGGTTTTTTCATTTGTATCATCCAAGAATTGTTCATTTATGTAACGTATTGGAGGTTTCCCCCTCGAAGTGGCTGATTTATAAGGCATTTCTCTCTCTTTTCTTCTATTTTTGGAGATGGTTTCATAACATTTGGTATCAAAGCTTTGGATTCTATGGTTTCGCTGCTCCAAACAGGTCATTGTGGCATTTGTGCTATAACTTTTTTTCTACGAAGTTTCAGAAGCTAAAATTGTTAGAATACAAAGCTGAAATCCATAGGAACCTCTTCACAAAATTTTCAAACTCGGTTCGCAATATTTTCAGAGATATGATCTATTGAAGTTAGGGATTTTCGCAGGCTCCATAATTTAACCTAAATAGGTCATCATGGTATTTTCACTATAAATTTTTTTCTACGAAGGTTCAGAAGCTTAAATGTGTAGGGCAAAAATCCGAAATCCTGGGGGACATCGTTGAAAAATTTCAGATCTTGGTTCGCAATAGTTTCGGAGATATGGTCTGTGCAAGTTAGGGATTGTTTAGGCTCTCGAATTTCATCATAAAGAGGTGATCGTGGGAAAATATTCATAACTCTCTCTGTGAGCATCGGATTGGAATTCTATAAAATTTGACTATAATTACATAGACTTTAGTCTCCTTTCTATAAATTTTAGAGGCAAAGGAGGAAACAGTGACACATGGCAAGTCGTACAAGTTCGCTCTACTGAACCAGTCCATAATTAGGTCATTGTGGGAGATTGGACATAACTTATCCTTGAAGAATCCAAATTAGGTCAGACTTGTGGCATTCAAAAGAGGATTCATATGGATACCTCAGAGCTAAATTTTAGATATTGAAGATCTGAAATCATAGAGATAATTTAGTTCCAATATCGAGCTCCTCAAAAGGAAGAAAAAGGTGTGTATTTGGTTTTTAAAATTGCATAACATTTGTTTGAAAAAGTAGTTTGAAGTGATTCCAAGGGCATATTTTAGAATTTTTATCAGTATTGGGTTCTATAATGCCTCCAAAAAATAATTCCATACCCATTAAGCCCTCAAAAACCTATACTATGACGCATGAAGAGGAAGAATTGCAGTATGAGATATCAAAATTATGGTACCAAGTGAAACAAGTTTCGATCTTACGAAGAGCAACCAAAGATGACATAGATGGTTTAAAAGTAGAAATGGAGGCTCAGTTGGATGGCTTAAAGGATAAAATAATAGCTAATATGGATGATAAATTAGTGGAAGATCAAATCGAGCATAAAAAACAAGTTCTCCAACTCTCAAAGGATAACCTAACTTTGGTTCAGAATCTAATGAAACAACAAGAAGATCAACATCACATCGAAAGAATTTATGATGCAGTCACAAAAACAAGAAATGGACAAGTACGATCAATTTTAGAGTATCTCAGCAAGTGGAAGAACTTTCTTGTAGTAGATTCCACATGGGAGGATGAGAATTTTATACAGAAGCATCAAGAAATAATCAAGCGTTGAGGACAACACTTATTTGAAAGAGAGGGGCATGTTAAGTCCCTGTATTAATAGTGTAGTCCCTTATTATGTTAGTGTATCCCCCCTTATTGTTATTGTTGTACCCCTGTAACCCATATATTTTTATTATTGTGCCCTTACATTATTATTGTTAGGTCGGCTAGGGCTACATTGTGGCCCCACTAGGATTACATTGTGACCCTATGGACTCCTATATATAGAAATGAGGTTTTTTCATTTTTATCATCCAAGAATTGTTCGTTCATGTAATGTATTGGAGGTTGCCCCCTCGAAATGGCTTATTTCCAGGGCGTTGATATCTCTTTTCTTCTCTTTTTGGAGCTGGTTTCACAACAAACAACTAGAGCAACATGTCCTTGAACAAATCAAAGTAGTGGAAGAAATAAAAAATCAACCTCATATTGAAACACTATATATCTTTGAAAAAGAAATGGTTGAAGAAGTAGAAGGATCAAATAGGCTAAACATGACTCCTGAAAAAAGGCTTGAATATGAAAGACAACAAAGGGAATGGAGAAGAAAACAAGAGGAAGAAAGAAAAATTGAGGAAGAAAGAAAGGTAGAGGAAGACAACAGAGAAGAAGCACTTAGAAGGATAGAAGAAGAACCAAGAAGAGAAAATCAAAATAGAAGAATACAAGAAAATCAGCAAGAAAATAACAATGATCAAGAAACTACTTTTGGCTTTCCACTATTAGATGCAAGAGCAATATTAGGAGAAGAAATAAAAATTAAAAACATTCCACCTTTTGTATTGCCTAATTTCTATGGAATGTCAACAGAAGATCCTGATGCATTCATGTTCGAGTTTGATATATTGTGTAGAACTTATGGATATATGGATGACACACACAAGCTTCGATGTTTTCCTGCTACTCTGAAAGCAACAGCCTTGAAATGTTTTATGGGTTTAGGAAAACATACAATTTCTTATTGGGATGAAATGGAGAATTTTTTTCTTAAAAATCATCAAGCTTACTGCAGGGCTAGAGACTCAAAAGAAGACATTTTTTGAAGGACGCAACAATAAGACGAAAGTTTGGAAGAATATTTGGAAAGTTTTCTTTACAATTTACAGAAATCCAAACATCATTCTCTATGAACCAACACCATTCTTACAATATTTCTTAAGGGTAGCAGAGATGAATATTTATACATCCTTAATGTGATAGGAAAAGGAGATATCTCCAATTTACCATTTGAAGAAATCATTGAACTTTGTCAGAAATACTCTAGGGAAAGAGCAAAGAGTGGAAAGAGAGATATTTCAACAAGAGCTTCAAAATCTGCAGTAAGTGCAGTAACAAGAGCAGAGACATGATGTTTACTAGAAAAATCCAAAACAGATCTCTTGAGCACTTTGGGAACACAAGTAGATGTCTTAAAAGCTAAGAAAAAAAAAGAATAACAAGATTAAATCTTAGCAATCTTCTGTCCAAGGTTTTATCAAAAACATCCACTCAGGGAATGTCTTTTGCAAGGTATACAATTGTGTGGACTTTGCACAGAAAATCATGCAATAGAAAACTGTCCCAAATTAAAATAGTTGTAAGTAGAGGAAGTGCAAGAAGTCATTAGGGGAATTTTGAGGTCTAAAATGGGCCTCATAAGGAAATAATAAAATAATAGATAAACCAATAAAATAATATTTATGAATTTACAATTCACTTTTTTCACCACAATCCATGTAACCATAGTTAAATTGAATTCAAAAGTTGTACCAAAATAAAATTAATAAAAAAATTGTATTGATGTGACTATAAGTAAGAATGAGCTTTTCAAGAAAAAGTCATTATCATTGAAAAACTAATGCATTTGTCCTTTGTACTTAAATAACTTAAAATAAAATATAAATTTAAATTTATAAATTCGTAATTATATTATATGATATTAATTAAAATTTATATTATTTAAAATGTATAATAACATGTAATTAATATACTATATAAAAATAATGTAATATAATATAATATAATAAATGTATAGGGATATGCATTGTTTCTTTCAAGAAATATGAAATGACAATAGTATATTTTTATTCAAAAGGTGTGAAATGACATTTATTATGAGTAATTTACTTTGTCTTTAAAAGTACTTAGAGCACTACCTAGTTAACCATGAGTTTTTATTCACCATTGAGAATGTGAAAATTAAGTACCTTTAACTCAAGCAATGCCACCTCAACCATTAGGGATGATGGCATCCCCTAAAATGTGATTGGTGATCATAAAGTGAATTTTGATTCTACATTTTCTTTGGGAGGTCCATTTTAGACCTCAAAAATCCCCTAATGAGATTCTCTCTACTATATGGCACCAAGCAGACCTTAGCAACCAAATATGCCTCAACAGTTCCCTCAACAAAACCCCCAGAATTTTCAATATCCTCAAAATTCATGGAATACACCAATGCCATCGCAGGCTTCGCCTCCACAACAATATTGAAATCAACCTGCACAAGTTTGGAGGGGATATAGCTATGGAAACTAGCCACCTCAGCATATGTATCCTCAACGATATCAATATCAACAACCATACCCTCCACAACCATTTCCTCAATACCAACAATTCTAGAAACATCAACCAATGCCATTTCCACCCCAAAATCAACCACTGCTAACTCAACCTCAGTAGCTTCAGCTGCCTACTAACCAACCACCTCCTAGGCCAACATAATTTCCAGCTCAGCTAGTAGCTAATCCAAGTAACAAGGTGGATAGACCAGCATAAGGAAATAGTGAAAGAAGAATTACACAAACTGTTACAAGCCAGATTTATCTATCCTATTTCAGATAGTCAATGGGTTTCACCCTTAGTTGTAGTACCTAAGAAAAATGGGAAATGGAGAATTTGTGTAGATTACATAGAACTCAATAAATCTACATTAAAAGATCATTTTCCTTTACCATTTATTAATCAAGTGTTAGACTCATTCGCTGGAAAGAAATTCTTTTCATTTCTTGATGGATTTAGCAGGTACAATCATATAAAGATGGAATTGGAAGACCAAGATAAGGCAACATTCACATGCCCATGGGGAACATATGCATACAATGTATTACCCTTTGGTTTATGTAATGCACTTGCTACCTTTTAGAGCGTAGTCCTTGCAATCTTTGCTGATTTGATCCATGAGTATGTAGAAGTTTACATGGATGATTTCACTGTGTATGGCCAAACATTTGATGATTGTTTACACAATATTGAAAAAGTATTTAAAATATGCACGAAGACAAATCTATCGCTCAGTAATGAAAAATGTTTTATGATGTTAACTAAGGGAATAGTGTTGGGACACCATATTTGTTCCTCAGGAATCAAGGTAGACCCAGCAAAAATTCAAGTCATTGTGAATCTAATACCACCCACAACACAAAAAGAAGTTAGAAGTTTCTTCGGTTATGCAGGCTACAACAGGAGATTTATTGAAAATTTCAATAAAATAGCTTTGCCATTATTCAAGTTACTTGCGAAAGATGTGGAAATCCAATGGACAAATAATTGTCAAAATGCATTTGAAAAATAAAAATAAAAATTGTCAATTGCACCCATTCTTCGGGGACCTAATTAGTCTTTTTCATTTCATATTTCAACTAATGCATCTGACACTACTATTAGAGCATCACTTGGACAGAAAGAGAATCTGTTTAATTATGCCATATATTTCATAAGGAAAAGCTTAACACCAATAGAATTGAACTACACTGCTACAGAAAAATAAATGCTAGTTGTAGTACATGTATTTAACAAATTTAGACATTATATAACAGGTTATCAAGTTTACATCCACACGGACCATTCAGCCATAAAATATTTAATGAAAAAATCAATCACAAATGGAAGAATAACTAGATGGTTGTTATTAATGCAAGAATTTAACATTACTATGCAAGATCGACCAGGTAAGGATAATCAAGTTGCAGACTTTCTATCAAGACTTCATTCACCTGGTGATCCAAATCCAGAATCAAATAATTTTGCAGATGAACATATATTTGCTATAAATGTCAAAACTCCATGGTTTGAAAATATATACAACTATTTATCATCTGGAATCCTACCATCTCATTACACAAATAAACAAAAAATAAGAATAATCAGAGAAAGTCTTTGATATAGTTGGGTCAATGGAGATCTCTTTTATACTGGTGTTGATCTAATAATTAGAAAATGTGTTAGAGAAGATGAGATTATTGATATTTTGAAAGCATATCATGACGAGCCATGTGGTGGTCATTTTGCAGACAAGTGAACAACATACAAAGTGTTGAAACTTGGCTACTACTGGCCCACCATCTTCAAAGACTCCAAGACCTATGTGAAACAATGTGACAACTGCCAAATAATTGGGAGACCAGTGGCATCAGATGAAATGCCATTAAAGCCACAAGTATTGATTGAACCATTTGAACAATGATAATTATATTTTGTGGTACCATTCAACCCGCCATCAAATGGAAATAAGTACATCATGGTATGTACAGATTATGTAACTAAGTGGGTGGAGGCAAAAGCAGTAGCACGGGCAACAAAAGATATTGTTGTGTCTTGTTTTCTCGAAGAGATATTTTTAAGGTATGGAAATCCGAGACAGATAGTAACTTACCAAGGCACACATTTTACATCAAAGCTTGTTCGAGATCTTACAAATAAATACAAGATCAAACAAAAAAAATCAACTCTGTATCATCCTCAAGCAAACAGACAAGTGGAATCAACAAACAAAGTCCTAGAGAAAATCATGACAGAGACTGTACAAATGAACAGAAAGGACTAGTCATAGAAATTAATAGATGCACTATGGGCATATAGGATAACATGGAAAAACACAACTGGGTTCAGTCCATATTAGTTGGTGTATGTAAAAGAAGTCCTATTACCCATAGAATTTCAAATACATACATTCAAGCTAGTAGAAGAATTAGGGATGGAATTATTTGAGGCACAACAACAAAGAATTATGGAATTAAATCAACTGGATGAGATACAACAACAAGTAGTAGAGCACACATCTCCTGTGAGAGAACAAATAATTAAATGGCATGATCGATTCATAAATAATAAAGTTTTTAAAAAGGGAGATTGAGAACTATTGTTCGACTCCAAGTTTAAAGATTTCAAAGAAAATTTTACGACTCATTGGCTTGGGCCATATGAGATTGAAGAAATATTTGAAAACGAAGCTGTGAAGATAAAAACAATGGGTGAAGCATTTATTTCATTTGTCGTTAATGGACATAGGCTTAAAGTTTACAATAAGCCTATAGATAAAGAGGATTTTCTGAGAAAACAAATTGACAGATACTAATCTGGAACTAATGGGGCAGAATAGAAATATGCCTCCCATAATTCCAGAAGAAGAAGAAGAAGAATAAAAAATAATAATAAAAAACAAATATATAAAATAAATGACAAATAACTAAATAATAAAAGATTTTGGTTGTGAAAATCCAGGAAACTAGCATAATACAAACTCGAATTCATATTGGAAAACCAACTTGTTTGGCCAATATGAATTATATTTTTGTTCTAATTTTACTTTAGTATGATTTTTGCAGATTTACCCTTCAAGACATGTCATACTTGAGGAAAATTCTTAACATCAGCTTGGGGGAGGGCGTGTAATAAAACTATGTAAATATTTTGAGCAGCTGAATTGAAGAATGAATATAAATTACAAGTACAAAGGACCTGATACATCATTCAACATATACATAAGGGACTTGAATTATTATTGAGAAAATTATCCAGAAGGGACTTGTATCATTACGATAGAAGAAATTTTCAAACATTATTGCAAATTATGCCAGAAGGGACTTGAAAAAACAAAATTTTAGAAGGGACCTGAGCTACATCAATATTGAAGATCATGACAGAAGGGACCTGAAATGTCAAAATTTAATCTGCAGAAGGGACCTAAACATGATGCAGGAGCATCCAGCACAATATTATCATTGTATTTTATTAGAAATAGGGGTCTCATCTTTTTGAGAATTTATAAATTCCATGTAAATATTAATATTAGTTTTGAGTGATTAATTATGTTTTTAATTAATTATTTGTGAGAATTTGTAAATGTCTCCAACCAACTGGAAACATGAGAGAAATTAGCCTCAAGATAATTTAGAATTAATGATGGAGTCTAAGTTAGAATTAGTTGAAGGATTTTAGGGATAAGGACCTATCCTTTAGGGATGTTGAGAGATTTAGGGGTTTGTTGAGGAATTGAAGGGATTGAGCATTTAATTAAATGATTTTTAAAAATTGTATAAATAGGAAGGGGTTTTGAGAGAAAATACATTGAGATAGTTGGAGAAAGTGAGAGTGTGATTGATAGCAGGCTTGAACAGCCAAGGCTGTAAGCCTTCGGGCAGGTTGTAAAGGCCAATGAATTGTAAATCAGGCACGGAGAAATGTTGCTGTAAGTAAATTCACTTTTATGAAAGTGTTGGTTTTGTGTTATGCACCTTAACTTGGTCAATTCAGGTGTAATTCAATTTCTGTATTGAAATAGTGAATTTGCTGGTATTTAATTTACTGATTAATTAATGTGTTAATTCCGGTGGAAAAAAATGGTTGGAAAATATTAGTTGATGAAACTTCAAAGCAACATTAAAATCGACCTTCAGATATTGGATATCTGGTCTCACAGTTAACCCATATAATACTGTGAATTGGGTGAGTATTGTTGGATGGATTTTGTGAAAATCTGCTTGATTTAAATAAGTCTTGAGTTATTTCTAAAAGAAACTCTGAAATATGTTTTTGCACACATTGAAGGAATCGATATCATCAAATATCGATATCATATTTGATAATTGAATGTGTCTTAAAGAACGCAGATGAATGTCAGCGTTGGCACATCGACTTTATGGAAGGCGCTGAGCAGGGTATGAACATGTATGAATTGCGTTAATAAAAAGTGCTGGAACTGTGTTTTATACAGCGTGTAAAAGTGTTGAAACTGTGTTTTAATCAGCGTGGAATAAAATTAAAAGTATGTTTGCTGAATGAGGAAATCGACTTTTATGGATCTGCTGGTTTTGTTGAGTGAACAAAATTGAATGCAGTGAGGGCGCATATGATGTTGTTTAAATCCAATGCAGAAGTTTGTTTTGTTTAAATTCAACGCATAGTTATTGCACAAAGAAGACTGAAGAGCGATCTAAAATGCAGAGATCTGTTTTATACTCTGTTTATTAATCGATTGAAATTGTAGGAAGGGATGTTGCTCTATCGATGGACTATAGCAAAGAAATTGAGATTTATAAAGGAGCAGACCAAGAATCTTATCAGATGAAAGCGTTGTGAAATTAAAGGGTTGCGTTTCATGTTTGAATGTTGCAGGATGGATCGATCGATTTGAACCAAAGATAGCGTTGTATGAACATCTTGTGAAGTTGAACATTGGAGGCATATGCGTTGTAAGCACAGAATTGTTGTTTAAACTCTGTCACATCGATGAAACAGAATATTAAATTAATTGCAGGGCTCGATTTGTTTCGAAACCAAGTCAGTAGGAACGCATATTGAAGACACAGTTGAATTTGCGTGGATAGGAATGGTTCTTTTTTTATGTTGTTGGGTAATCAGCGTTGAAGTTTGATAAAATGCAAGTCCACGTAGGCATAATGAAATGTTCAGAAGCGCTGGCAGAGTAGCAAACTTTGGGAAAGATCGATTAAATAAATCGATTTTATTTTGTGAATCTTCATATAAGAAAAGAGACTAAATTGCGCTGAGGAATGGAGTTCATTCCTGGTAAAAAAAAAAAACACAGATATAAAGGTATGAAAATTGGATTCATTTGTTTGGATTGTGTGGTCATGAGCTTAGAGTAAGGCGCTCATATAGATTGCAATTTTAAGTCCAAAGAATGTTATTAAATTGCCAATGAATTTTGTAACATGAAACATGAGAAATTGTAGTGCAATGGGTTAGTTTCTATGGATGGAGTTCCATTATGATAATGGTATTGAATTATGAAGACTGTGGCATGTAACGTTGTTAAGAAAACTCAAGGACACATTTGACTTTTGATTATGAAATCCGATCTTAAAAGGTGCATGGACAAGATTTTGCTTTGTAATTGAATGATGGGTATGAAAGCAGGTAAACATGGACTAGAGTTGCATTTTTGCATAAAGTTGTTTTAAGATTTGAGTTTTGGGCCTCATAAAAGAACCCTGTATGGTTTTCAAAGATAATCAGAAATTGTGAATACATGTTATTCGCTTCTGCTTATGAGAGTAAGGTTTTTGAGAACATAGGTTGAAGAGCTTTCGCATGTAATGGTAAAGTGTGAATTTTCCATTGATTGAGGTTTTTGATTTAAGTAAATGCGAGATGCATTCTTATATGCATGTTATTTGAAGATCCTGGGTATTTGCAGGCTAGCCCTGCGTCAGAACAACATCATTCTGAATCAATAATCAGATGCAAAGTAGAAATAAGTCTCTACATATTTTGGAAGAGCCATCATTATAACAAACACAATTTCGACCATCATGAACATCAAATGGTTTGAGGGAATACAAGTACAATAAGTAAATATTTCTCGTAAAATTTCAAATCTTTTTGAAAATATTCTGGAATTGTTAAAGATAATTTAATATTGGTTATGCATTTTTATCACCTACATTTTCATCACCTATGTTCTTATCCCTAATATCCACACCACTATCCTAATCATTCAATAAACAATCCATAATATATTACATATTTCCTATCCATACCATACCATACCATAGTAACCCTACTTTTCCTAAACAAAAAGATCATAAACAAAAGGCTTAACAGCAAAGCTTTGTTGGACCTACAATAAACAAACAAGAGGTTAGTTTCATTTTAAATATTTGATTTTAAAATATGACCATTCCATTGGTCATTTTTAAAATTAAATAAAATACAAAACCTAAAGTTTCAATCATATGATAGCACACTATTTGAATTTCAAAAACAAAACAAAGATGCAAAGGCGCAATTAGAAAATATGATTATGAGCTAAGGTAATGGAGCGGAAGTGTAATCATAATATAAACAAGGAAATGCATATGAAAACAAACTAACCTAAGTATGATGTTATGAAATGAAAAAACAATATATGACAATGATGCATATGATATGGATGGACGGGATATGGAGAAGCAGTGATGCATGAACAGTGATGGAACGGAAGTATGATGATGCATATTTGATGAGGCATGATGTGAAGAATGCAGAAATAGTGATCATCACAAGCCATGAGAACGAAACATGAAAAATGACTATGTAATAAGTGAAGCCGAGGACGATATGTACATCGTGGAGTCAGCATACCAAATAAATCAGGAAAGGTAAGCCACAGAGGCACCAGTCAAGTGGTTGATGAATGGTCAAAAAAATTTAAAATGCAATATTACAAATACTGTGTAAACTATTGAGAGAATAAACTCTACCATTCTAAGACCTCAAGCTACTGAAACACTATATGTTTTTCACCATCATTTCCTTTCGCAGGCTTAGTGAGAGAAGGAATGTCGCATAATCAAAACATGCATCCAAGAAACTCTGTGAGAAAAAAATTAACAAGAGAAGACAAGGGAGAGATGTGAGGAAAATAGAAGAAATTTAACGCAGCAAAGAGAGCAGGAGATATAGTAGTGAGAAGGACAGAAGGATAAGGAGATTTGACTGATATTTCAAGCCAACATATGTGGCAGATGTGTCAAGCAAGCATGCTGTCAAGAGGCAAAAATATTGTGAAGAACAAGGTAAGAAGAAAACTTAGATTTATGTGTTTAAAACAATGATTATTCGTATGAGTAAATCTCAGGATTGTTGAGTACAGTGTGAGTTATAAATGGAGTTCTTCTACCACAGTTTTTAAAGCTTTTCATTGCCTTACATTATGTCACTGCCACCACTCACAAACGCTCTGCCGCCAGTCAACACGAAATCCTTTGTTGATTGAATGAGTAAATGATTAAGATATTGAGTGAGATTTTGATAATTTGGCACTACTTAAAACACAGGAACTCGATTCAAACTAAAAGAAAATTCATGAAGATCATTGCACAATAGGTAAACTTGGAAACTGTCTTCATATACAGTCTTCAATTTCAATTTGAATGCAAATAGATAGTGGAGTGTTTGATTTTAAATGCACAGTGGATTCATTTTAAATGGGTTGTGAAGTAAATTCATTTCATTTTCATACTCAGTAAGAGAATTCGAACCAAAATTCATGGTGAATGTTTGGTTTTAAAAGCATAGTCGACATGTTTTTACATAAAAGAGAGCAGAGTTTGGTGAATTTCAAAGATACAATGAACTCATTTTATGATATTTTCGATGAAATAGTGAGCCATCTTTCCAAAATTTCTCGCTTAAACAGTGAACTTAGATTAGATATATAATGATTTGCCTTAAAAATGGATTTTTCATGGAATTGAAGGATTAGAAGACATTGTTGTATAATTTTTTATTTTTATTTTTTACACAGTGAAACAAAAGGATAAAAAAAATCTACAAATAGAGGCAGAGGATTTTTATTTTTTAAGGGACAGAGGCTCAAATAAGGAGATTAGATTAATAGAAACATGATTTTTTATGTTTTTATAAACTTCTCTACATCAAATCTTGTGTATGTAGAAGCATTAATCTCACTTCTTTCAAGAAAACAGAGGATTGGTTTCACTTAATTAGCAAAGGCAACAAATAGAGGTAACCCTCACTACTATGATGAGATGTAGTACATGATTTTTTGTTTTTCAAAAATGAATTTAATGACAGTCAAGGGGTATACCAAATGGTTTTCATAAAACATGACATCAAGAACAAAGCCTAAACACTTTCAGATTGAACATTGGGGTAGAGACACAATTGAAAATTTTTATCAATTAGGCTTGATAGTCTTCCTTCAAAAATTCAAAGGGCATAATGAAGATATTACAATGGATTTTATAAACAACTGAAAATAATATCAAACTATGGTGGGTAGTTTTCTCATTCCTGTAACTCCATAATCAATTTTTGAAGCCCTAGAGTTTCCATTATCAGGTAAACTTTGTCACAAAGGATTGCATTTTAACGACAAGGGTTGGACCTTCTTCCTAGATAAGAACAAAAAGGGATCCTTTGACAGGACAAAGGGGATTCCTAGAGAATGGTTCAATGAACCTTGGGCTGAGTTAGTTCTAATAATCCAAAATTTATTCACTTGTGATAGCAGATATAGCATAGTACACCTATACCACATTAGGTTGCTACAACATATCAAGGGAGATATAAGAATCAACTTTCCATACTTATTTTATAGAAACTTGATGAGGATGATTGAAAGTGTGAAATGTGAAACCAAACCCAAGGAAGCCCAATCATCAGGGACTCATAAAAATAAATTTTGATTACCACTTGAAAACTAAGGGTATGATTTCAAAATATTTCTTGATTCAAAATAATTTTGTAGAGCAAGCCATAAAAGACAAACTTAAACCAGTGCAGGAAACAAGAAATATAGTGAATTCACCTCTCTATCCAAGAACCAGATCAAAGAAAAAATAGGAAACAATCACGGTAGAGAGGGAAACATCATTCTTGACCATTTCTAGGAGATAAAGAAAGAGGAATTTAGTAGATAGAAGCAGCAAAGAAAAAGAACCAGAAGTGGAAATCATTGAGACATCTCCTTTAACCAAACAAGCCAATGAAATTCTTGAGAGGTTGCAGCAAAAGGTTTATGAAAATCCAGTAGAAAGAGATTCTTATTTTGACAATGATGAGGTTGAGGCTACTTCAGTTTCCAAAAATACCAAGGAGGAAGAAAAAGACCAAAACCTTAGCAGGATCAGAGAGTTAATTGATAATATAGAGGTAAGCAGGATAATGGAAAGGCACCTGAAAAGAGAAAATGAAACATATAAGACAAATAATGAAAAATTGATTAAAGAAAATGAGAATACAAGTGAGGAAATGAGAAAATTGAAAGCCAAAAATAATCTTCTTTACATACAAGCATTCAGGTGCCTTAAGGACAAAAATTCTTGGAAGGTCAAATATGAGAAACAGAAGGTCAAAGCCTCAATCTACAAAGAAGAACAGTGCAAAGGTATATAATCTCTTTTACATGCAGCACAACAGGAATTTTCAAGGTCAGGAACAGGATCAACATCAGAACTTAAGAGGTCCAAAAGGAAAAAGCAAGCATGAGGACATGCTTGAACATCAGCTTGGGGGAGATGTTGGCTCTCGTTTTTTATCTCTTTTTGTTTATGAAATACACTTTATTTTCCATAATATCCATCTATACACCATCATATTCACCTTATTTTGACCAATAAATTCATATACAGGTATTTAAATTAAGTTTTTCAATTCTTAGAAGTTTTTATAAAAATTGAATTTTAAGTGCATTTTTGGACCATATCAGAAATTCCCGTAATGGCCTCATGGTTTTAATATTTGCACATCACTTGGGCTCGAGATAGATATATTTCTAGAAAAATTGGGAACTAATATTAAATGTACACCTGTTGGTTCAGTCAAACAAAGCTTTAATAGGCCCAGTCAAAGGCAGCCAAACAAGACCTGTTTTTATGGAGGATCCCTAGGAACTAGGTCAAATTTCTTGTTTTATGGGATTTTCCAAATTTTGATGGATTTGATGGATGAATTATACTTTATTGGATAATATAAGGATATCCAAGGCTATAGGAGACAATTTATATGAATTTTTTTCATATTTTATCTATTTAAGCCTTAGACTTTGAAGGCATTGATATGTAGAAATTGTATGACTTAACATTATTATTTCTGAGAATTTGGAGAGTTAATTGAAGATCTGTTCTATTCCATTTGTCATTGTTATATTCTGATTTCTTGATTGGAGTTTTAGTAGCTGAAATAACTTTCATTTTGTGAGGCAAGGTGGAGGGCCCCTACACCGAACTAAGTGCACTTTCTAGTTATTTGTAGTTGCAGTTTTTGAACTACTTTGTTTTATGCTTAACTTGTTGATCAGATTTATGTTGATATTTTATGAGTGCCAATGAATCTAATTATCATTATTATTCTGCATATGAAAGGGAAATCAAATGCTTAATTTAAACATTCTTTCTATCTTATTAAGATCCTAAGCTAGAATTCATATTTTCATGCTTTTCTAAATTCCTTTTTTCTAACAATAGCATTATTGATGAATGAATCTATGATGAAGGACAACCATGATCTATTTAGTTAAAATCCTCTTCAATTATTTTTTCATGCATCTTAATCTATTGTTCAATTAGTGGTTTTTGAATTCTAATTCATGAAGAGATTACAATCAAGAGAGGCAAGAAGCGGGCCAACCGGAAATGATAAATTATCAACCTCGGTCCCGAAGAGTGAACATGAAACAATATATTAAGTATATATTATCAATACATTAACATATATTAATTATAGTTTGTTATGATTTACACCATCAACCATAGTCAATATAGTTTTTATAATCAATAAAAATCAACATGGATTATATGGTGGTTGATTATAGTTCATTAACATGGTCAACCATTAGTTAACATAGACATTGTGTTCAACTATAAACATCATGATAAACATGGCCATAATCAACCATAGGCATCAAACTCTTCATACATGACCATAAACATCTATAGTCAACCATATCAACATTATTTATAATGGTTAATCATATTTTTTTTGTAAATCAAAATTTCCTATTAGTTCATGTCAAGGATACGTCGTGAGAAGCTATTTTGGCCTCATTCCTACTGGGCATGTTGCGATTTCAACCTGGATAGATTTACTATTCTAGATTCATTCCTACCAGACATGTTGCTAGATTTAAAAAGCTAGATAATGCTACTAGATTTAAAAATCTGGATATAAATAAATCTGGGAGATGGGCCACCAATACTCCAAATTCAACTAGATTTTCTTTAAAGCCATATAAAAATAAATCTGGGAGTGGGCCACCAATACTCCATATTCAACAAGATTTTCTTTAAGAACTAAATCAATTTTCAACCTGGATAGATTTACAAAGCTAGATACAAATAAATGTGGGAGATGGGCCACCAATACTCCAGATTCAACTAGATTTTATTTAAATCACTAAATCAATGTATCTAGGATATCATTCACTACACATAGTAGGGTATTTACAGAGAATTACATGGCCTCTCAACCATAGCTCTCTCATCCTCCATTTTTTTTTCTCACTCCCCTAAGAGCTCCCCTAACTCTATATCCCTAAAAGCTCCCCTTCTAACTTTGGCTATACAAATACCTATATTTTCCTATTGTTTAAGAAAATATTCTAACTGAACCCAAGTTATTTGGACATGTGTCCCAAAACCTAAGACTACCCAACACCACAATTTTATGTGTGTCAATTTCAACAAAGGTCCACTTGGCCATTATACCGATTCACCAAAAAAAAATCCAATTTTTTTTCGAATCTAGATATTTGTAACTACATCAATTTTTATAATTTCATAAATTACACCTTAGGGAAAAAAAATTCCCTTTGGAAATTTCATGACCCTATTAGGGGAATGTTGAGGTCTAAAATGGGCCTCATAAGAAAAATGTACAACAAAAATAAACTTTATAACAACCAATAGGATTCAAGATGATGATGTCATCCATAATGGATGATTCACCATTTTTGGAGTAAAAAAGTAAAAATATTAAAAAATAATAAAATAATAAAACTACTTTTTCAACTCGTATTTTAAACTTATCTCCCAAAATTTTTACTCAAATTTCGAGCGGGAGTACTCGTTGGATGCAGAATTTAATTCCTCATCCGAGGAGTACCCATGTTACATACTTTCGATGAACTCTTCTACACGAAAAATGAGAAATACATAAAAAACGTGATTGTAATCTGTCTTTTTATGTATTTCTCGTTTTTTAATGTGGTAGGGCTGTCGAAAGTATGCACAGCACTCCTTGGATGGGGGTTAAATTAAAGTACTCCGTACGAAGATTTGATAAACGGGAGATAGTGAAAATATGAATTGATAGTTTTCATTTTTCCCTCTAAAATTTGATGATGTCATCAAATCTTATTAGATTTTTTCCACTTTTATTTTATAATTTCCTTAGGAGGCCCATTTTAGACCTCAAAATTCCCTTAATGCTTAGAGCCTAAACAAAAGTGAGCTGCTTAGGGTTGATGATCCTACATTAGTTTCTAAAGAAAAGTTCAAGGTTACAATATAAAGTTTGGGAAAGAGACTTTCCATCACTGGTGAACGAATTCCTCCATATACAATGCAAAATCATAAAAAAGGGTTGCGATAAAATCTCAAAAAGAAGCATGAGAAGTGAAGTTCGAGCCCATGCTGTTGTGATGATTTTATCTTGAAATTTTATAAAATTAGGTATCTTGGAGTATAGAAATGTTTTGACAATTTTTAATAAGAATTGAAAATTTTGAATTTTTAATAAGCATTGAAAAAATTGTAATGGTCTTTCTTCAGGAAAGAAATATTGACTTTGCATGCTTTGCAACTTTTGAAATAAATTTAAGATATATGTTGTTTCGGTTGCAAAATAATTGTTGATCATTGAGGTTTGGATATCTTATGGGACTTGAAACTATGTCAAATTCAAAAACAAACTATTTCAATCCACTGTATAATGCTTCCATGTTCAATCATTCAAAGGGATGTTGTAGAACACCAACGTATATGCTTCACTAAACAATGATGTTCAATAAATATAAAAGTTGGACTTCCTTATTGGAGTCTTCTTCCACCGCTTAAAATAAATTTTTGATGGGTGTTTAATATTATTATGATCAATAAAGAGGAAAAATGCATATTCACTTTCACAAACTATCTAGTTTTCCAAAATTTAATTGCCAAAAGTTTGCATAAATGAGTTTACATAGATTTCTAAACTACGATAGCCTCTTAAACAAAAGCCTATTTACCTCTTATGTTATTATTACAAATCCCACATCTAATGAAATTCCATTATGTTAGAGGTCACTTCTTTGAAGTATTTTGGTCCAACCTAGTATGAGTATTAAGGGTTAAATATTTTCTCTTTTTTTCTCAGGACACTTACTGTTGAGAATTTAGAGGGATGGTGATTAATTCAAATTATCTTCTTGATAATTACTTGTGAGATTACTTGAGTTACTTATGTATTCTCTCATTAATTAATCTTTCATGAAGTCAATTATCAAAATACACGATACACACAAATTAGGCTCCTAGAGCCAAGGCAAAACCTATCCCTCTTGGAGAGGAAAACTCGTAAGGAATTCTTCTTATAGATCTTCAAATGACAAGTAACATGAAAAAGACTCAGAACCTTGTCCTATGAATGTCTCCAATACCTTGCTACTACTTCTTTCATGATCTCATGGTCAATCCTTCTATTCTTTACCAAACATCACTGATCTGCACCAATATTAGAGAACTTAGTCTCTAAGATTTACTTCTTATTTCTTAGTCAAACATAAGAGACTAAATCATATTTACTTTGTATACACTTGGAGCTTTATTTCTTGAACTGTAGTTAGGAAGGTAAATCCCATATTTACCTTCCTCACTTTCTCACACTTTTCAGACCGTTCTCTTCTTCACATTATGTAGGGATTTTGCTACACATAGGACACTGTCAAACTTTGCATGAATTGTTGGTGTATAATTACTTCTTATCTACAATTTTACTTTATGACAATACGCAAACCTTATCCAAAATAGATCAACACTTAAACACAGTTATTTGTCCTAGATCTTTTTACGCTGTAAGAAATTCAAAACTGTCTGCAATTTCCTTAGAGTTTTCCAAGTATAGTCTTCCTTGCAGTTTGACCCTAATCCAAATATATATATATATATATATATATATATATATATATATATATATATATATATCAGATTAGACTCTATCCTGTAAATTGTAATTATCCCTTCTTGAAGACCACACTTCATCATAGAGGAATCCACAAATTTCATTTTGCTAATGAGTTGCAGCTCCAACACTATATATAGTGCATTGTCTCCACATTTAGGCTAGCCTTACATGTTGCCTTGTAGGCCAACTTCAAAGATAATAGGCCGACTTGAAGTGGTATATTTATGCTTGTCTCTAGCGTGGAGTGAGGGTTTTTATGAGGGATTTCATAAGCCATTCTTCACAAGGTCTTAGATCACATTATTCGGACTAGACACTTCATAAACATGACTCATAATTAAATTTATAAACAAAAGACAAACCCTAATAGAAATCAAGAAGAAGTCTATTGACCTATAATAAAATCTTGCTCATGAAACCCATGAAGCAAGTAAAACAAAAATACATTTAATTATCTTTGTCTTCTTCTTTACATAAATACATAATTACATAGTCAATATCAAGACTGGTCCTAGTTACACTTATCAACACTCCCTCTTAACTAGGGAGGTATTTATACAGGTACATGGTCACTTTAAAACTAAAGGATCTCATAAGAAGAATCGTATTGGTAATCACATCTGTATAGCATCATATCAACCAACATTGTCCTAGTGCAAGGCCTTGACTAAAAACCCCATCTCTTAACGAGACAATGGGCTACAATGTTGGCGAGACACATGACTTATAAAAACCAGAGTCATTGTCTCTCCAAGGTACATACTCCACCCAGGCGTTCCCAAAGTATGACCTTCTTGGACTATTCTTCTCTTGGGTAGCTAGCACTCAAAGAATATCGGTCCCAGAATACTCTTAACTTGAATGCCCTATCACATTCTTAAAGAGTATTGAATGCCATATGATTACCCAATCCTCCATTCTGTCTTCCCAAGTGAAGACTAGAATGATGTGTCTATCTCTCCCTCTTAGCCAGGGAGGACCTCTTCCATAGGGGAATGTACGCATTCCTGTACAAGGAATGTACTTAAGCTCATTCTTAGGAATTACCTAGTTTTTTCCAAGTAAGAAACTTATCACTAGGCTCCCTCTCAATCAAGGATCTCTAGTAGCAATGGTGAGACACCCAGCTTCTCATGAAGAAATCGTCCCCTCAATGTCATGGATTTTGATATTGAGGAATCTTCAACCTTTGGCTTCATAGAGCACAGATCATCCATCACTTTCATCCATGATTCATCTCAGCTATCATAAAGTTATTTATCTATCTTCATTATCTGGTCTACCTTCCTGTAGGCATTGGCATCCTCTATTCAGATTAACACATATCCTAATGATATGTCTTGACAAGGGTCTTCTTCTTTGTACGACTTCTATCAGAGTCTACATATCCTCCAGGAGATATTTTAGTCACATCTTCTTGGCTTCCAAATGATAACTACCTCTTGACATGGTTGCACTTCATGATCTCTTCCCTTTTGCACATCTTCATTCCTAGGAACTTCTAGTTTCCAGTTCATTGTTCATATACAACCACCTCATATTCCATATGAGGATATAATATGTTGATTTCATCTGTCAGTGCACCGTGATATATCCTTCTCCATAGGTCATACTTTTAAATATCGAAGTCTATTACCTACAACCATATGCCATGACTTCACAACATCCATTTTCAACAAATATATATATATATACCAACTACCTTTTCCCTTGAGTTATCCTGTAGAAATTTCACTTGAATGAATAAATTCATTCCATTAACCTACTTTATCAATATGTGATCACATCCTAATCCTAGAATTCTGTAGCACAGAATTCTTGATGAAACCTTTCTGCTTTCTTTCTAACCAGTGAATCCATAGGGAACTCCATTAGAGAGTGTGAGCACCTATTTCCATTATGACCCTTCATCTTCATGATTTCCTTCCTTCAGTATAGTTATCAGTGAGGATTTTCTGGAGATATTTCACCAATAAATACTACCATGATTCTATCATGATGCTATTAATATACATTTCGTCTTATCATACTATTTTATAACCAACAGAAATCACTTAAAGAAGAATAACATCTCAATCATAATAGAGATCTCTCACTTCTTCTTTCTTAGATTTCTTACCATCAGGTTTTTCCCTTTCATCTGTGACATGGGATTCTTCATTTTTCCTCTTGTCCTTTATAAATTTAGGACAATATATTTTATAATTCCAAAGTTCATTACATCCAAAGAATCTTACTTTGTCCATATTTCTTCTTTTATTCTGAGGACCAAATTTTCTGAATCTTCCTTTCTTCCTAGATATCGTTACAAAGGCTAGATTCCTTTCACTTGATCATATATCAGATTTGGCTCTCAATATTGTTTCCTCTATTTTACATAGATACCATAGATCATGGAATGGTGTTGCTTCTTTCCTCCCATATAAACTTTAAGTGAAGTTTCCCCATTCTTCTGGTAGAGCATCCAGTACCACTATAGTCATCTCATTATTAGACATTACTTCTCCCAATTCATGTAGTTGGTCTCTTATTTTAGAAATCCTCATAAAGTATGAAGTGATTCCTTCTTCTCTTGACAATTTAATTTTGTATAGTTTTTGTCTCAGAGAGATTGCTTCTCCTGCAATACTCAGAGAGAATAGCTCCACCAATTTCTCATATATTTCTTTTGCATACTTTAGTTTTGATACATATGGAATGAGTGAGTCCTTAATGGATTATATGAGAATCCTTTGGGCTCTGATTTCTCCCTTCATATACTTGGCATGAACTAGAGCATATTATTTTGGGTGTTGAATTGTAGATCCTTCGATGTAGTCCATAAATTCTTCTTCAATTAAATTCAGATTTGTCATCTTCTTCCATGCACTAAAGTTTGATGACCCAACCAACATGTTTCTCTCTTTACAAAAATTCATCTTGATAGATTTAAGTAAGTTCATACATACTTACTTGAGTAGAGTGGCTTGCAGCTTCCTTGATGATGATGAAGATGAAGTCGAGAGCTTCTTCTAAAATTTAAATCTCCAATGTAGGTGTTCTTGGATCCTTGATGATGAAGGATATCTTCAAAAGATGATGTCCTCTTCTAAAAATTTCTTGAATTTAAATATTTGATGGCAAAGATTGTTTTCTTGAATGGGTTTATCCTTTGAATGAGATAGAATATCTTTCGAAGTGGCTTGAGAGTCTTCCTTTTCAACCCAAACTTTGGTATTTTCTTCCTGGAGTGTCTTCTTTGTAAAGTATGTAATATCCCAATTTTGGGATATTACATTAGTATAGCTAGTGTGTTGAAGAAGCAGAGAAGATTCCATTGTTGAGAAAGATTTTAAGCTCATTGCCTCATTGAGTCAAACATTGAACGAATGCTTGAGACACGCCTGACTGAACCCGTCGAAGGAGATCCACAATGTCAAGGCATAAGGCTGTAAACTTCTTTTTCATTTATCAATAATACATGACTGGTTTTGGTTCCAACTTTGTTTCCATTTATATGCAAAGTTTTTAGCTTCCTTAGCTAGATGAATAGTTGTAGATGAATGTATATGCTTGTATGTCTTCATCGTTTGTTTGACCTTTATGCAGACATGTGAACATCGTCACCAACACATAGCTCGAGGCGTGAAGACAAATATTGAAGGATCACTACCGCGTGCCACGACAAAATCATTGGACCGAGGTAGGTTATCTATTATGGTTCATATTTCATTTATAAGATAGGAATTCAGGAGTTCAGTGGGTTCCCTTGTTGCTAGACTCACCCTAGGGCTAGAGGGATCGCCTCTGTCTACAGAGGGGATTTTTCTGCTCAACACTAAGGTTCTAAACACAAGGGATACTTTGTAATATTCCAAATTAGGAAAAGCAGTAATATTGAACACAAAAACGGAAATAGTAGTGAATAATGTTATATCAATATATGAGACCAATATGGATCCATTTCATTAATCATATCAGTAGCAAATAAGTACAATATACTGAGGCAAAAATCATATAATATAGGAAAACAAGCCTCCAATGATCAAACACACTCAAAAGTGAGATGTTATTGCTATAAAAAATGTCGAAGAGATGCTACAACGCAGTCATAGTGAAAATAGCTGCAACTGTGAACATGAAATAATATAAAAAAACTAATATACGCCTCAATAGATACTGGAAATAAATATCAAGGCTCTATAACACCTTTCCAAGACAACCCAGAAAGGATTTCCGGAAATACACAAAAATAAAAATGGTGATCTACATCCCTAGGACTGAAGAATCAATGCAATTGAAGCACATAGAAGGAGGAGGCTGAAATAATGATTAACTGGGTGGAACTCCTCCAATTGACTCTTCAAGTGAAAGGTCAATCCCTTCACTGAAAAGCAAACAACCCAAATGAGGAACTGAAACCTCCCCTGCAACTGATCTTTGAAATAACGCATTCAATGACAGAAACTGAAATGTAGGGGATGGTAGTAGCTTAGCCTGGTGCCAAAATATGAAATTATTCCCAAGGACCTTCCTTTTTTGTCTCCCAATGGAAATAATTCTTCCTCCACTAAAAACAAGCTCAGAAATGGCCTTGTTAAACCCTCCACTGCTACAACCCTCCAACACAACACAACCCTGGTAGAAACTGTCTTGTAGAAGAAATATGTAGCTTGGTCTAATGTCGAAATGTGGAAATGTAGCCCAATAACCTCTCCTGAGTAGGCACTCAAAGTCCCCCGAGGATGAGGGTGGGATTCCTACTCAGGAACACCCTTGTGCTAAACAACGATGTAGTCTCCGCTAAACAGCTGAAAAGAGACAAATGTCATAACAGACCATAAACAAAATAATACTCAACATGCTTTCCATGGCTACCATTACCTTCCTTATATACTTGGTGAGCTTCCTCACCTTGGGCCCCACTCATTAAAGTCACTACTTCCATGCAAATAATCTCCCTCCAAAACTATGTTGTCTCTCATTGATTATCCACCCCCTCCATACTAGCATTTTTTATTTGGTCAAACTTAACCCTATCCACATGCTTGATCCCCTACTCACACACAAGGGTGTTTTATCTACCTGATTTGATGCTCCTTATTCACACTAGGAGTGATTTTATTCCTAATAAGGAGATTTACGGGTCTCCCTACCCTCTTATTCTTCTAACTAAGAAGAAAAAACAAAATTTAATATTCCAACTAGCTGAAAGCTAATTGGGAATATTATAGACCTCCCCTCCCAAATTTTGATTGTCCTCAATAAACTCTAAAGGTGAGTGTTTCAAAACTTCCCCTCCTTCCCTTGTGACACCTCCATGTGATAATCTCTCCTCATGAACCAAGTGTCCCCTAATCAATCCATCCATGAAATGATCCTCCCAAGTGCTCATGATATGCATCTCCCAAGTGCTCAGGTTAACCAAATGGCTCATCCCATAAGGAAGCAAGAGGTATAATGTAGAAATCATGTGTTGCCCAATTTTCTCCCTGAAGCATGAAGCATAAGAAATATGGAGAATATCACTCCCAATGGGCACATCCAATCCATGTTTCATCCCTCCAATCATTCCCACAAAAATGATAAGAACATCATCAACATATGGGATCAAAATCAAGGACACACTAACTTCCATATGAAATACCGGAGGAGGATCATAGTCCCACAAATGGAACCAGCGTATTTTTACTCCTAACTGCCTCAGAATATGATATGACGAGTGGTTTCCCAACCACTTTCTTGCTTCCCCAATTCTCTCACATGCTTGGAGAAGGTGTATGATGTGTGGTGCCAATTGAGCACACCTTGAATAAGACATCATCTCCCCAAAATATCCTAGGGAGTTTCCATCCTCATCACTACTTATGGCCCCAAGTAGATCATGCAGTCTAAAGAAAAGAGTGCCCCCTTTCATAGCAATGTACTGTGCATGAATTGCAAGGAAATACAAATACATATTTAGTGAATCATTATGCACATAAACACAATCCTTACCATGTACCTTGAACAAGATGGTGAAATGGTTCATAGATGGGCCTCCTCTCATTCCCAATGAGAAAGTAAGTGGTTGTGATAACTCTGCCAAAGAGTTATGTCTCTTCTCAATCTCCAAAAAACCCATGCATCTCCTGATATGATGATGTATATCCTCTTTGAAGCCTTCCCAAGTGAATCCCTCCATGATAGTATGATATGCCCTCGTGAAATCAGTGTGGCTGGAGAGAAAATCCTCATATGCTACATGTAGTAGCATCTCCTTGAGCTTAGAGGCTCTAGTCAAGAAGATCCTACTCTAAAAATAGATGACCCCATATCTCACTGTATATCTCCCATCTGATAACTGGCCATCAAGTATCCTGCATGAGAAGAGATCCTTGGAGTATTCCACCAACAGCTGGGATCTCCAATAAGGATCTATGCTCCATAATGACAGTGTTATTGATCTACCATGTAAAGCACATGCCATGTTTTTTCCCTCTCCTTTGACATCTCCCAAGCCAAAGTCATATTTCGAGATGGTGTTATCATGCCTTTGTTTCTCCTCCTGTAGCTACTCATTCTCAAGTGAAGGTTGAAGTTTTTGGAGGTTCACCTTCCATAAGAAGCTATCACCCATCCAAAACCTTCTGAGTTTGGCCAATGTATGCATGATTGGCCACCAACCTCTACCATATGTGGAATATTCCTCCCTATGTGGAAGTATCTTCTGATTATCCAAAGCCATGGAGTGGTCTCCTTTCACCATGATGGTGCCATCCTCCATCCTCAAAACATCTTCTCTCAGCGCAATATGTTTGGTGAGAGTGGTTAATACTAATATTGGGAGAATGTCTCCCTCCTCCTTGAGTCTACCTAATGCTCTCTGTGATGTACCAAGTCCTCCAAAGGTTCTCACCCCTTCTGGATCTATGAGTGGTGCAACCTGTTGTGAGACATCTCTCATCAACTCCTGGTCTAGTGGTCTCCCAGGTGGAATGCCTCTAAACAATAATGTATCATGGGCCAAATTCATATACATAACTGAATGGACTATTAGGTCCTTTCTTCCACTGCACAAATCTAGCTTTGTTTTCTATGTGGAAGTTGTCTGAGAGGGGTAAGTGTGCATGCCCCTAATAATCTAGTGCTTACCACTCTTTTTATCTATCCACTCCATCTTTAAAGTCTCCCAATCTGTGGTGACCTTACCCAAAGTAATCAACCACTACACACCCAATATCACATTGGTGTCAGGTATGTTAGCCACAAATAGGTGATCAGTCAAGGTATATGTCCCCATGGTGATAGATAATGATGGAACATAATGCATGCACTGCATGGTTCTAGCTCCTGGGACCAAAGCTAAAAAACACCTCAAATTCATCAGTAGGCATGGCCCTCCTCTGCACTAACTGGGCATCACTAAAGTTGTGGGTTGCCCCACTATCAATCAACACTAATACCCTCTAATCCTGAATGGAACCTCGAACTCTCAAGGTCAAGTACTTTGGTACTCCCCTCAATGATGTAAGGGTCCCTCCAATTGGAGAAAATTCTCCATTCCCACCTCTTGGTGGTGGTATATCCTCTCCTGCTATCCCAGCGCTATGACCTCCTTCTGCTTCCTCTTCTTCCTCCTCTTCATCATCAGAAAATACCTCTATATAGTGTTCCTTCCCTGCTACACATCTATGTACGGGTGCCCGTGATTCTTGGCATGTGAAGGAAAGCTTCCTTCTCCTCAATTATCTTTGGACATCATCACTAAGAGGTACTTTGTTTTGGCTCTCCTTTGAAAGAGTATCCTTCACATCTTTTCCCTTTGATGGAAAAGTGGACTTTTGCTGAAATGGTGCCTTTTATCTTGGAAAAACATCTTGTAGATCTCTAGCCCTTTCAACAACATCTTGAAGGGTAGTTGGTTTGGTTGACTTAACCAACCCATGTAGAGGTTTTGCTAGCCCATCAATAAAAATATAGACCCTCCTTGCTTCAGATAAATCAGGAACCATAACAAAAAAATTTAGAAATTTTGAAATGTAAGTTTTTGGATTACCTTACTGGTTAAGCTTAGCTAGCTCAATGAAAAGTGCCTCCAGGTCTCTTCAATCAAACCTCTTCACCAACCTCCTGGTGAACTCTAAATATGTAGTCACATTGGCATGCCCCAATGTAGAAAGACCATGAAACCACCAATCATGTGCCTCACCCTCAAGGTGCAGCGCTGCTATTTTTATGGCTTCCATCTCCGATACTTGGTTCAACTGGAAGTAGATGTCTAGATTTTCTACCCAAGGTTTGGTTGTGCTTTTGGATTACCCATCAAAAGCGGGTAAGAAGAATCTACCCATAGTCCAGTGAAGATCATTATTTTGTATGAATCCTCCACCTCTATCGTAATGTCGGGGTCTCCTATTGTCCTTGATTTGAAAAAAATTCCGAAAGATCAAATGATCCTTGAATATCTAAGATTGAGACTCATACTCAAGAAAATAGTCTAAGATTTTCTTGTTCTTGAAACCATCCATTTCTCACTGTTAAGAATGTAGGCATAGTGGAGCGTTGGGAAATCTACTGCTTCATCGGTTGATCGTGCCAGTGATGTGAAATGTTGGAGCCTTCTCCATGTAGAAAATATTTAGGGGATTATTTGTGTCTATCTATTCTCATCTCCTTGATTTCTCTTGCAATATATTGCATGGTCTGTATAATAAGCTTGGGAAACTCCTTATCATCCTCTTCTCCTGATATGGGAGTTTTTCCCTTGTCTTCTCTATTATTTGTATAATCATATCTCTGGTTTATTTTGATATACCTCTTATCTATGTTTGTGAGAGGATCTCCCTCTTTTGATGACATATTAGTTGAAATGCACAGGTTGAGCCAAGATTATGCTCTGATACCATAGTAATATTCCAAATTAGGAAAAGTGGTGATATTGATCACAAAAATGGAAATAGTAGTGAATAATGTTATATCAAGATATGAGACCAATATGGAGCCATTTCATTAATCATATTAGCAGCAAATAAGTACAATATACTGAGGCACAAATCATATAATATATGAAAACAAGCCTCCAATGATCAAACACACTCAAAAGTTAGATGTTACTACTATACAAAATGCTGAAGAGCTGCTACAATGCAGTCATAGTGGAAATAGTTGCAGTTTTGAACATGAAATGATATAGAACAACTGATAGATGCCTCAAGAGATACTAGAAATAAAGATCGAGGCTCTATAACACCTTTTTGATGCAGGATCATCAACATGGGCAAATCAAATTTAATTTTTCGAACCTTCCAAAAGTCAATGTGGCCTAAAAGACAATATTTTCATTAAATATGTATTATCGATAGAGTTTTTTGAGTGATTTTAGAGATTTTATGAGGAAATATCGGATCTGGAATGATCCATTCCTCTTTTCTCCATTCGATATAAACTATACTCTTCGTTCATTTGTAAGAGAGGCCAGACGCCATGTAACATCAATCAATCGTCAAGAGGGCAACCTGGCTCATAAAGTTGTGTTTTATTTCGAGCTTGGAAGTAATATAAATTATGCGTTCCTGTCATTGTGTATATCAGATATATTAATTCTTGAATTCCTTTGAGACTATGTTCTTAGATAGATCTAATACGCATTTTAGTTTTTGTGAAATATGTACTTGAGGGACATGATCGTGGTGTGAACTGGGCTGCTTTTCATACCAGTTTTCCATTAATTGTTTCTGGTGCAGATGACTGCCAAGTCAAGCTGTGGCGAATGAATGAAACAAAGGAAAAGGGAGATGATCACTCGTGAATTCTCCAGAGCACCTTTTGTGTTGGAGTCTCGGCACTAATGTGACATAACCGAGATCGAACCTGTGACCACTCACTACGAAGAAATTTTGATTCGTTTCCAATGAAGTTGGCATTGGTTTCCTATCAAGTGGCAATGGAGAAGTAGCATTTGAGGCAGACACAACAGGTGACAGAGCTATGGGTTTAATTCCAGCTGAAGATACAGGTGAAGCAGTTGTTTCAAAAGTGATTCGAACTGATCAAAAAAATTTTCTTTTTTTTATCTTGGTTGTAACAACCAAGCCAGTTTCTTAGAATTTTTGAGGTCATAGGTACTGACCGTTCAACTATTATTGTCCCTGTAAACTGCTTTGGAGCAGTTTCATGATTTTCTAGGTCATTTTGTTGACATCACCAGAACTCAGGGTCTTGCAGCTGCAAGTGGTGCAAAAGTGAGCACAGTAGCAGTTGCACACAAACAAAATGAAAAATAGATTACCTGCATATAAACTAGAACGTGATTCGAATGGAATGATACATGGGCGCAATCAGGAATATCTCAGAAGTTTTATTACTGCCTAGTGAACTACCTCGTTCAGATCATGGGCCCATAGCCCACAGATCTACGAATTGAAAAATTACAGTTTTGTTGCATCAAAGTGGTATCAAAGCGGGAAAAGACTTCCTGTGAGAAAGAGTTTTCCTGCGAAGAAAGAAGAGGTAAAATTCTATTGAATATTTGTAAAGCTTGTGGTTTTTATATTTTGTGAAGATAGCAATAGAGGAAGGTGAGAAGATTGCAAAGGCCTAGAGGATGAGTGCTCAAATGATTTCAGAGGAGAGAACCAGAGAGATGCCGAAAGACTGGGCCCAGAGGAGAGAAGCTTGGTGAGGTATCTGGTAGCAGGGAGGACTTGCTATTGTAGAGGTTTTGTTGTAGCTCACAAAGGGAAATTCCACAAAAGATGTGGGTAGAATTGCTCAAGAATGTTGTTATGGGAAGATCAAAAAGGGAAATTCCACAAAGGATGTGGGTAGAATTGCTAATAGATGAAGAAGACATGTGACCAGGAGATCATAAGAATTTTTGTACCTCAGAAGTCTGATGCGGGAGCATCAACCTAGGCAAATCAAATTTAATTTTTCGAACCTTCTAGAAGTTGACGTGGCCTAAAAGACAATATTTTCGTTAAATATGTATTATCGATAGAGTTTTTTGAGTGATTTTAGAGATTTTATGAGGAAATATCGGATCTGGAATGATCCATTCCTCTTTTCTCCATTCGATATAAACTATACTCTTCGTTCATTTGTAGGAGAGGCCAGATGCCATGTAACATCAATCAATCGTCAAGAGGGTGACCTGGCTCATAAATTTGTGTTGTATTTCAAGCTTGGAATTAATATAAATTATGTGTTTCTGTCATTGTGTATATCAGATATATTAATTCTTGAATTCCTGTGAGACTATGTCCTTAGATAGATCTAATACGCATTTTAGTTTTTGTGAATTATTTACTTGAGGGACATGATCGTGGTGTGAACTCGGGTGCTTTTCATACCAGTTTTCCATTAATTGTTTCTGGTGCAAATGACTGCCAAGTCAAGCTGTGGCGAATGAATGAAACAAAGTCAAAGGGAGATGATCACTTGTGAATTCTCCAAAGCGCCTGTTGTGTTGGAGTCTCAGCACTAATGTGACATAATCGAGATCGAACCTGTGACCACTCACTATGAAGAGATTTCGATTCGTTTCCAATGAAGTTGGTGCTGGTTTCCTATCAGGTGGCAGTGGAGAAGCAACATTTGAGGCATACACAATAGGTGACAGAGCTATGGGTTTAATTCCAGCTGAAGATACGGGTGAAGCAGTTGTTTCAAAAGTGATTTGAGCTAATCAAAAACGTTTTCTTTTTTGATCTTGGTTGTAACAACCAGGCCAGTTTCTTAGAATTTATTAGGTGATAGGTACTGACTGTTCAACTATTATTGTCCCCGTAAACTACTTTGGAGCAGTTTCACGATTTTCTAGGTCATTTTGTTGACATCACCAGAACTCAGGGTCTTGTAGCTGCAAGTGGTGCAAATGTGTGCATAGCAGTAGTTGCACACATATGAAATGAAAACTAGATTACCTACATATAAACTGGAATGTGATTCGATTGGACTGATAGACGGGCGCAATTGAGAATATCTCAAAAGTTGTATTTCTGCCTAGTGAACTATCTCGTTCAGATCGTGGGCCCATATCTCGTTCTGATATGTATCCATGCATTGCATATGTTGGCCTAGAGAGACCTATAGGGATGTCCCCCATAGCATGGAGGGTCCCACGTGATTTTGAGGCGCCCCCTCAAGGTGAGGGAAGCAAGGAAGAAGATATCATGCGCAACTTGGAGGGACTCACAAGCGGGATCCCAGATTATGTGATATTTGAGGATGTTCCTCATGCGTATCGGAGGCACACTGCAGGGGTGTCTAATCACATCCACTATTTACTGAGGTGGGTTGTGCGTGCAGTGACATGTTATTATGAGAACCATGCTGATTAGATGCCTAGGGTTTATTTCTGCGTATTTTTTAAAGACATGATGTCTCGGGATATAACCAAAAACACATATATTTTTTGAACTTATGATGCACGTGGATGCAAAAAATCGATATATGTGTGTGTGTGTGTGTGTGTGTGTGTGTGTGTGTGTGTGTCTATTTTCCTGTGTAAATCTTATTATGCAATGATGAATGCTTTTACAAATCTTGCAAATGTTTGTCTAATAGAATATTGGCTACTACACCAGTTAACGTATTCATTCATCTAGGAATATGTTGATATGTGATATAATCAAAATTACTTTCTAACAGACGAACACGCAAATACAACCTTAAAATTTGAGGGTTTCTAACAGAATAATGCCCATTGAGTTGGAGAACAACAAGCTGAGAGTCTAGGTTCATGATTAGTTCATGAATTTTGAGAGAAATTGCATCGGTTAAGATTTCAATGACTGCACTATACTCAGTGAAATTGTTGGTTGTTCGTCCTAGAAAAATACCTTGAATGTCTACCAACTCACCATTAGGATCATAAATCACCTAAGCTGTGGAAGACAGGTTCTGGGTACTGTGGGAGGCACCGTCCGCGAAACTGACATAGGGAGTAACAGACATCTGCACAGTAAGCAAAGACATAATAAGTAGGAAAAATTGCTCGCAAATCACACCAAGCCAAAAAATGTACAAAAATGAAAAACACGCTTATGTACAAAAGGACATGCACGAGAGACTCATGAATAGTATTTTTTGAGGTACAACCCATTTCTAGGTTGATTCAAATAATAACCATTGTAGTCAATTAGCTCATAGGCCTCATTACGCAAAATGCGCTTAAAAATATAGGGCCCATGCCACATGGGTTTGAATTTGCCTACCCCCATATTATCATGAGCTTGGTCATATAAGAGAACTAAGTCTCCTTCTACAAAGGTACGAGGGGAAACCGTTTGGTCAAAATGAGCTTTGAACCACTTTTTATGTTCTTCTATGACTAGAGCAGCAAAGCGGCAAGTTTCATCTAACCTCTCCAAATATTGGAGATAGTTTTCCTCTAGTGAGGCGTTAGGAATTAATTCAGCATCTATCTTGAGAGAAGGGATCTCGCATTCAATCGGAAGGGTATCTTCCAGACTGTAAACAAGATGGAATGAGGTGAACCCGGTTGCATCCTTCACCGAGGTTCAGTAAGCCCAAAGAGCTGAAAACAACATGAGATTCCAATTGGACTTGTGCATCCCAATCGTATGTTGAAGCATGGTGACTAAAACCTTGTTCACGGCTTCAACCTAGCCATTGGCCTGGGGGTAGTACGACATTGAGATGTGATGACGCAGACCCAACATAGTAGTCAACTCAGCCATCATATAATAGTGAAAATGAGAGCCATGATCAGTGACAATGGCTTGAGGGACCCCAAACCTGGTAATCACATGATTGAAAATAAATTGTGCAACTGTCTTACCATCAGTTGTGAGTGTAGGCATTTCTTCGGCCCATTTAGTGAAGTAGCCCATGGCTACCGTAATATAAGCATGACCCCCGGCCAAGTGAGGGTTACACGTCATAAAATTAATGCCCCACTTCGCAAAGGGACCAACGCTAATGATGGGATGAAGGTGTGTGGGTGGCGTGTGCATCTTGCGCTAGTAAATCTGGCAATCGTGACATTTACGGACAACGACAATACAGACTTTGAAAATGGTAGGCTAGAAATATCCAGCACGAAGGATTTTTTGGGCTGTAGCATACCCAGACATGTGACCGCCACATGCACCAGAATGGCATTCATTGAGGACTTTTTCAGCTTCCTCGAGGTTTAAACACAGATGGAGAATTAAATCGACTCTGATGCGATATAGAGTATCTGCGACTATACGATAAGGCTGCGAATGATGATGGATACGTCAACGAGCATCCTTCGTCAACACAGACTGGAAAGTGGAAGTCTGGAGACAGATGATGATATCATCGTACCATGGATTGAGGGTGGTAATGAAAAAAAGAGTGTGTTGAGGAGGTAAATCCCCTATGCGGACAGAGGTGATCCCTACTAGCCTAGCAGGGGTCTAGCAACAATCACGAAATGTTACGACGCAAGTTCCTAGTTACGAAATGAAAAGACCAAAGATGGAGGCCTACCTAGAATCTAATGCTACGATCTAAAGAAGAGTGCATTCCCGTTCCTCAGCCTCGGCAGATCACGATCCTCCACGATCTCCGCGGATGGACACCTGCACGTGTAAGAAACAAACAGATAGAAGCATAAAATCCGGCATACGCAACTAAATATCAGTTAGAAAGGATATTACTCATATTAACATAATCGAAAACAGAGTGGAACCATAATCGTAATGATTCATTAAATAACAATCGAAAGAGATTACAACCAAAGTTCTGACGTCGTGCTCTCCTTCGGATGGGTCTCCAGTCGTTCACGTCTCGCAAAGCTCGCCAGGGAAAGGGAAAACCTCTCCTGAGTCTCTCGACGATAGTCTCCTTACTTGAGTTGGCCTTAAGGGAAGAAAGAGGGCTCTTACAGCACAAAGGCTCTTGGGAATTTGGAGATTCAAAGCTTAGGCACTTCAAGACTAGCTTGCCATGGAATTGAGCAGGCTTTTATAGATGGGGAAGGAGGGAGTTGGGATCCCTATTATTGTGGGATTGGCCCTATCAACAAGGAAGGTTCCATGGGAGGTGGCAAAACCACTTCCTTGAAAGGAATGCTAAAGAGATATTTTACATATCCATTTCAAAAAACTCATGGTACTATTATTTAAAGTTTTTTCTTAATCATGGTACTACTCTATGGTATCTAAAATAAAAATAAATAAATATTAAGGCTTAAAGCTACTCAATATCAACTCATTAATGGGGTTTTGTTTCATAGAAATTATGACAATGTTTTATTAATATGTCTTGAAAAGGAAGACGTAGAGAAAGTGTTGGAATAATTACACAATGACTCAGTAGAGGGACACTTCAATATTGACACCATTGCACACAGAGTTCTACTTAATGGTTATTATTAGCCTACAACATTCAATTATGCTTATGATTTGGATAGAAAATATAAATTTTGTCAAACTTATGTGGGTAAAGAGAGGAAGTTTTCATTTTGTTTACAACCAACGGTTATTGAAAATATTTTTTCTCAATGGGGACTTGATGTAATTGGAGAAATTATGCCAAATTCATCAAAATTGTATAAGTAAATACTCATTGATATGGATTACTTTATAAGATAGATAGAGGCCATATTGATTAAATTTTTAAATGATGATCAACTTGTCTTTTGTTTTAAACAGAATGTTATTACTAAGTATGGTGTCCCTAATTATTCATTTTTTGTTTTGTTTTTCAAGTTTCCTGTGATCCTCCAGGCTTGATTTGTGGCCAGAGAAATTGTGACCTAGGTAAATCTAATTTGTCAAAGTCACCCAGGGATTGCTCCTGGCCTGGGCCACAACAACCCTAATCTAATTATATTTTTTAGCATGTCTCCCCCCCCAGCATAAGGCACAACCATCTCCCATGAGGTTTGATCCTGGGTCTCCTTGCTAATGAAGCCCACCCTCAATCGATTGTTCTAGTGGGACTTGACCCTAATTATTTATGTTTTATAATAGGTTATTTAGTTTTTTGTAATACATTTTACTTCTTTTCTTTCAAATTAATCGATTTTGTTAACAATACACCTAGTTGTCAAGACACTGCACGGAAGGGGTCCTCTATCCACAAACAAGGTGTGTCATATATCAATTTGGTGTTTAACTAGGTTGTGACTAAAATTTATATCGTGATGATAATAATTCTATTGTCATTTTATTTTATCCCAAGTGGTTGGGAGGAATTAGTTTTATCCTCCCCACCCATGTTCAATTCCCACAAGTGACAAGATGAGCTTTATCATAATGGTTTTGAGCCTTGTTGTTGAATCTAAGCAATCCCTCAAGGCCCAAAACATGTATATTCCTCATATAATAATAATAATAATAATAATAATACTCTAATTTAATGTCACAACCTTAGCTAGATGTAAAATTAATGTATGAGAACCTATTTGTGGGAAGGAACCCCCTTAATGAAATAATTTTATTGTTTAGTATACAAGGGATATTACAAGTTGTTCATGTTTATTTAAATGGATTCACGGTACTAAAAATATTTATTACATATAGTAAAATAGCATAACATGGGAAAAATAATAACTTTTCCTTAAATTTAAAGGTAACATTTAATTTTTTAACCTTATTGTTAGAATGAATGTTTCAAAGTGATTTGTTGATAGAAATATTTATGGTTCTCAATCAATTTGCATTATTATTTCTATCTATCTCAATGCATTTAGAGTGGGAAAAAATGGAGAAATTAGTTGTAAGTGTAACATTAACAGTAGGTCTTAGTTTCGGAAATTGAGGTTTGCTTTTGGAGCCATTTTAGTGCTTCAAACGACATTTTTAGGGGTTAAAATTTCTCCTCTTTAGATATATCTCTTGATGTTAATATATACTTAGATAATTTTCCACAATGCAAAATTCACATCAATCAAACCTCATATGTAGAATTTATGCCTCTCGCAAGTTGACCTACCATTTTGACTACCATGGTATGAGAGGATGCCAAATTATCCCCCATTAGTAACACATAACATTAGTTACATTTGGAATTTCAAGAATATTCTAAAAGGTAAATAAATGTAACTCTAATTGAGGTTTGATAAAATCAAAGGTCACCTTACCCCTAGAAATTGATTGAGAGATATGAAATACATGGTTGCTAGAAAGAATGGGGGCTCAATTTTATGTCATTATATGTTCCATGGCTGAGTAGAGCAACTGGGAGTGGGTAGTTAGAGATTGGAATAGAAGATAAAAACATACTATTGAAACCTTATAGGGTAGAGGTCTTAGGTAACTCCACATTCAGTACCTCTTTCTTTGTGTTTGCATATTTCCATAGTAGAGAAAAGAGAGCATATCAACCTCTCCTTCTAACTAGGTTTTCCCTCATACGAGTTTCCTAGGGTAAATATTGTGTTTATTTGTAGATGGTGCGTAAGTATTTTCTTTTCTTTATTTTTCAACTTTAAGTTATCTCACCTATTTAAGCATAACACCCTAAATCATAGAATATGATATCTAAAGGAAATTAACATTCATGTCAAATATTTCAATATTTTATTAGATCTATTGTCATAAACTATAATAATGAAGCATACATGATAGTTTATAGCTCATGAATCAAATTTGGAAAGGGTAAAGTATGTACACCTTAATAGGATAGAGTATATATATATATATATATATCCAAGAGGCCCCTTTCCTTAAAAAGAAATGTCTCATATGTAAATTTAAATTAGATAGTTATTATTACTTTATTTGCTAAATTAATGTGTATAAAATATATACACATTCAATGCCTCCTTTCTTTATTTCATCCAAATCCATACCTTTTTACTCTATGCATTTTCACTATGTAGTTTCAAATCCATCCATGACACATATGGTTGATATCAAGCCAATTTAAAGTCACCTACTCACTCCCATGCTTTATTTATACCCTCCCATATCATATATATTCTCTAGAACTAGAGCACACCCATTTTAACTCCTCCAACTACACTGATTCCATACTCCCCACTAGTTGGTGTATAAAGTTGTGGTTCTAGTTCCTATCCTTTGTAGTTCACTTTTGATTTTCTTCCCTCCATCCATTCTATTGGCGTGTTTCATCTATCTCATGAATCTTCCATGTTTTTTCCCAAGAATACTCATTCATTAGTCTCTCATGCTAGTTCTAATTTTAATTTAAACTCTTCTTGTGACTATAATAAAGATTTAATTTCTAACTATGATTCATACTTAACATTACCTTCTAAGAAATTATATACTTGTCTTGATAATTCTTATTTAGCTCTACCATCTAAATAAATATTGATTTTTATTATAATTATAGTTTGTCTATACCATCTATTGAAATATATATTATGAATCATTTTTCAAACCCTAATCCCTCTCGTAATAATTTTAATTCTATCATAATTCCTCATTCTCCCTTTGAAAATACCCCCCTTACCCAATTCCTTTCATTATCCCTCTTGTTGCTTATTTTGCTTGAGCATATTCCTGAATTTCGTCAGCTGATCTCTTTTCTACATCTTCATATTTCTTGAGACTGTTAATTATGTTATTTCTCTCCTCTAACTACTTTATGTTTTCTCCCAACTGTTTCTTTATTTAATAAATTTTCTTTATTAGGATTTTATTTTTTGTTTTAAACTCCTCTAGCTCAAATTCTAGAAGCATAATTGATGTTCCATATAACTCCATATTTCCTTGATTCGTATCCATATAGTTAATTGTTCCTAAATGTGACCTAATTTGATACCAGTTATTGTTCCAAATCTCACATTGAGGGGGTGTGAATTCGTGATACGCTTTCTATACCTCATATATTTTTTAATTATACATCCATTTAACAATGAACCCTGAATATTATGTTTCCATTTAAAATAGTGTGTCATCATATAAGAAATATAATAAGAATCCATCACATTGTAAAGAGACAAAAGGTTTTAGGTGGAAACTCATATGGGAGAAAACAAATATTTTTCTTCTTTATCTTTAATTTATTTACATCAAGTTGCAGGCCCTGGCTTGCCAGAGGCAACTACCCCCAAAAAATAAAAGTTGCCACTTATTGTAGGCTACAACATGATTGAGGCTCAAACCTGATCTAAGCTCCAATATCAAGAACGAGTAGGCTCCAACCTGCTCTATGCTCCAACTTAATTGAGGCTCAAACCTCCTTTAACTTTCTTGTGAAACTCTATTTCATCTCATTTTCAAATTGTATTTAATGCTATCATATATCAATGAATTATAGGAAATTTCATTATTTTCAATATTTCTTCATAATCACAACCTATACCATCATCTCAACTTGCAAAAATTTCCAGTGCCACAGTCACTGTCACTACAACCTGTAAACACCATCCTAATCATAGTCACTGCACCCTTGAAACACTATCACTATCATTACAAACAAATATCACTACTACTTGTTGTCATATTATTGTTTATACTCTGCTTCAACTAGTTCTTTAATCTAGTCATTCAAACTCCTTCTCATAACCTTCTTACCCCAAATATCCAAAAAAACTGCAACATGCTTATAGACCTTCACAAAGACATAGGAAATTATAGACATAAAATAAGAATAAGAAGAGAATCAAAACCCTATTTTTACATTCATCTACAAATAATTATCATCCAACTTCTTCTGGAACATAAATGGACAAATAATGACTCCAACAACTCAAAAATAACATATTAAACCACATAAAAAATTAACTATTCTACAAATACTCACTTTTTGGGAACACTCTACAAATTGAAAAAACCCAAACACTCGATATACAAAATGACCACCAGTAGCTAGCTAAAAAAATTTAAAAATGATGAAATATGTAAAAAAAACAACTCAACTCTATAAATTGACGAAACCCCAATACTAGATCTACAAAATGACCTTCAGTAGCTAGCTAAACATTTCACAAAATGGTGACATATGTATAGGAAAAAACAACTTGACTCTACAAATTGAAAAAAACCCAACACTAGATCTACAGAATGGCCACCAGTAGCTAGCTAACCATTTGAAAAAATTGTGACATATGTATAGGAAAAAACAATTCAACCTATTCACCATCGAGGGTTGAACTAGTGACTTCCAAAGCACAACACGCACACCTTACCAAATATATTGCACAATATCACTTGTAACATAGTGTTGTGTTAATTTTGTTATGGTGATAATACTGCAATTGACTTTGGCAAGGATGTCAATCAGCTATGGCTCTATTTTTTAATCATTCTACGTGGTTATGTGTGATTTACCCTCATGGCTCATCCCTAATTCAAATAAAACTTCACCATGGATTTTGTTACCCTTGTGGATTATTGTTACAACATTAATACTATATATGGAGCTCCATCACATCTTTCCAACCATAAAATTACCCTCATACGACAACATCAACACTATATATAGAACTCCACCATGGCTTGATAATGCACAAAATTACTCTCATACTACAAGGTCAACACTTTATATGGAACTCCACCATGGCTTACCAACACATGAACTTACCCTCGTGCTATAGGGTCAATATTTTATACAAAACTCCATTGTGGCTCAACGTTGCAAACAAAGGTCACAAATTGACACCAATGATATTCCAATGGATTGCATAACCATGTATTCAGTTGGTTTCCTACTAGAACATAGTTATGGATTTGTTGATTTGTCAATCCTTCACATCAACACTATAAGTTCCAAAGGTTCTATCAAGAATGATCTCAAAATTTCTTAAATAAACCAATAACTATAGCTTTTAACCACTAGTCCAAATCAAACCAAAACCATAGAGATTAAATAAAATAATTATATTTTTTGTTACAATTCCATTGGATTGTAGTTTTGACACTTTTGTATATATACACTAATGCATGGAACCATGGCCATGAATTCAACTATATGACTAGTGCTAAATCCAAAGTTCCAACTAAACATATGACCAAACTGATGTTTCTAGAAGGCATATGACCATGCTTGTACGACCTATACCTTTAGGTTCATTGATCATTCCCTTGATGACATCATCAATCGACATGGTTTCCCATGATGGGTGCCACATGTCACCATGTTTGATTCCTTTTCCCAATCCAAATGTGCCACCACATTAGCTTATTAATGTGTCATGTTGGCTATGCTAATGATCCATTTTTTAATCACCTGTAAGTCTATTGATGTTTTTCTTCTTTATATTTAATTTACTTACATCAATTTGTAGGACCTAGCTTGCTAGAGGCAACTACCCCCGAAAAATGCAAGTTTCCACTTATGGTAGGCTTCAACCTGATCTAAGCTCCAATATCAAGAATGAGTAGGCTCCAATCTGCTCTATGCTCCAACTTGGTTGAGGCTCCAACCTCCTTCAACATTCTTGTGGACCTCTATTTCATCTCATTTTCAAATTGGATCCAACGCTATCATATATCAATGAATTATAATAAATGTCATTATTTGCTATATGTTTTCATCATCAAAACTTATACCATCATCTCAAATTGCACATATTGTCACTGCCACAGCCACTGTCACTGTAACCTGCAAACATCATCCTCATAATATTCACTGTCAGTGCAACCTACAAACACTATCACTATCATTGCAAAAAAAATCATTGTTTCTTGTTGCCATATTATTTCTCATGCTCTGCTTCAACTAGTTCTTCAATCTAGTCATTAAAACTCCTTCTCATAACCTGCTTACCTCAAATATCCAAAACAACTGGAACATGCTCATAGACCTTCAAAAAATCAAAGAAAATTCTAGACATCAAATAAGAATAAGAAGAGCATCAAAACCCTATGGTTACATCCATCTTTAAACAATTATCATCCAACTTCTTCCCAAACACAATTTGGAAAAATAGTGTCTCCAACGACTCAAAAAAAAAATTAAACCACATAAAAAATTAAATATTCTACAAATACTCGCTTTTTGGGAATACTCTACAAATTGACAAAACCCAAACACTAGATATACAAATGACCACCAATAGCTAGCTAATTTTACCAAATGGTAATATATGTAAATAAAAAAACAACTAAACTCTACAAATTGACAAAAACCCAACACTAGATCTACAGAATGACCACCAGTAGCTAGCTAAACATTTTAAAAAATGGTGACATATCTATAGGAATATAAAAAAACCACAAATAGTTAGTTAAACATTTGATAAAATGGTCACATATGTATAGGAAAATAAAACTCGACCTATTCACTATCGAGGGTTGAATCGGTGACCACCAACGCACAAAACACACACCTTACCAACTATATTGCACGATGTCACTTGTAACATAGTGTTGTGCCAATTTTTTTATGGTGGTAATATTAAAACTGACTTGGGCAAGGATGTCAATCCATTATGGATCTATTTTTTAGTCATTCTACATGACTCTGTATGATATACTCGCATGGCTCATCCCTAATGTAAAGAAAACTCCACCATGGCTTGTGTTACCCTCATGGCTTATTGTTACAACATTAATACTATATATAGAGCTCCATTTTAGCTTTCTAATGCATAAAATTACCCTCATACTACAACATCAACACTATACATGGAACTCCACCATGGCTTGCCAATGAATGAAATTACACTCGTACTACATGGTCAACACTATATATGAAATTCCACCGTGGATTTCCAATGCATGAACTTACCCTTGTGCTATAGGGTCAATATTGTATACATAAATCCACTGTGGCTCAAAGTCGTGAACGAAGGTCAAAAATGGAAACCCAACGATATGCCAATGGATTTCATAACACAAGATTCAACCAGTTATGGATTTGTTGAGTTGTCAATCCTTCACATCAACACTATAAGTTCCAAAGGTTCTTTCAAGAATGATCTCAAACTTTATTAAATAAACCAATAACTATATCTTGTAACCACTTTTGCAAATCAAACCAAAACCTTAAATATTAAATAGAAAAATTATATCTTTTGTTACAATTCCATTGGATTGTAGTTTCGCCACTTTGTATATATACATGAATGCGTGGACCCATGGCCATGAATTCAATGATAGGACTGGTGCTAAATTCAAAGTTCCAACTAAACATATGACCAAACTAATTTTTCTAGAAGGCATATGACTGTGCCTGTACAAACTAGACATTTAGGGTCACTCATCATTCCCTTGATGACATCATCAATCCACATGGTATCCCGTGATAGGGGCCACGTGTCACCTTGTTTTTTTTTTGCCAATCCAAATGTGCCACCACATTACCTTAGTAAAGTTTCATGTTGGTGATGCTAATGATCCATTTGTTAATCGCCTGTGATTCTATGTCCTTATCCAACATAACTCTACCATGTTTTGTCATCTGATTGGTCCAAATAAGGATGTTAAAATTTTTGCAACTTGTCCTTCATCCAACAATTTACTTGTTGGAGGTGTCATTAATCAACTTGAAATATGCATGCCATTTAATGGTTTTAAATGGTGCATATATTTGTGCACCCAAGGACATTGATGTTATCTTTCAAAGCTGGATCTTCTCAAAAATTGTGCACTAGATAACATATTAAAGTTTGTGGGTTTATGCCCTATATTTTTTAACCCTCAATTAATATTAAATCTTCAAACAACCATAAATTCTCATCAAGGTGGTTTTTTTTAGTAAGATATACCATTGGAAAGGTATTGATGAACTCTATACAACTATGTTATTTGTAGGATATTTAGAGTATCATAATTTCATTAAAAACTCAAATAAATTCAAGCACTTATATCTTCATGTGAAGAGACCTTGTTAAATATTTATCTATCATATCACTCCCTAAAGTGTCTTGCTACTTCTTGGGTCATCAAATATGGTATTGGTTCTATTGTCTCATACATCTCCTTTGACATTAATGATACCTTGTTTTCATGAATGATAATATTATGTGCAACATATTTTCTATACATCAGTGTATAAGGTGGTAAATGTTTGTATTTTTTAGTTATAGGAAGAGAAGGAAATGACTAAAATCTTCCATATAATGATATATGTCAAGAAGATCAAAATTTATGCTCTATTCAAATCAAAATTATAGGAGAATCTCATATTAGTAGATCTAGTCAAGACATTAGGATTGGAGACTCATGACCATCCTACACTATATCCATTAGGATGGGTCAACAAATAGGTAGAGACAAATGAAAAAACATAGCACAAAATCAAATTTTCTATCAGTATTGTTTTTATTGATGAAGTAGAGTTGGATGCAGTTCCACTTTATGTATGTGGAGTTGTAATTGGGATTCCATATGTGGACATGCAAGATGTAACCTTCATGGAGAGATCCACCTACTACCACCTCATCAAGGACATAAAATACTTCATTATCAATGCACTCAAGGGAAATTATATCATTGGTAAGTTCTAGCCAAACAAAAAATTTGATCAATTATAGCAAGAAGAACATTATGTTATTTTATGAGGAAATTATTTTGTATAAGAGACCATGAATAATAATTCATCCCTAGATGGGTGCACTGAGGATTAAACATACCAATTGGAAGAGTTTTTATAGGTATACAAGGGTGTGTTCCAAGATCTTAAAGGCATACTGCGCAAGAGGAAGTGAATCACAAGATCCAATTGTTGTCATACTCTTCATTGCCAAACATTTGGTTGTATAGGAAATTAAATATAAAATAAATGGGGTGAAGAAGTGGTTGCAATAAATACTGGAACATAGCTCATTCCACCACATACCTCACCATGTGGGTCTCCCATCATCATTGTGCTAAATAAATATGTGACTTTGTGGATTTGTATTTCTTAAAGGTTTTTAAAGAAAATTATGTTGAAGAACAAGTATCCATTTCTAAGGATATATGATTTATTGGGCCATTTGTAACAAGAAAAGTATCTCACAAAGTAGACTTAAATTTAGGGTATCGTTAATTTCGAGTCAATAGTCCACAATATCCCCTCACCACCCAACATCCCCTCTCCCCCCACTCCTTTACCTGGAGAGACTATAATTGTAAAAACCATCCACTTAAAATAAGTTAGACTTCATAGGGGAATTGAAAAATGTGCTCCTAAAAAATCCATTTTTTCAGGAAATAAAATATTTATCTATATATTCAAGGATTGTTAGGGTAACATATTTAGCAAATTTGGGCTAAAATGGTAAAAATATCAAACAATCCATGTGATTAGAAAGGTAACATATCTAATGTTCGGAAGGGTTCCCACTATGAAATATGTTGACCCAAGAATCACTATAGTAAATGTAAAAATTAATGGAGTGACTCATGTACTCTTATGAATATCTTGTAGACTTGAAGGTCCTCCAAACTAGGTCTAGCCTATGTGTTACTTCTTAACCGTTGGAAGACAATGGTTGGCTACAATTAATGCTTACAACAACTTTAGGTCTGGTAACATGACTATTCACATGGTAGCTCTACTAAAGATCTCACATTATACCCCTAGCTGGCCCAAGCTTGGAAGCATAAGTACCTATATGGGTAGAGGGAGAAGAAAGTGATGATGAAAAAGTTTCCCATTAACTAATTAGGATGGATAAATAACTTTACTTAAGGGAAAAAAATGAGGATGATGTAATTAATGATTAGTAGCCTCATATTCTCAAAAAAATTCCTCACATCCTTAAATAAATCGTTGATCTCATGAATTAAAAAAATTGTTTAGATATTTTAATTAACAGATATCATATACCTCTTGAAATCAACAATTTCACAAGTTTACCTACAGATATTAGCCAAAGCAAGACGATAAACATCAATTTTTTACACTAATAAGAACAAAAAGAGAAGTTTATTAAAACACTACAAGGACACAATGGTACATTCACATGGGAATATATAGGTATCCATCATATATACATCAAGAAGGATTCCTTCCCTATTTGAAAAGCCTACTAGCAACAGATCTAGCCAATAAATTGAGATAAGAGATTTATGACAATCCTAGCCCATATCATTGGGATGGGTCAACAACAAGATATAGATAAAGGTAAATAATCAATGCGAAAATAAATTTGTTATTTGTGTTGATTCTATGCATGAAATAGAGTTGGACGTAGTTCTACATGTTTATGTGGAGTTGTATTTGGGAGTCCTTATAGGTACATTTGAGATGCGATCTTCATGCAAAGATAATTTTATAGTTCAAAGAATACATAACTAAATAATAAATTGAAAATTTTTATCATATCAAACTCAAGAGATCTAACCTCATGACACCAAATAGACAACTTTAACAAAAACAAAAAAGTGTCCTCAACTAGAGAGATAACTAATGGGGACCAAACAACTATTAAGCAAGGAAGTTTCATCATATATGAGATTAGAGATTGACTAAACCCATGGAAATTTTTATTATCATTAAGAAGTTTAAGATAAATTTTCTTAAATATAGACCATACATGAAGCTTGTTGTTAGTTCATGAATGTGAGTTTTAAAGAAAAAAAAGGCATAGTTCACATGATTATAATGTAAAACATATGCTTAAAATTTATGTGAAAAATGAGTTGTGTTATAGGACATGCTAAAAGTGGAGTTGCACAATCATGTATTATGATTTGGCTTCTCTAGACAAAATTTGGACCTAGTACATTTCCATATTACATTTGTGAAATGGTACCATTGAAAACATTTTAATAAAATATGACATCACATAATTGAAGTATAGAAGCTTTCTATAAGTTCATCTATATTGAAAAAATCATATCCTATTATCCATAAACATCCTTACATCCTTCTCTTCCCCATTTCTAACTATTACTATATCGTATATGGTATGAACAAATAGGATACCATACAATTTTTCTTAGAATATATTGATGATTCTTGATCTTCATATATTTTATATTAATCTCTTTATTAATAAAAATTCAAAGTTGATATTTAATGTCGAAACAAATGTGTTAATGTTTTTGTTGATTTTTTTGAAGTTTGATAGAATCCTAAAACTAAGGGGAATGGGAAAGCAAGTTGTTTTATTCTTATATTTTATAAGGTAAAATGTGGAGGTGGGATAGGGTATGCATATCTCCATAGACCTAGTTGTCAAATCATTACATGGATGGGATCCTTTATTTACAAAAAAAGGGGTGTCATATACCAATTTGGTATCTAACTAAGTTATGATCTTAAAAGTTAGATGATGATGATGATGATGACAATAGTAATTGTAAATTTATTTTATCTCAAGTGGTTGGGAGGAATCATTTTCATTTTCCCCACCTGATTTCATTTCCCACAAGTGACATAACAAGCGTTATTTTAATGGCTTCAAGCCTTGTTGTTGAATCTAAGTACTCCCTCAAGGCTCAAAACATGTATATTCCTCATATGGAATATAAATACACTTCTTAATTTATCAGACCTTTTTTGTGGGAAGGAACCCCCTAAATGCAATTATTTTATTATTTAGTATACAAGAGATATTATAAGTTGTTTATCTTTATTTAAATGTATTCATGGTATCAAAAATATTTATTACAAGGAGTAAAATATCATAAGATGGGAAAAATAATTAGGTTGCCTTAAATGTAAGGGTAACTTTTAATTTTTTAACCTCATTTTTAATATAGAAGTTTTAAAGTTTTTTGTTGATGGAAATATTTATGATTCTCAATTGGTATACATTATTATGTTTCATCTATCTCCTTTCAAAGTGGGGAAAATTGGAGAAATTAGCTTGTATGGTAAAATTAATAGGAGGTTCTAGTTTGGGAAATTGAGGTTTGAAACTTTTTGGAGTCATTTTAATGCTTCAAACATTGTCTCTTGGTCAAAAAATTTCAACTTTAGATAGAGATTTTGATGTTTATATACACTTAGATACCTTTCCATAGTACATAAAACACATCAGTCATACCTCATATGAAAAATGTATGCCTTCTGCAAGTTGACCTACCATTTTGACTACCATGATATGAGAGGATGCCACATTATCCCCCTTTAGTAACACATATGGAATTAGCCACATGTGGAATTTCAAGAAGATCTAGATGGCCCAAAAATGTAACTCTAATTGAGGTTTAAAAAATTCAAAGCTTGCCTTACCCTTAGACAGTGATTGAGTGATATGAAATACATGGTTGCTAGCAAGAATGGGGTCTCCATTCCCTATCATTATATTTGTTCCATGGTTGAGTAGAAAAACTAGGAGTGGGTAGTTAACGAGTAGAATAGAGAACAATATACTATAGAAACCTTACAGGTCACACGTCTTAGGTAACTACACATTGAGTACTTCTTTCTTTGTATTTTCATATTTCCGGAGTAGATAAAATAGAGAAAAGAAACCTCCCCTTCTAACTTGGTTTTCCCTCATACGAGTTTCATAGGGAAAATATTGTGTTTATTTGTGGATGGAGTGTAAGTAATTTTTTTTTCTTTGTTTTTCACATTTAAATTATTTCATCCTTGTAAGCATAAAACCATCAATCAAAGAATATGATATTTAAATGAAATTAATACTCATTGTGAAGATTTTAATATTTTATTAGATCTATTGCGATCAACCATTCTAATGGAAAATTCACGATAGTTTATAGATCATGAATCGAATTTGGAAATGGTGGAATATGTACACCTTAACGAGATAGAGTATATATATAGCGAAATCCATACACTCATCCAAGAGGTCCCTTTCCTAAAAATAAATATGTCTCATATTTGATTTTCTTCCCTCCATGCATTCCATTTTTGTGTTTCATTTGTCTCATGAATCTTCCTTGATGCTAATTCTAATTTTAATTTAAACTTTTATTTTACTGTAATAAAGATTTAATTTCTAATGACGATCCATAATTAACCTTACCTTCTGATAACTTAACTACTTGTCTTGATAAATCTTATTTAGCTCTACCATCTAATAAAATCTCGATTTTTAAGATAATTATAGTTTGTCTATACCATCTATTGAACTCTCTATTATGAATAGTCTTTCAAACCCTAATCCCTCCCTTAATAACTTTAATTCTATTATAATTCTTCATTTTTCCTTTTTAAATACCCCCTTACCCTCTTCCTTTCATTATGTCTCCATTGTGCTGAAATTATCTTCCTTGGATCTAGATCATCCCAAAATCCTTTTTTTTTTTTTTTTTTTAAATATTAAAGTTTTTTCTTACTCCACATTGAATTGATATAAAATACATCCTTTATTTTTTTGAATTCATAACCCAACATATTCTTACATCTAAAGAGGAATAAATTTAGCAAGATTGCTTTGTTCCTCCAAACCTCCTAAACTTAACCTATCTAAACATGAATTCTAATCTAGTTGATGCATAAATGATAACCCGAACATCATTATAGTAAAATTGGATAAAGGTAATGCTACAATCATTATGAAAACATTTCACTATGAATACAAGCATCTTCTGAAGAGCCTTACCAATACCATTATGAATTGAGTTATCAAAGCCATTAAATATTTATCTATAGGCCCTCATATTCAAAATCATATTATTCATCACAACCCTAAAACCCCAATGATCTATGAATAATATCCCATATAGGTTGATTTTTATTGATATAGGAGCTCCCACCCATGCTCTATCTTGTTATATTGCATCTATTCTTCAATCCTTAAAAAAAAACGTCATTTACCAAATATTCCTTTTATTTCATTAAAAAATCTTGGCATCTCCAATGGGAGGAAGAAGACACTATGGACTATGGCCAGTTTTGATGAACTTCATTAAAAGTTGCCTGGCTTCAACTTTCTTTACCTTCAAAGAGATGTGTTATGAAAAGTGGAAGGTACCACGATGGGTTCTTCCATGCCCTTTGTGGTAACTAATATTTTTTATGGAGCATTTCAAAACAATTCCCTTAAATAACTATCATCTAAAAACCAAATGCTTTTTTTACCTTCACAACACCTCTGAAATGGCTAATACACATCACAACTACATCTCGAGTTTAGCTATCATGGAGCACTCCCATAAATCAAAACACCTCATTTTCTTTGAGAAGACCAAGATTATGGGATTAACACTTTATTACTCATTCCATATCATCTGGGAAGGGTTGGAAACAAAAAGACATTCTAATAATTCGACCATGAATATGGCTATGAGCTTAGCCAACCATGGTGTCCCACTATTCATGATCAACTTCTTTCTGAAGGCTAGTTAATTTTTATTTTTAAAAATATCAACTTTCTTGGAACTCTCTCAATTTTCCTCTATTTGTTATTTGACTTTTCTATCTTTGGAATTTAGGTGGTATCCTAAATGGTCTCAAAGCCTGTCACCATGTCCTCCAATTCTTTAAAGGCCAAAGTTCATACTCAAGTGGTTGGGTGATAGAGGTTGAGACACCTTGACCCTTGCTATGTCACAAGTTATTGGTAATTTTAACTTGCAAGCTACTTGATATACATTTGAGTTATTGGTAATTTTTTCACATTGAATTTTTATTATTATTATTATTATTATAGGAATTCTTGATTGGGCTAGTATTGTATTAGTGTAACATGTGGTTGATTCTAATAGATAATACCACAGTATTTTTGGGAATTTGAACATGAAACTTTAAATTCACATTTATTTTAAATTTTCATGGACTTGTCAAGTGAACTCTCTAGAGATTATTTTAATTTTCTATTATTATTTTACAATTTTATAAAATAAAATACATTCCTAATTGAAGGAAATTGAAGCTGCAATGAGTGCTATAACAGTCCGCCTCATCACTTTTTAACCAAAACCCCACGGACTTCATAACATTTATCTTATTCCTTGTCCAATGTTTTTTTAAATATTATTTTAATTTATTTTATTTTTATAATAAGTAAAATATTCATTTACAAGGTTAAGCATTTAAAAAAAAAATCTTAATTACATATTATTATATTCTTATTATTGCCATTTTTTGTTTTATTAGTTAAAATGAATATACTAGTATCATTTGGTTATGACTTTAATATTGAATATTTTTCAAAATGTGAGATAAATTTAAATCCTGAAACAAATTAAAAACCCAAAAAACTTAGAGTATTTAAGCCACCAAATACCCTAAACTTAAAATTAAAATAAAATAAAATTATCATCCCATCATTAAATAATAAAATACAGATTTGAAACGGAAAAAGTGATATATATTTTGTAATGTTCATCCCACTTGATCGGCCCGTTCAATATAATGGTCGCGAGTGGTTTCTATTTGAGCTGTATTTGATGAGCATTGGTATCCTTTCTTTCTTCTCATTGGGATAAGAAGCCTCAGAAGTCTCTACGACGTAGAAATTAAAAGTTGGTGCATAGTAAGTAGTAATGGCTTCAAAAGCTGATCAGAACGAGTTGGTGGAAATCTTCGAAAAAATGGAGAAAGTCGCTGCCAAAGCCTCTAGGGATGAATACAGAGAAACCGATGAGCAACGCTGTGTGGATGCCCTCAAAGCCCTTCGTGCTTTTCCAGTAAATAGGCAATTTCTTCTCGATACTCAGCTCGGCAAACGCCTTCGAACTCTCACAAATCATCCCCGAGAAAATATTGGTGCTGCAGCCTCTAAATTACTCGATTCTTGGAAGAAGGTTGTGGCCTCTGAATTATCAGCAGAATCTAATCCAAGTACAGGTAAATGTATCTTTCGGCATTTGTTGTTTTCCTTGATTGATTGGTTTGTTTCTTGCCGTCAAAGTATTTTTCGGTATTTACATCGTGTGGTTGCTTCTTGTTAGGCTATAACTGTTGCTCTTTAAGGTGTTTTTTTTAGTTGGGAGTGTATTTTCTTGTCTTTTAACACAGATTTTGGATACCTTTAGACTTGTTTTTTCTTTTCGTAAAATGTTGAATACTAATAGAAAGTTACTGGTTTTTATTTCCAAAATAATACAGGTAAATCATATACAAAACCAGAAGAAAAGCATGCCAAATCTGATAAGGAAGAAAAAAAACGCAAGCCCGAATTACCAGAAGAAAAGAAAGGCAAATCTGTTACAGTTAAGAAAGAAAAAAAACGAAAGCTCGAATCATCAGAAGAAATTAAGAAAGGCAAATATGTTACAGTTAAGGACAGTAGTGATAATGAATTAAAGAAACCGAAGCTTGAATCATCATCTCAATCTAATTTGAATGCCCCACCAAAGCTCCCAAGTTCTGCTAAATCGCATATAAAACCCGAAGAAAAGCATGCCAGATCTGATAAGGAAGAAAATAAGCGCAAGCTCGAATTATCAGAAGAAAAGAAAGGCAAATCTGTTACGGTTAAGGAAGAGAAAAAAGGGAAGCTGGAATCATCAGAAGAAAAGAAAGGCAAATATGTTGCAGTTAAGGACAGTGGTGATAACGAATTAAAGAAACCCAAGGTAGAATCATCATCTCAATCTAATTTGAATGCCCCACCAAAGCTTCCAAGTACTGCTAAATGTAACGATCAATGGCGGGACAAAGTTCGAGAGAACCTTCTTGAGGCTTTTTCCAGAGTAGTTAATGAAGTCCAAGGTGAGGAGCTGGAGACTGTAAGGGGATTCGATCCCGTACAAGTTGCTGTTGCTGTGGAGACAGTGATGTTTAATAAGTTGGGGTCCTCTGATGGCGACCAGAAGGTGAAGGCCAAGTATAGGTCTATTATGTACAACATGAAAGCTGACAAAAATCCTGATTTGAGGAGGAGAGTTCTCATCGGGGAAATTGAAGCAGAGAGACTGGTGGTTATGACATCAGAAGAAATGGCGAGTGATGCTAGAAAGTTTGAGAATACTTTGATAAAGAACAAGGCACTTTTTCATTGTGAGCGTGGTATGAAGAAGATGGCAACAACTACTGAGTTTAAATGCGGGAGATGTGGGAAGCGGGAGACAACGTACTATCAGATGCAGACGAGAAGTGCAGATGAACCTATGACAACCTACGTCACATGCATTAACTGTAACAACCATTGGAAGTTCTGCTGAACCTTATCACTGGATTGCAATGATTATGGTTATATTGTTGCATTTTTTCTTTCAACATTCAGGTGGACTTAAGGGATTCGGAAGTATATGGTGAATTTTTTGTTTGTTTGTTCTTTTTTAGTTAATTTAAATATTTTTTTATGAAATAATAATATACTTTTTTAAGCAAGTTTAATATAGTTATAAATTGAATACTATATTGACAAATTAAAAAGGCTATAGCATTCTTCTTTTGCATGTCATTTATTTATGTAAGGATGATTTATTTATTATTGTGAGAGTGATTTGTTCTTTAGATTAGACACTATTTCTTTCTTGTTAGCGTGAGCTTTCTTTCATTTTCAGTATTTAATAGTGATTAATAGTTATAACATTCAGTTATCAATCTCTTTTGCTCCAATATATGGCTGGTTACATTGGGAAAAAATCTGCAAAGTATGAAGAAAGCGAAACCACATCTGACACCGTTAAGATAAGTATCGATAAGAGAGTAAAGATAGGCAGGTAAGAATTATCAGCAGATTCTAATCCAACGGCCCTCCAAATCTCCCAATTATGATCAATGCCGAGACAAAGTTCGAGAAAAGCTTCGTGAGGCTTTCTCCAAAGTGTTTCATGAAGCCCAAGGCGAGGACATGGTGACGGTAAGGGGATTTGATCCCATACGAGTTGTTGTGGAGAAAATAATGTTTAATAAGTCAGTGTGTTGTATTGTTGCCCAAAAGTTGAAATTTAGGTCCATCATTTACAAGCTGAGAGATGAGCGAAATTCAAATTTGAGGAGGAGAGATCCTACTTATGACAATAGAAGAAATGGCGTGTGAAGCGGGGAAGATCTAGAATAATCAGATAAGAAAAACGAACTGTTTGATTCTGAGTGTGAGTTTAATCAAAGTGCAACGACTAATCAGTTCAAGTGTGAGAGTTGTGGAAAGTCAGAGACACATTTCATTAGATGTAGACCATAAGTGCGGATGAAACTATGACTATGTATATGATAGGTTTAAATGGTAATATACATTGGAAGTTATGCTAAACTTTAACATTGGACATAAATGATTGTAGTTCTTATGTTAAATTTTTTCACTAATGTTTTTTGACTTAGAATCTTGTAAAATTGTGATTGTCTATGAAATCTTATGTTTGGTTTTTTTTCTCTTTTGATTTGTTACTTTTCTATTTTGGTTTTTTTTCTCTTTTGATGTGTTACTTTTCTTTTTTCTCTTATTTTCTTTTTTTAAGGCATAAAACTATATATTAAAAAAAATATTGATTATGTTAAACTCTTTAAATTGTTTTAATGCTTAGTGTCATAATTTCAAATTTTCAATGGATTTATTATTGAAACAAAATTTCAACTACTTTCAACCTAGAATCTTATGCAATGAGGTTTGGAAATGAATTAGGTTGTGATGTCTGAGAAAATATTGCTAATCTTTCATCCCAACCAATTATACAAGCTAGTCTTTGTGTCATTTGTGTAGGGAGTTGTGAACCAGGAGGAGAATTACCAAAAGAGGTATTTTTCCACCCTAATTTTTAGGGTTGGTATACAAGGGAAGGAATCCATGTTTGTTGGGGTTCTTGAAAAATAATTATTATAGTTGAAGGGGTTCTTGAAAAATACCTTAAGGATGAGGTTACCCTAGCCATGCTTGTTTGATGAAAACTAGATGTTTTATACTAGCATTTATATCTTATTTGATTGGTTAATTATAGCTTTGAAAAAGAAGGAAAATTACTTATGCCATGCTCATGTTTGCATATTCCACAAATCTTGAGCTTATTTAGTTGACAACCCTTTGGCAGGTGCTTCTTCCTAAATTTAAGCTATTTCCAAGGCCAATTTTGACTCTTACATTTTTCTCATTAGTCTACTAGGAGATATTGCTTCCACTCATAAATTTAATGATGTGAATAAATACTTAGTATATTCCTCTTAAGAAGTAGAATTTAGTATTTCATTTTCTATTTGGTTTTTCCTTGAATGCTACAAGTTGTATTGAAATCTCTCAATGTAATCTTCCAAGCTTTCCTCTACCTTTTGGGTTAGCAAAAATATTTCCTCCTTTTCATGTTATGCCTTGCAAAAGTAATTTTTCCCACATTCCAACGTTATTTTCTCTTAGTATCATAAACCATTAAAGTGTAACACCCCTGAGAGTGGCAAGGAATAACTTCAAATTTTGAGCATTAGCCGCAAAATTGTAGCATTAATATAGGATAAAAAATTCAAAAAATAAGGTATTTAAATCCTCACTACCATACCATGGAAGTTAGCTAATATGGTAAAGGAGAGACGTTTTTCATTTACCTCATCTCATCTTAATTTGTCAATGAGGAATTCAATAGCAATTTCCTCCTACTTAATAATCATTTCTACTTCTCCTTCCATGTTATCCCAAAAGTTATAGAAGATGAGGAGTCTACTATGTCCTATGTTTCTTTGATGAACCTACTATTGATCTAGAGCTAAGAACCCGAAGTTCCTTTTCATTATCGACAACAACTTTTGCAAATTCCTTCACAACAGAAAATGGCATTTCCTATAAGTAATTCCTCTCCTCAACCCCAATTCCCTACTTAACAACCTCCCTTGATTATTACAATATTTGACTTTGTTAAGGGAGAAGCCTTAATGAAAGTAATTCTCCAATAATCATGCAAAAAGATGTGGAAGAAATCCTAAAACCCACGACAATACATCAAAAACTTGAAGGGAAATCCCCAACTTCCCTTACAGCCTTTGACTAGTAACATACTACAAGCCATCCATATTCCCATCCATCTTGTGTCCATAAAAATTGCATTATTTTAGGAAATAAAATATGTATATGTATATTCTAAGGTTGTTAGGAGGATTTATTTAGAAAGACTAGGAAAAGAATGGAATGAATAACAAACAATCCATTTGAATGGAACGATAGTAGATATAATGTTGGGAAGGGTTCTCACTACCAAATGTATTTACCCAAAAATCCATATAGTAGATGTAAAAATTAATGGAATCACTCAGTGGAATTTTAGGAATATCTTGTAGATTTTCTAGTACTCTAAACCAGGTCTAGCCCTGGGTTTATCTCTTAATCCTAGGAAGACCATGGTTTGATATAGGTAACTCTTGCATCAACCGTTAGGTTTAGTAACAATAAATTTCCAAAAAAGTTACACTAGTCACTTAAACAAGTTTAATTAATTCCATGCTAAAAAATGGAAACCTACCAAAAAGGTCCCAATGATATATTTGACCCAAGTTGTCATCATGAATACTTTCAAAGGGATTCAGAACTTACTTCAAATTCTATATGATCATGTGAGAAAGTGATATTGTCAACACATACAAGTCTAGGAGCTTTTTGTCATAGACTAGTTTGATAAGGCAAGGAAGGGTGGCTTGAAGTCTAGAAATCGTCACCATGACATTATGGAAATTCATTAAGAGATTGTAGTACTTAATTCACTTAATAATAAATATTGGGAGTGTAATGGAAATTTTGGTGGTTGGTATGATGAACATCCAATTGTTCAAAATTAGAATCCAACATAGGAGACTCTTTAGTAAAAGGTTGTATAAAATTTTACTATTTATTATCTTCCTCTATATATGTAACATCATGAAAAATGTCCATGTCCTCTTCAACTTGATCATTGTTTTTTGTTGGAACATTCATTGAAGTTTAACTTGATGTTGGAATTTGAATGTCTTCCATTATATAGATATATTTCCCATACCCAACTTCAATTTATCTCTTTTTTCATTGAATTTTTGATGTGGCTACACCTTCCTGTCATAATTTAGTTTAGTGATCAATTGGAGTTAATTCTCACATTCAAAAGGATCAATTATAACAATATGACCCACCCACCACAACCAACAACCTCCCATTTTAATGTTAAATAGTGTCGGGATCGGGTCGGGTCGGGCCGCGTGGAGTGGACCCGCATGCCCACCATAATAGATTTTTATCTTACCCCGTGTTAAAAAGGGAGGGGCAAGATTTGATTCCCCAACCCCTCCTCCTCAAATCGCGTGACTTACTAATCCACCAACTATCTCGGTGTTGATAAGTCCGCCCAACATTTTATATAAAAAAAATTATATTTCACAAATGAGTCAGGCAGACCAAGAGAGGCACGAAGTTCTAGGTGGGTGGCAGAACCCTGAGCCTTTTCTAGGGGCAGTGGAACCATGATTTGAGCCAATTTCCATAGGGCCCAGAATTTTCTAGAGTCCAAATAGGATAAATTTTATATGGATTCTACACCTCTCGGCGATAGGAATCTGATGGTGTTGTCTGTTTCTGCAACATATGTCTCCATTTCGCTGCCATTTTCCAGATCGGAGGTATAAGGGTGCTTTATGTAATTTTTATTGTACTTCTTCTTCTTCTCACCACTTAATGAATGAAGGCCTCCCCACTGTTCAGCAAGGCCCGAAGACGTAGTCTGAATTGGATGAACTCCGTAATAAATTTTATTGTCTTGGTCTTATGTGTGTCAGGGTATCCTTGTTCTTCATTTTATGTGTTTATGTTTCATGGTTTTAAATGCTCTGTTATATGTAATTCTTTAATGCATCTATAAGGAAAATATATTGGATCAAGTGGTATCATAGCAAGTCTTTGTCGATGCAAATTTCATATATGCTGACCAGAAACAAGTTGCAAAGAGGCGAAGGAAATCTTAAGTCTTTTGATCCTGAAGCAGGACGTGCGCAACGAAGTAGGAACATGACAAACGAGGAAGCTCGTTGGGAAGAAGAGCATAATTACCGCAAGGCATTAGACAACATGGAAGAGAAAGTAGACAAATTGTTTGTAGAGTATGAGAATACCATCAAGCCTGAGAAGAAAAATGCAGATGAACACGAATTAGTAAACCATGGAGATGGTGGAGAAGATCCCCCTCCCTCTCCATATTCTAGTGATAGTTCCTCTTCTTCTTCTCATCATTCTCGCAGATGTCAAAGACATACATATAAGAAACCGTTCCTTAAACCAGATGTAAATTTTGACTTGCCTCTGTATACAAGATAATGTAATGTAGAAAAGCTCAATACTTGGATTAGAAAATTTGAGGTCTATTGCCGAATTCAACAGATCAGGAAAGATGAGGCAAAAATCCAGTTGGCTCCCTTCGACTGAGTGGCGCTGCTCTTGTTTGGTGGTAGAGAAAATTACAAGGCAACGCTAATCTGGGTAACCTTCTCTCCTCATGGTGAAAATTTATTTCTGCATTGAAAACTTAGTTTTACCCATTGGGTTATAAGAAAAAATCATTAATGGAATGGAAACACCTAAAGTAATGCAAAGGCAAAAAAATGTGCAAAACTTCACTAAAGAATTTAGGAAACAAGCATTGAACTTAGACATTCCATTAGATTCACGAAAGATTGTAACTAAATATATCGGTTCCTTACATGGTTACATAAGACATTCATTATTATTGTTTGAGCCTGCTACTATCGATGAGGCTAGTGTGAAGGCCATGCATCTTGAAAACAAGGAGACATATGGACAAAATGACCACCCAAAAGGAGTTGCAACATCCAAGATAAGAGGAGAAAAATTTTCTTGTACACATTGTGAGAAAGAAGGACATGACGAAGAAAGTTGTTGGAAGCTACATCTTGTGTTGAGACCTGAGAGGAATGATAGAAAGGGGAGGCAGAAGACCGTTACCACCATGCAGCAAAACCAATATTCTGAGTCTGAGGAAGATTAGAAGATCACAACTGTAGGATTTACATAGGGTAGACCAATTGACCTGGGGTCCAATTCTAGCAATGAAATGAAGCTTGTAGCCCTCGGGATCGCAACAGGATGACCCATAGACTTGGGTTCCAATTCGAGCGATGAAGCAAAAAATTTCAATAGACATTGTACCAAAGATGAAAAGGACACTCACTGTGACATGGCTCCAAGAACTTGAGGAGATCAACCAAAGCATTCAAGCAAAGAATACTGAGTTAAGGAGGCTCCTACAGGAAGCAAAGGAAGAAAAACAAAGGTTACTACACCAATTAAAAGTTAAGGATGCGGCCTTGGAAAAGTTGTGACATAACCAATATGAGGTAAAAAGCAACCCTTCAATTTCCTAAACTTTTCATGATGATGATTTCGCTGCTTTTGAAAAGCATACTACCAGAATAGAGTCCAAATTGTTGAAGAAAATGGGATATTAGGGGAAGGGCCTCGGCATCAGTGCACAAGGCATCATAAACCCCATCAAAGTAGAGTAATTGCCTCGTCATACTGGACTCAGATATGTCAGGAAGGAAGTTGGATAATTCTCAAAAACAACTAGCACCCACCAACAACTGATGATGAGAGAACTTCCTCACATTTCAGCGATAGTGAGGGATTAATGGGCACGTATCAAGCACATCAGGAGGAGGAATTCCAAGACGATCTGGAAGGTCTGGAAGAAGAAGAATCATTGCAACAAGGATGACCACCAGAAAACTGCATGTCAAACACTTCAAGACCCAAAAGCACCTATGGAGAATCCAGCCATCGAAAATATTCCACAATAAAATTTTCCATAAGAGGATGGCCCATTTACTCTATTAAGTAAAAGATGGATTTTTTAGAGGTAGTAACTTTTTACGGCCATAGTTTGTAAAACATGCATTACAAGTAAATGTAAAAGTGATGATGTGTTTTCCATCACTTAAAAATGCAACGATGATAGTTTTGGCCTATAAGTAGTTGAGGTATTGGTTTTCATTATGTAATCCTTAACCAATGAGTGTGTGCTATAAACTCATGGCAAATATGAGGTGGTTTGCATCATGTGTGGATTATATATGATCGTAAAGGATGTACCAGTTTTGTGTGCAGGTGATTATAAGTGTGGTTTGGTGAGGACAAAAGCAGCGTGTTGGATGTGTTAATGCATTTGGTGGTCCAAAATCTCTTCAATGGGGAGGAATGATCGAGGAGGATCATACAAGTCCAAGTACAAGTGGCATAAGGAGAAGGCTAAAAAATCAAAGTGGCAAAAATGTGGAAATATAATTGTCAAGTTGAAGATCTCGTCGTCCTGATCGCAACAATGTGAACAGTTCGTCAAACCGAGTTCGTATGTGAAAGTTAGATCTGGTCAAATTTTTTGGGTTGACTGAGTGATGTGGCAGGTTAAGGAGGCAGCAATTTGGAAGTTTACCAGCGACCGGATTCTAGCTAGTTCCGGCCAAACTCCAGGCAAAATCGTGGGACTGTTTGTTTGTCTTCTTCGGCCTTAAAACTGAATTTTATTAAAAATGGGCTATGGTTAAATACAAACAAAAAATTATATATAAAAAAAGGGTAGCGAGAAACCAACCCTGCCACCACACCATTTGAAATGTTAAATATGTAATATATTTTGGGGTTGGGTGGTCAACCCTGCCACCCCTGGGGATCCCAATCAATATATACAAAAATGTGAAGTGGTTTGGTCGAGCTACGTGAAAGTGGACCCGCCCACCACAACCAAAAACCTCCCATTTTAATGTTAGATAGCGTCAAGGTCAGGTCGGTTTAGACCACATGGAGCGAACCCGCTCGCCCACTATAACAAATTTTTATCTCACCCCATGTTAAAAAAGGAGGGGCGATATTTGATCCCTCGACCCCTCCTCCTCAAATCACATGACTTACCAATCCACCAACCACCTCAGTGTTGGTAAGTCTGCCCAGCATTTTATATAAAAACTCTGTATTTCAAAAATGTGCCAGGAAGACCAGGAGAGGCATGAAATTTGAGGTGGGCAGTGGAACCCTGAGCCTTTTTCAGGGACAGTGGAACCATGATTTGAGCCAATTTCCAAAGGGTCTAGAATTTTCCAGAGTCCAAATTGGACAAATTTTATATGGATTCTACACCTCTTGGCGATAGGAATCTGATGGTGTTGTCTGATTTTGCAACATAGGTCTCCATTTCATGTCCATTTTACATATTGGAGGTATAAGGGTGTTTTATGTAATTTTTTTTGAACTTATTCTTCTTCTCACCACTTAATTAATGAAGGCCTTCACACTGTTGAGTAGGGCCCGGAGACATAGTTCGAATTGGATGAACTTCGTAATAAATTTTGGTGTCTTGGTCTTATGCGTTTCATGGTCTCCTTGTTCTTCATTTTATGTGTTTATATTTCATGGTTTTAAATGCTTCATTATATGTAATTATTTAATGCATCTATAAGCAAAAGGTCTTGGATAAATACTAGTACAATATAAAGATAGGACTTGGAGGCTCTGCATTGATTATCGGGCTCTGAAAAAATCACTATTAGGAATATGTATCTAATCCCACAGATTGATAACCTTCTTGACCAGCTAAAGGAGGCTAATTATTTCAACAAGATCAATTTGAATTTTGGCTATTAGCAGGTTCCAAAATATCCCTCAAATGTATGGAAGACTACCTTCAAATCTAATGAGTGCCATTTTGAATGGTTGGTTATGCCTTTCAAGTTGAAAAATTCCCATGCAACTTTTATGAGGTCAATGGATGAAATATTGTAGTCCTTCACCAAATTGTTCATGGTTATATATATTTACAACATCCTCATCTTCATCAAGAGTTGGGAAGAGCTCTTGTAACACATTCTGCAGGTCCCTCAAACCCTGCGGCAGCACAAACTATGTGCCAACTTGGAGAAATACAACTTTGGACTAAGCCAAGTCCAATATCTGGGTTACATCATAGATAAGCAAGGCAAGCATGTGGATCTAGCTAAGATCCAATTCATTCGGGATTGATTAGCCTTGACCACTCTAATAGAGCTTCGCAAAGTTGTTTTCCTTGCCATTTTTTATTGGAAGTTTGTGTTTGGATTTTTCCATATCACTTGGTATTTGAGTTAGGTTACGAAGGGCAGAGCGAAAGAAAATTTCTCCTGGTTTGAGCCCCAACATGAATAATTCGTTGAGTTGAAGCACTACCACTGTTGTACAGTTGTACTCACATTTCCAGACCTGCAACAACCATTTGAAATTGAGACAAGCACCTCTGACTATGTTATTGTCATAGTCCTTAACCAACAAGGGAATCCAATGGCCTATCATAGTGACACACTTTCTGATACAATTCAGAAGTACTCAACCTATGATAAAGAGATGTATTACATCGTGCAATATTTCCAACAATGGAAACATTACATTCTGGGGAAGGAGATGGTCATCCACACAAATCATCAACCTCTTTAGTTTATACATACACAAGGGACATTGTAAAATGCTCGCCTTCATAAGTGGTCTATATATGTTCAAAAAATCCACTTGAACATTAAATACAAGTAGGGCAACACCGATCATGTCACAAAATGCCTTAGTCAACCCCCAGTTGCATCACTAACTACTGTTCTCAACTCTTTTTTCCATGAGACCTCTAGATGGTCACAATTATATAAGAATGATCCAGAGTTTTCCACCACATACCAGGTGCTAGTGGATGGAAAACAAGTTCTAGATTTCAACCTCCAAGACACACTATTATACTACCTAGGCCACCTTTGTGTTCCCTCAAGCGAGCATTCCAAATTGATTTTGGGAGGTGCACTACAGTTGGGTTGCAAGACACTTTTGTGTGGAGAAAATTGTGCTCGCATTAAAAAATTATTTTTATTTGTTAAAACTTCAATAGGATGTTGGAAAATATATTAGATCATGCACTACCTATGCCATCGCCAAGCCAACCTTCAAGAAGCAAGAGCCATACACTCCTCTTCCTACTCTCATCCAACCCTAGGAATCCATCTCCATAGATCATCTCTTTGGCCTCCCTTCTAACAAGCATGGGAATAATTTTATATTTGTTTTCATGGCTAGATTTTCTAAGATGGTTATATTAACGACTTGCAAGAAGAGTATCACAATAGAGGACACTACCATGCTCATCTTTTAACGAGTATGGGTACATTTGAGCTCTCATAGACCATTATATCAGACATGGGATAACAAGTTCCTGAGCACATTTTGGTCAAGCCTCTGAGCATTATTAGACACCAAGCTCACCAAGTCCACTGATTTCCATCTCCAAAACGATGGACATAAAAATTTTATCAATAGGATGATAGTACACATATTGCGCATGTAAAAATCCAAGCATCCATGAACCTAGGATGAGTCTAGCCTTCCTTATATGAAACACAATTATAAAAGATCTCTCCATAGATCGACTAGCTGAAATCCCTTTTGAGTGGGTCTGAGATTTCAACCATTGTGTCTGATTGATGTTCTCATGCCTCATGTGACTATATAAATAGAATCCACATATGTACAGTCTGGGGATGATAATAAACCAGGTTTATTTAACACATCCAATAGATCTTCCATCAGGTTCATGACATCTTAGACAGTTCCAATGAAAAGTAAAAGCAGTAGCATGATCAAAATCGGGTGCCACATAAGTTTCAGGTGGGTGAAAAAGTTTGGTTGCATTTACAGAAAGAACGGCTTATAGAAGCCCATCAGAAACTCCAACCACTCTGATACAGGCCTTACACCATCACCAAAGTTGTGGGAGACAATTCTTTTGAGCTCAACATTCGCCCATTCCTCGACCTTCACCTAGTGTTCAATGTGGACCACCTTCAACCATACTTTCCACCATTGTTAAACACATGAGACATTGCAGAACAACTAACACCAAAAGAGCTCAACCCAGATATCATGGAACATGACACAACTAATCAAATCATGGACACAAAAATGAAGAATAGTCACCAAAAAAATATCCACCTATATTGAGTTATCAAATTTGGCCAACTCCTACACTATGGAAAGTGGCTCACCAGGGACCAAGTTCAGCAAAAGTTTCCCCATCTCATGGAGGTAGTCAATGCAATGGGTACCATTGCTTCGTAAGGTATGAGGACTGATCCAAGAGGATATTTTTGCCACCCACCTATACCACTTGGACCTCCAACGTTGTTTCTTTTAGTTTTCTTAATTGCGGCATAATTTACTATTTTTGGAAGTTTTTGTGTCCTGAACTTCTGAAGTTGTTTTGAGGCCCCAAATGATGTTCTTTAGAAAACATAAAAATTCATTTATCTTTCTAACGAGATATTGTATGCGTCAAATGGATATCATATACCAAAGTTACGACCCCAAGAATTTATTGTACCAATTCACCCTGAGGGGGCCCACATACTTTTTGTGCTTCATTCCCAGGGTTAGGTTTTTGGATGTTTAGATTTTTCCATTATTTCTCAATAATAAATAGGCCTCCAAGGCTCATTGTAACACAATTAACAAGGAACGTAGCGACCACATATTTTCTTAGAGATAAGTTACCATCGCCCGAGCTAGTATATTTCCATTCTGCATGTAAACAATTTTCAGTACTTTGTTATTAATGAATTGAAGTTCTATTTTCGTTGTAGCTCTGTGTTTTTTTTTTTAATTTAATTTCATTCCTTCATTTTTTCAGATTAACCTCCACCTCCAATCTGGTGGAATTGTAAAGAATAGTACACCTTCACGTTATAAATTTCATAGGAATCCAGAGCACACCCTTAGGGTCTCCATCTATGATGCACGAATCTAGAGCCCATTGCTACTCTACCTTCTCACACCACAGACTCACCTTTTTGCAATATTTCCCAATTAGTTCCCAAGCCTAAACGTATTCTAAGTCTTGTTTGGAGTTTTTATGTGTTATTTTTTTGCAATTCCTCTTGTTCCATCATTGAATCCAACATAATTCCTCTTCATCTCTACGAACAATGCTTGAATTCCCAAATCCTTGGATGTATCTCCTCATGAGAGGGTCTCATTCCTCCTCCCCATTTTTTCCTTGACTTTCCTTTTTCCTATTGTCTGACATCTATTGTCCTACAAGACCACCTTGTCCATTATTTCTCAAGTTCCCATACACCATTGTTAATTCCTTGTACCATGTGACATGAATGTGGGTGAGTATTTAATTGCAACATTCAATGCCTTGGCTACTTCCAAAAGCTATTCCAAGAAGCTTCCTTCCATAGCTCTGAATCCATGTCATCTCTCTTAGTCCAATGATTTTCATATTAACACAATCAATTAAAATCATACATGAAAGTATTTACATGAGGGAAAACCAAAAAGTGTTGTCACAAAAGGAGTGAGGACAATTGAGATATGATCTAGTCACTCTGTGGGTTTTTATAAACTGTTAAATTTGCAATAAGACATAAGTATTTTTCATAAAAAAATTACCTCTGATACCATGTAGGATTTTAATCTCAAACAAAAAATATTTATGTGAGAAAAATTAGTGGGAAAATCTCTATGTAAGCAAAGAGAAAAATTGAATTACTAAAATCACATGAGATCAATAATTGATGATCGGTTGATGATATATTATTAGTAAATATGAATACAACATATAGACTCTTCAATAGGGCATCAGATTCGAACTGGGTTTGGATTTTATGTGCATGCACTTAACTTCACTTAATTTTTTTTTCCCTAATTAGTAAATAAGTTAAAATTAGTCTGGGAGACCTAAAATTAAAAAATATATATCCTAAAATGGATTGAACTTGAAGTACTTGGAATTATAAATCATTTAAAATCGATTAATAACTCTCACATTAAAAAAGCTAACTATTTAATCTCCAAAAATAAGACTAAAAGTCAACTTAACAAGAGAAGAAGAGAGAGAAGTGGTTGTAGTGCATATTCACTCTAGGAAGGCATACACATAAGGTACTATGGATTTATTGAGTGGAAATATCCATGTCATCCTCCAACCAATGTCTAGTCAGTGCCACCCTTTGCTAAAATTAACCTACTACAAATAGAAAACATTAAAAATAGAAAAATTCCCAAATGATAAAGTATTTATAATAATAAGTGAAAAGTGGACATATGTGTTCCTAATATTGTAATGTATGAAAGAGGGCCTAATAACTACTATTGTGTAAGTCCTGTGTAAGTCCTAATAAGATAGCAATGAACTACTAAGTGCAATGTACCCAAACATATAAACCTTCAAAAAAAAGTTATTCAAAATACTAAGGTAAGTCCAAGTCCAACCCAACCCCGTTGGACAAAAAGTATATAAAATTCTATGTTTCTTGATTTGTAAAGTATAAATAAAGTAACACATAATTAACATACTTCTCAATCTCGTGGAAACAACTTATTTATTTTGAAAAAAAAAATATTATAGCATCAATGTTTTATTACAACTCTTATAAATTTATTACTCCCTTACAAAGAACATCTAAATAGTTAAAATTGTGAAAATAGATATAAGTCTACAAATCATGAAGCCAATTATTATCAACTTATTTTAATTATAAAAATGAATATAAACTTAACTAATCATATAGCCCATTACTCTTCAACTTTTTTCCTAAATAATAATTTTAATGATAAAAATAGTGATACGATAAGCCAATAGTAGCAACCCACTATTCATAAACTTGTTTCTTAAACTTACCATTTCTATATTTAACTTTTTTTCAACTTTCCTAAACCTTTATGAATTTTCGTTTATCCTTTGAAAATTAAATGATCTTAATTTTACTTAATAATTATATTTTGTTTTGTCCATGTATAATCTCATCTTTTTCATTTTTCATATTGAAATTTAAATTCATTTAACAATTCATTTTGTCCTTTTGAAACTTAAACGGTGTTAATTTTACTTAACAACCCTATTTTTTTCCTTGTATTATCTCATTTTTTCATATTTTCTGTGTTACACGTTGAAACTCGAATTCATTTAATAGTTTTCCATGAATATGATTATTTTAAGAAATCAAAGCCTGAGAGCATAATCGACCCACGCACCAAAAAACAACAGTATTTACACCCTCACTTAACTTTGGGAAAATCGTTAAGGTAGAAAGATACCATACCCCAATATAAAAATTAAATAGTTTAATTTAAGTAATAAAATAAAATAAATTTAATTTAATTAATAGTTTGAAGATTTAAATCAATAAAGTTAAAAAAGAATTGTTTTTCATATGATTTTTTAGATTTTTTGGTTTATTTTTGTTGGAATTAAATGGAAAATTTTGAGGGTTTTTTACTATATATATGAATTTATTATGGTGAAAATTTCTTCAAGACATTTTTATTATACAGAGTTTACTTATCAAATTTGTGATTTCAATAAATTTCTAACAAATTTTGAACAAATTAAATTAAAAAAATAAATCTAAAAACTTTCAGAAAATCACATTAAAAACAACTCAACTAAAAAAATCTTAAATTTATTTAAAAATATAATTTTATTAAATTACAAATATTAAATTTTCAAAATTTTAAGAGATACATACTCTCTTTCTTTTTCTTTTTTTTTAAACTGAATCCATTTTCACTAAACACTCCTATAATGAAAAAAATAAATAAAAATAAAACTCCAAACGAAATTGTAGAATATGTGGAAAACGCCCTAAAAAATAAAAATGGTAAAACTTCATTCCACTTGACTGATCCGTTTCATTCAATCGTCGTCTGCTGGATTTAGAAGTATATATTCCCATTCCTTTCATTTTCAGTAACCATTAGAAGGTTCTCTGACATTGGAATTAAAAGTGCAGACATACTAGTGGTAATGGCTTCAAACGCTGCGGAGAAGGAATTGGTGGAAATTTTCGAAAAAGCTATGAAAGCCGCTGACAAAGCCTCTGCAGACGAGTACAGAAAAGCCGCTGACAAAGCCTCTGCAGACGAGTACAGAAAAGCCGCTGAGCAACGATGTGTGGTTGCCCTAAAAGCCCTTTACGCTTTCCCTGTAACTCCGCAATTTTTTCTGGCTACTCAGCTTGGCAAACGCCTTCGAACTCTCACAAAGCATCCACTACAAAATATCCGTACTGTAGCCTCTGAATTACTTGGTGCCTGGAAGAAGGCTGTGGCCCCACAAATTCCAGGTCTCATATCTGTGAAGTCAGAAGACAGCAGCCAAGCCAAATCTGCCACAGTTAAGATCAGTGCTGAGAAGGAAGAAAAGAAACCCAGGCGAGAATTATCAGCAGAATTTGATCCGAAAGGCCCTCCAAAGCTCCCAATTAACGAACCATGGCATACAAAGTCAGAAGAAAAGCAAGCCATATCTGTTACACTTAATAAGGTTAGTGCTGATAAGGAAGAAAAGAAACGCAAGTTCGAATTATCTGCAGAATTTAATACAAACCCCCCTCCAAAACTCCCAAATTTGGCTAAATGTAATGATCAGAAGAAAAAAGCTACAATGTCAGAAGAAAAGAAACCGGGGAGAGGATTATCAGCAGAATCTAATCCAAAGGGCCCTCCAAAGCTCCCAAGTCTCATTGGGAACAAATCTTTAAAGTCGGAAGAAAACCAAGCCAAATCTGCCACTGCTAAGATCAGTGCTGAGAAGGAAGAAAAAAAAAACAGGGGAGAATTATCAGCAAAATCTAATCCAAAGTGCCGTCCAAAGCTCCCAAGTCTCATTGGGAACAGATCTTTAAAGTCAGAAGACAACCAAGCCAAATCTGCCACATTTAAGATCAGTGCTGAGAAGGAAGAAAAGAAACCCAGGAGAGAATTATCAGCAGAATCTAATCCAACGGGCCCTTCAAAGCTCCCAAGTCACATTGGGAACAAATCTTTAAAGTTAGAAGACAACCAAGCCAAATCTGCCATATTTAATATCAGTGCTGAGAAGGAAGAAAAGAAACCCAGGAGAGAATTATCAGCGGAATCTAATCCAAAGGTCCCTCCAAAGCTCCCAAGTCTCATTGGGAACAAATCTTTAAAGTCAGAAGACAACCAAGCCAAATCTACCACAGTCAAGATCAGTGCCGAGAAAGAAGAAAAGAAACCCAGGAGAGAATTATCAGCAGAATCTAATCCAAAGGCCCTTTCAAAGCTCAGTCTCATTGGGAACAAATCTGCAAATTCAGAAGACAACCAAGGAAAATCTGCCACAGTTAAGATCAGTGATGAGAAGGAAGAAAAGAAACTTAGGAGAGAATTATCAGCAGAATCTAATCCAAAATGCCCTCCAAAGCTCCCAAATACGTTTAAATCTAACGAACCACTCCCTACAAATTCAGAAGAAAAGCAAGCTAAATCTGTAACATTGAATAAGGTCAATGCTGATAAGGTAGGGAAAAAACGCAAGCTCGAATTATCACCAGAATTTAATACAAAACGCCCTCCAAAGATCCCAACTTTGGCTAAATCTAATGATCAGAAAAAAACCCCAATGTCAGAAGAAAAGAAAGACAAATCTGTTACAGTTAAGGCCAGTGGTGATAATGAATTAAAGAAACCCCAGCAGCTAGAATTACCATCTCAATCTAATTTGAATCTCCCCCCAGGTCAACTCCCAAGTACTGCTAAATGTAGCGATCAATGGCGAAACAAAGTGCGAGAGAGTCTTCTTGAGGCTTTCTCCAAAGTAGTTCATGAAGCCCAAGGCAAGGAGCTAGTGAGGGTAAGGGGATTCGATCCCGTGCGAGTTGCAGTTGATGTTGAGACAGTAATGTTTAATAAATTAGGGCGTTCTGATGGAACCCTGAAGATGAAGGCGAAGTATAGGTCTATTTTGTTCAACCTGAAAGCTGAGAAAAATCCAGATTTGAGGAGGAGAGTTTTTACCGGGGAAATTGAAGCAGAGAGACTGATTGTTATGACATCAGAAGAATTGGCGAGTGATGCCAGAAAGTTTGAGAATGATAAGATAAAGAACAAGGCACTCTATCATTGTGAGCGTGGTATCAAGAAGGCTGCAACGACTACTGAGTTTAAGTGTGCGAGATGTGGTGAGAAGCAAACTGAGTACTATCAGTTGCAGACCAGAAGTGCAGATGAGCCTATGACTACGTACGTCACATGTATAAACTGTAACAACCGTTGGAAGTTTTGCTAAACTCTTAAGTGTAGTCTAACGAATTTGTATATTTGTTAAATTTTGCTAAATTTTGACAAAATCTATCAGGGATTTTTGCAATTGGAGTTCCAGCTGTTAAATTTTAAGTTTTTGGGTATGAGAGAAGTTTTGGATTTTTGGAATTTGAGTCTTATTTTTCAAAATTTAAGAGCTTAGGTATCCAATAAATTGAATATCTTATCAGTTTTTGTTAGTGCTGAATCCATTTCCATCATCAATCAATAATCAATAACCTGATTAAACACTACTCTTAACTCAAATTCTAGACACTTTTGATATTGTGAGAATTCCTCCATCGTTTAAAGAAAACAATTGCTCAACATATACTTATTTTTTTATGGATTAAATATTTCTTTAGGATTAGATGTTAATAACCATATTATAAATTTTATTGTATAATTGCAATCCATCCATTTTAGATAAATAATAAGTTGTATATATGACTTTTGTCTCCAAATATATATATATATATATATATATATATATATATATATATATATATATATATATATTATTTCATTTTTATCATTCTATTTTAACTGTTTCATAACCATCTGTTTGAATGTTTGCCCTTTTAACATAGTTAGAGGGAAAAAAATGACCCATCTTCATTAACTATATGGTGCAACTTTCTCAATTTAATAAAATTGCTTTTGCAACATGTCCTCCTGTGTTGTTTTGACATGGGGCTTTGGTTATTATAAATTAATATATTATAACTGGTTAATATTATTTATTTGTTGTAAAAGAATATAAGTATTTTATAATCAAGTATACGGTGTGTTGTTCATTTTTTTAAAATTTATGTTTTTAAATAATTGAGTCAATGTATTTAAATTTATTATTTATTTGATTTAATAAATTATTTTCTAGCCATGTATTTTTTTTTTATATATTTGATAATATTTATTAATTAATTATTCTTAATTATTTAAGAATATGCAATATTGTATGTCACTTAAAATATATTAATGTATATATAATATGTTAACATATATCAGCTTTAGGTTATGAATTAGTGTTAGTAAGAAGTTTTTTAGGTTATGAATTAGTGTCAGCAAGAAGTTTTTTCAATCTATAATTGAATTTAGCATTTCAAAAAAATAGAAATCTAAGAAATGAATATTGAGATAAGTATAAAGAAATTTTTGAAAAAGTGATAGATTCAATATTATTTTGAGTTGCAGAAGTACAATTGATTTAACTAAAATAATTATTTTATTATTTGGATAAGTGAAAATCTTTCAGTTCAAACAATATTGCTAGAACTTGATAAGGAAGGAAAAATCATATTGGAACCTGAAGCGGTCACGGAAACAAGAACTCGACAGCTATGGAATCGATCAATTTCAGAGTATCTCATCAAGTGGAAGAACTTACCCACTGAAGATTCTACATGGGAGGATGAAAATTTTATACAGAAGCACCCAGAGTTACTCAAGTGTTGAGGACAACACTTTTTTGACGGAGAGGGGCATGTTAGGTCTCTATATTACTAGTATAGTCCCTTATTGTTGTTAGTGTAACCCCCTTATTGTTATTATTGTACCCTTGTAACCCCCATATTGTTATTATTGTGACCTTAAATTATTATCGTTAGGTCGGCTAGGATTACATTGTGGCCCCACTAGGATTAAATTATGGCCCCATGGACTTCTATATATAGAAGGGAGGTTTTGTAAATTGTATCATCCAAGAATTGTTCATTTATGTAATGTATTGGAGGTTTCCCCCTCGAAGTGGCTTATTTCTAAGGCGTTGATATATCTTTTCTTCTATTTTTGGAGCTGGTTACACAACACTATACCTAAGGTTTTTTTGTACCAATTTCAAGTCAATAGACTAGATTAAGGAAATAAAGCATCATATTACACTATTCATGTGTTGGGCTACTACAGTGAAGTATTTTCACTTGTTACTTTGTCAATTTCTTATGTTTTCTATCAATAATTCAATATTTTCTAAATCTAAATGATAAATCAGGAATTCTTATTTCAGAATATGTTAAAAGCACTATGTTTTGACTGAATGTCATTTATATGTTTTCCACTGATATCTAGATTAGGGAACCCTTAATTTCTCTCTGATTTCGATTGACCTCTACCTTTTCACTCATAATCCATATTTAAGAACCCTTAGTTACTCTTTTACCTCGATCAAAATCATTTCATCATCAGCCTTGAAGATCTTAAGTCACTCAGCTATCTTGCCCTGTAAATATTTCCCTTTAGACATTCATCCTGATCTGAATGCTTGACACATTGAATCCATTTTCCCAATGGGATACAAATCTATAGCTATCCATCTAAGTAAGTTATTTCACCACCAAATCAAATCAAATGTCAAAACCAATTTACCCTACATGACTAGCCTAAAATCAAATACAAATCAACAAATTTAAATCATATAGAGAGAGCCTTCTCTGAGTTTAGGAGGGCTAGATCCTAAACTCAAAAGTAGGTTTGTGGTTGCCTCTAATATTATTTAAAACTAAAATAAAAAATATCACAACTTTTGAGAATTATTGGAATGATAACATATTAGCGACTGGGGAATTAACCAATCCTTAATTTTTAAATAGGTCTTCAAGGAAATATTTTCATTTATCTTTTCACTTTATGATTGTTTTAAAAAGTTGTGAGTATATTTTCATAAAAATTATAATTTTAGCTTCCAGAAGAGTCTACTGTACTAGGTCAAATCCAAATCCACAACATGCTGTCATAGTAGATAATCCTGACAGAATTGGAAAGAAAAACAAAAGAGTAGAAGATTTAGGTAATAAAATTTCATTAGTCAAAGAAAATTCCCTTCCCAAACAAATATCAAGTTTACAAGACATTGAATTTGATTTAAATTTTGAACAATATTTGTTTCGAACTAAATCAGAAAGTGACTTAAATAACACTGTAATAGATCCTGATTTTATTTCATTCATTGAAACTAAGAAGGAAATTGTTTCAGTTGATTCTGATCAAAATATTTTTGAAGTATATGATAAACTTGATGCCATAACTACAACTTTGATTAAAGAAATTGATGAAGCTTATTTACAACATTCAGTTGAATTGACTTCTTTATCAACCTATACCCCTAAGCCTTCTACCAGCCATTTAGATACCAATATTTTAGAATCTATAGGTTCATCCCTATTCATTACCACTTCATCCATTGTTTCCACCACACTTCATTCCAAAGATTCATTCTTTCCTAAGCAACCATTTCAACTTAGAATTTTATTTCCACATTCAACCACCTCAATTTCATCCTCTAGTATTTCTACTGCATTTTCCAATACATCATTCTCATTCCTAGGAACCTCTTCTAGCATCCCAACTTCATCTTCTAGTTTCTCAACCACTTTTACCAGTACATCTTCTTATATCACAATCTCATTTGTGAGTTCTTTAACTACTTCAACAAGTACTTCTATTTCTTCACCAAGTACTTCAAACTTGCCGCCTAGCCAAGCTAGAATCTAAGCTATGGCTGCCAGATATGCTCCATTGGTCCTAACAACACAATTACATGACATGCCCCAGGATTATCAAAGAAAAATATCTCAATTTGATGGAACCACTCATTACACTGCATAACAGCATGTCAATAAGATGTCAGACTATTTTGAATTACATGAAATTGATGATGGTGATGTCCAAATGAGATTTTTTGCTCAAACTTTAACTGGTGAGGTAAAAAAGTGGTTTAAAGGTTTGAATGCTGGTAGTATTGTTGATTTAGCAGTTTTTCATAGAATGTTTCTTAATTGATGGGAGAAGAGTAAAAATCCACTACAAATCTTATTTGAATTTGAAAGCATAAAAAGAGCACCAAATGAAACAATCCAAGATTATTGTACTAGATATAACAGTATTTATAATGCAATTCCTGCTAATATTAAACCTCCTATAGACTTCGTCCTTATCAAATTCCCTGATGGATTTGATACAGATATAGCTTATCAAATGAGAGAGAGAAATCTAGAAACCTTAGAGCAGATGCAAATTAATGTTGTTAGTGTTGAGGCAAACTTGTTAGCAAAGAAAGCTAGATTAAGAAATGAAAGAGAGTGAAAATAAAAGAAGAAACATCAACTTCAAATTTAAAAACATATCACTTATCAAAAACATTAGAGAGTGATGGATAGTTTAGATAATATGGAAAGGAAGCCACAGTGGGATAACCAACAACAAGGACCTCAAATTAGAAATCCCAATTTCAGGAAAAACACCAACACTGGAAAATCTAGAGAATCAACACCTAACCAAACAATAAGACCACCTTTCCAAGAGAGTTATGTTGAAATTTCTCATCAAAACGAAGATGATGAAGACACCATTAATTTAATGGGCATTAATGATGATAACACCATTTTTCTTACACAAGAAGAATAGGAGTTATATGAATTACAATAACTACCATTAGATTCTGGTGAGTCTTTTGATTACAAGCAAGGTTATGAGTTTGCAATTAATTAAGTTCATAAGAAATATAACCTTAGGAGCAAGAAAAAATGTAGAGCCTTCTATTAATAAATCTACCCAAACTCAAACAAAGAAGATAGTAGAGGCTCCTACCACTAAAGTTCTGCAAATTCTCCCTAGGGAAACCAAGAAAAACTCTAGTTCAAATTAAGTCCCAAAATTTCACATAGCCCTAAAATTGTTGACATCACAGATGCTGCTATCCAAACATCAACATATCCTCAAAAATAGGTTGCTTCCAAGACAAAAATTTCTGCTAAAACAACAATTTCAGACCCAAAAACATCTACTGCTAATCCAAAATTAGCCGAACATAAAACAACCATTGCTAAAATAGCTGCTGAAACCAAAAAAAATTGCCAAAACTTCCACTGCATCTCAAACTGTCACTGAAAATAAAATTAAAATCATTAAGACAGTGGAAATAAAAACAAAGAATGAGAAACCAAATGTAGAAAAAGAAGACAAGCCCACCCAAACTACAGTTACAAAAGAAGAAATAATTCAGCTAGGAAAATCACAAGCACCCTTTAATATCCAAGCTTAAATTGCTAAATTGAAGATACCAATTCCTTTGAAAAAGTTGGTAAAACATGACCTATACAAAACACATATCATTGAGACTTTAAATATGAACGATGGAGAAGATTCTTTAAATTTGAGTAATGATCAACCAGAACTAATCTTTGGTCCTGATGTTAATGGAAAACACCATGATGGAGCAGTTCCTCCATTTTACATTATCTTAACTGTTCATGATCAAATTTTACATAATGCGATGCTAGATTAGGGGCCTCACACAATTTGATGCCAAAAGAAATAATGGAAACCTTGAATTTAGACATCACTAGACCTTATAAAGATCTCTTCTCATTTAACTCCAGTAAAGTGAAATGTTTAGGCTTGATAAAATATTTATGTGTTACTTTAGTTCAATACCCTGGAAAAAGCATAGTCATGGATATTGTAGTAGCTCACATCCCTCCTAAGTATGGAATGTTGTTATCTCACTGATGGGGAGCTAAATTGCAGGGATCTCTACAACTTGATATGTCTTATGCAAAAATCTTAGTTTTTGGCCAACCCAAGAAACTTTACAGAGAGACATTAATGAAATACATGGTTAGTAGTGTACAAAGACCTTGATGTTATCCTATTTACTCTACACGTACTGATATGGGCTCATTCATTTTACGTAATTCTGAAACTTCCATTGAGAATAATACTGAACTAAAACAGAAAAAGAAAGCACTAGACAGTGACAACATTTTTCGTGAATCAATGTGGCACCTAGATTTTGATGGATCGGTTAACAAATTAGGAGCAGAAGCAAGAGCTTGGATACACAATATGGAAAAAAAATCATGCAGAAGGTCATGGTTTTAGATTAAATTTCAAATGTACAAACAACATGGCTGAATATGAAGCTCTTATTTTAGGACTGTAGATTGTTAGAAATTTAGGAGCCGGAAGAGTGTCAATCATGGGAGACTCTGAGTTAATTGTGAAACAGATAACAGGAGAATATTTTTTATATAATCCAAGATTAAGCCAATATAGAGAAATTGTTTTAGATTTGATTAAGGAGCTGCTTGAATGTGACTTTGCTGCAATTCCTAGAAAACAGAATAAACAGGCACACAACTTAGCAACTTTTGCTAGCACCTGTAATCTGCCATTTAAACCAAATCATAAATATACAACAAAGGTTAAACACAGGCCTACAATACCAGATAATCTAAAATATTGGTAAATATTTTCACAGGATGAACAGATTTATCATTTCATGAATAATGAAGGAGAATTTCAGAATTGTAACATAGACACAGATTGTACAGTAGATCAAACTATAGATAGCGAGATGGATATAAACAATGTAGATGTAAATAATCTAGATTTTTCTAAACCCACTAAATTCACTCAAGTAGAAATAGATAATTTAGAGAAAGTAGAGATTGAAGAATTAGCAGATGATGATTTTGACATTTTAAACCTTAAGAACAACTTTTTAACTAAGGGATTAGTCCCTTTAGAAGATATTTTTTATTCTAACGACATTTCAAGGAAACCTAAGATGGAACCATTAAGATCTGATATTGAAGAGTGAAATATAGGAACATAATTAAAACCTAAAATGATAAAACTTTCAAAATTCTTACCTCAAGAAGAAAACATGGAGTGATGAGGACTTAAAATCCTATGACACTAGCATAATGCAGCACAAAATACCCATAAAAGAAGATCAAAAACATTTCAAACATAAGCTTAGAAGAATCAATCCAGTTTTGATGCCTTTAATTGAGAAAGAGGTTAAGAGAATATATGAAGCCCAAATAATTGCACCAATCAGATATTCTGATTGGGTTTCAAACCTAGTTCCCACTAGGAAAAAGACAGGGGAGATCAGACTGTGATTTCTGAAATTTAAGTAAATTTTCCTTAAAAGAAAACTACCCTCTCCCCAAGATGGATCACGTTTTACAGAGGGTGGTTGGTTCTCCCATAATTTCATTACTTGATGGATTCTCTGGATATAACCATATTTTAGTTCAACAAGAAGACCAACTTAAAACTGCTTTTACTACTCCTTGGGGCACTTTCATGTATGTGAAAATGCCTTTTGGATTAATGAATGCAGGAACCACTTTTCAAAGAGCTATGGATATAGATTTTGCTAAATAAATTCATGAATTCCTTATGATTTATCTAGATGATATTACTGTATTTTCAAAGACTGACAATGAACATCTAGATCACCTCAGACAAGTATTTATCAAATGCAGGAAATTTGGAATTTCTTTAAATCCTAAAAATACTCTATTTGGATTGGAAGAAGTTAAATCATTAGGAAATGTCATATCTAAAGAGGGAATTAGGATAGACCCAGCTAGAATAAATGCCATTTTGAACATTATTCATCCTAGGAATATTAAAGAATTGCAAGCTTTCTTAGGTAAAATCAATTTTCTCAAAAGATTCATCTCAAAAATACTAGAAATAATTAGAGAACTTAACAATATGTTGAAAAAAGACTCAGTAATTAAATGTATTGTGGAGGAAAAACAATCATTTTAATCAATTAAACAAGTCTTGACAAAAACCCCAGTCTTTATAAGTCCTGATTTCAAAAAAGATTTCATTATTTTTTCCTTTTCTTCAGAACATACTATTATTGCAGTCTTACTGCAGAAAAATGATTAGGGCTATGAGCATCCCATTTCTTTTTTTTTTCAAATCACTTAGAGATGTCACTTTAAAGTATAATATAATGGAAAAGCAGGCGCTAGCTTTAGTGAAGGCTATCAAAGAATTTAGAGTGTACATCCTTTATTCACATATCATTGCTTGTGTTCCAAATGGAGTTGTAAATGACATTCTAACATAGAATGGGCCTGATGGTAAAAGAGGAAAGTGGATTGCCACCATTTTGGAATATGACATAGAAATTAAGCCCACCAAACTCATAAAAGGCAAGGTTTAGCCAAACTCATGTCTGAATCAAATTTTCATGCCTTAGATATTAATTTTATTGCCCAAATATATGATCAGGAAGAGACGGCGACTCCAGAGATCAGTGAAGCCTTTTTAGACTCACCATGGTATGCAGATATTATATTTGTATTATTAAATTTATAATTTCCTCCTGGATTATCAAGAACTAAAGCTAGATTTTTAAAGTTAAAGGCAATGAAGTTTTGTATTATATACAATGTGTTGTTTTGTAAAGATCATGGTGGTATTTTATTGAATTTTTTTCTTAAAGAAGAAGTTGATACAGTTTTGGAAGAGTTTCATGCAAGTGAGTCTGGAGGACATCTTTACTGGAAGACTACTGCCTCTGTGAAACTCAAATTTTCCTCTTCAAAAGGCCTTTGTCAAAATATTTGCATCATGTTCCTTTATAGGAATGTATTCTAACAACATAATATGCCTCTGAACACAATCTCATAGATGGTGATACCAGATATCGATATGATTGGATCAATCATGAAAAACTAGATTCTCGAAGAGTTTGATACAAATTTGTTTGGTACAGTAAATCACATTGGGATCCATCATCTGATCAAATAACCCAACAAGAATCTTTCTCATCCAGACAACTTCAAAAGCTTCTTGACTGGAAGCCATGTACTCTTCTTTTGTTGAGATGAGTCCCACAAATATCTGGTTCTTGTTGTACCAAGAAAAAACTGTGCATCCAACATTGAAAATTCCTCTAGAATTGTTATTCCTTTCTGGTGGACTCCCCGCCCAATATGTATATGTGAAGCCTTGTAGCTTCACTCACCTTCTTCTGCATGTACCACGTCCAAACTGAGTAGTGCCTCTGAGGTATCTCAACATGTGTTTTGTTTCCTTCCAATAATGTTTGGTTGGATTAACCTTTTCTTCACTAAGTGGTTGACTGCATAACACATGTCTGATTGTATGTTCACCAATTACATAAGTGAATGCACAAGGTGCCTATAAGTGGTGGCCTCCACTTCTTCACTTAAGGTGGCATCCTCCTTCCTCAAATTTCTTTCTTGAGGAGTGTCCATGAGTTTGCTACTCTCCATGAAGAACTTCTTCAGTATCTCATTGGTATACTATCCTTGAGAGACAAACTATTCCCCATCTCCTTGCCATACTTCCAAACCGAGGAAATAATATCTGAGCCACATGTCCTTAATCTCAAATTCTCTTTCAATATTCTCTTTACAAGAACTGATCAACTTCTCATCACCGATTAAAATTAAATCATCGAAAAATAACACAGTAATCAACAATTTACCTTCAACCACAATATCATAAAGGTTTTTGTCTACTTCACTCTTGGTGAATCCCAACCCTGTGAGATAGTTTTCGATCTTGGTGTACCAAGCACGAGGTTCTTGCTTCAATCCATAAAACACTCACTTGAGTCTACACACATGCACTCTTTGTCAAAGGTCTCGAAACCTTATGGTTTTTCAATGTACACATCCTCCTTAATAACTCCATTTAGGAATGTTGTCTTCACATCCATCTAATGGATATTCCATCCCATTTTTGTTGCAAGTACTAGAATTGATCTGATGAATGAGTACCTTGCTATTAGAGAAAAGATATCCTCATAGTCAATTCCCTCCACCTGAGATAACCCCTTGGCCACAAAAATGGCCTTGTGTTTCTCAATGATTCTGTATACTTCGTGATTTAACTTGTATATCCACCTTGAACCCACCACTAATTTGTCCTCTGGTCTTGGGACCACTTCCAAACAATGTTTTTGTTTCTAATAAATGGAATCATATTCTCTTACCATTAAGATCAACCCATATTGGTTTCTTCACAACTTCCTTGAATGAGGATGGCTTAAACTCTACAAGCTCACTCATCGCAGCCACAGCGCAGCAATCTATGTGACCTCCTTTTCTCGTATTTGATAAATGTTCATATCTTCTCTAGAATCATGAAATAATATGTATTCCTTCCTTCTATGGATGTCTCTGCTTGAGTGGATGTCCCCATTCTATAATCCTCTATTTGTGGCTACTCCAAAACATCCCGAGGTTCTTCCTTTGGAGCTAAAAGCTCCTGATCTGAATGCAGCTGAAGCTCCCTCTCAAGAGAACACCTCATTGCCCACTCTTCATCAAAATTCACATCCCTTCGAACAATTATAATTTCGAGGGATGAAAATTACACATGATAGTTGTGAGGTGTTTATGTGTACCCCAAAAATATCCCCAAATCTGCTGTTGACTCTAGGTTTTTCCCTGATTCCTTGGAGACATGTAAATATATTGATGCTCCAAAGATCCTAAAGTGTGACACATCTAGTTTCTTCCATGAAAAAAAAAAATATTCTTCTATACTCATCCCAAGAATCCAATGAGGACTCATGTTCTGCAAATAGTCCGTTGTGTTGCATGCTTCAACCCACAAGTACAGTGGTAGGCCTTGGTCATGAAACATTGCCCTTGCTGCTCCCATAATATTTTTGTTCTTCCTCTCAGCCACCCCATTCTATTGGGGGTTGTGGGGTGTTGTCAACTACTATCAAATGCCTTCCTTTGCACATTAATTTTTAAACTCATTTGACAAATACTCACCTTCATTATCACTCTTGAGAGCCTTCACTTTCTTACCAGTTTCTTTCTCAACAAGTGCTTTAAATTCAATAAACTTGGATAATTTTTTTTCTTTCTTATGCATGAATAAAATGCAACACTTCTATAAGAAATCATATAAAAATATAACATAATACATGTGCTTGGTAGTGGAGGTTATCAAGAAAGGTCTACATAAATCAAATTGGATCCTTTCAAGGACTGCATGTGTCTTTTTGTCTCAATCATTGAAGGTGGATTTTGTGTACTTCCCCAAGGTACACCCTTTGCATGTATCCTGTTGTTGTAGTTCTCGTTTAGGAAGGTCTATGGTGATCTGTTGCATGATCTTCAAAGCTACATGGTGCAAATGGCCAATTCTTCTATGCCATATTTTTTTGACATCTCAGATCTGCTCCTTCTCTGCCTCTATTCTCAAAGCAACACAATATTCCACATCCATCTTGTAGGGGTTCTTCACCCAAACACCAATCTTATTCAATTTTCCTATGGCGATATGTCTCATAAATTCCTTTCCTTTGTTGAATATCACATTGTAGCCACAGTATTCCAACATCGTGAAAGAAACCAAATTATTTTTTAGACCCAATACAAACATCACATCCTTGAGCCTGAGAGGGGAGCCTGACTCCCTCTAAAAATCAAATTTACCAATACTGGTTGCACTATACCTTCCATCATCACCCATCTCAATGTGCATCTAGATATATTTCTCCTCCAAGTCACTAAAAAATTATTTGTTCCCTCTCATGTGAAACGAAGCACCACTATCCATATACCATACTAACCATAATTTTTCTTTCCAGGCATGAAATGAGGGTGAATTCCAACTTGAATTGTGAAGGAAAAGCTTCACCTACTGCTCCTCCTCAAGGATTCTTTCCCACCTTCTCGTGTGGAAACTTCATGGCATAGTGTCCCAGTTCATGAAAGTGAAAGAACTTGATTTTGGTCAGCTCTTTCTTCTTTCCCCCTTGAACAAATTTTTCTTTGGATTGGTATTTCTTCCCTTTCCCTTTCTTTTCATTTCCATCCAAGGCATAGTTCTCCTCATCCTCACCCTTGGATTAATTATCGTCTCTGGTATTCCACCTTATTTCTTCCTTCACTAGATCGAACCATAATCACTCCCAACTTGGTGGTTTCTCTCTACCATTTGCTGAATCTTGATATCTATGCAAGCTCTTGGGAAGGCCCAAAAGGGATAGAGCTACCAAGTCTTCTTCAGAGATATGAACACTGACCCCGCCAATTTCATCACGACATTGTGTAAACTTGCTCAAGTATTGCATAATTGTGTCATTATTTTACATCTTGATACTTCAAAGCTTGTCCTTGAGTGTCAGCTTCTTGTGGTCACTATTTTTCTTGAACAACTCTGTCAGTGTTTTCCACATCACAAACAAAGTCTCTTTCCCATGGAGATTCGAGACAATATGATCTCATACTCCCTCCAATAATATTCTCCTCATTGTAGTCACATCCTTCTTCCATTGAGTAAGATTCTTGGCAGCAGATGTGTTGGGTTTTGCTACATCTGACTTGATCTATTATAGCAGTTCATTTTCATCCAATACTCCCTCCATGCATTCCTTCCACGCAACAAAATTTTTGGTGCCTTCCAAAGCATACTCGGCCTAAATCCATTGAAATCCATCTTCTCAGTCATGGATAAAACCTGTAACATTGATCTTCAAATTCATATCTCTTGCAAATAAAACTTCAAAATTTCTTCTCTAGTGTGAATCTAGCTTTGATACCATGTATAAATTAATGTGTAGATTCTAAAGTGCTCATGAAATTTACTAAATCTTAAGACTATAAGCTACCCAACTAATCTACAGAAGAAAATTCACGATCAAGAATAAAAATTAGTGACATGCATCAAGTTTCAACAGTAATACACAGATATTTATCTAGAGGAAAGAAACTTCTCAAAACCCCTTCCTATATATAATGCATTAATGTTGTGTAACCAGCTCCAAAAATATAAGAAAAGAGATATCAATGCCTTAGAAATAAGCCACTTCGAGAGGGCAACCTCCAATACATTACATAAATGAACAATTATTGGATGATCCAATTTACAAAACCTCCTTTCTATATATAGGAGTTCATGGGGCCATAATGTAATCCTAGTGGGCCACAACGTAATCCTAGCCGACCTAACAATAATAATTTAAGGGCACAATAATAATAAAATGGGGGTTACAAGGGTACAATAATAACAATAAGGGGGTTACACTAACAACAATAAAGGACTATACTAGTAATATAGGGACCTAACATGCCCATATCCTTCAAAAAAGTGTTGTCGTTAACACTTGAGTAGCTCTGGGTGCTTCTATATAAAATTGTCATCCTCCCATGTAGAATCTTCAGTGGGTAAGTTCTTCCACTTGATGAGATACTCTAAAATTGATCGATTCCGTAGTTGTCGAGTTCTTGTTTCCGTGACTGCTTCAGGTTCCAATATGATTTTTCCTTCCTCTTCAAGTTCTGGTAATATTGTTTGAACTGGAAGATTTTCACCGATAACCTTCTTTAAGCATGAAACATGGAAAATTGTATGTACTCACGAAGAAGCAGGAAGCTCCAATTTGTATGCCATAGTACCAATCTTTTGCAACACCTTGTAAGGACCATAGTACTTTGGCAATAATTTATTATCCTTCTTTGCTTTCTTGAGGGACATTTGTTTGTATGGTTGTAGCCGTAAAAATACCCAATATCCTACATCAAAACTTCTCTCGCTGCAATGTTGATCTGCCTGTTTTTTCATTCGATTTTGTGCCAAATTCAGGTTATCCTTTAAGAGTTGGAGAAATTCTTGCTGATGCTCGATGTGATCTTCCACTGCTTGAACCTTCAAATTTTCCCTCAAACATGATGTGATGGATGGTGGATGATATCCATAAAGTGCCATAAATGAGGTCATTTTTGCTGCAATATGGAAGGAAGTGTTATACCACCATTCAGCAAGATGTAACCACTTGACCCATTATGTTTGTTTATCAGATACAAAACAACGAAGATATCCTTCCAAACATTTATTTACTATCTCAGTTTGACCATCAGATTGAGGATGATAAGATGAGCTATGAGCTAATTGAGTACCTAAACAAGAAAATAACTCCATCCAAAAATTTCCAGTAAAAATGGGATCTCTGTCGCTCACAATAACCCTTGGGCTTCCATGTAGCTTTTGAATTCTGTCCATAAATGTAGTAGCAACTATACTTGCTTTAAATGGATGAGATAATGTACAAAAGTGTGCATACTTGGTAAGTCTATCAACTACCACCATGATGACACTCTTTCCTTCGGACTTAGGTAAACCTGTGATAAAATCCATTGAAATCTCCTCCCAACGTTGACTTGGAATGGATAAAGGTTGTAGAAGTCCCGTGGTCTTAATTGTTTCCACTTTATTCTGCTGGCAAACCAAACATTCCGCCACAAACTTTTGAATATCAGATTTAAGGCCATCCCAAAAAAATTCTTTCTTCACCCTGTGGTAAGTTTTTTAAAAATCCTGAGTGTCCTCCTAAAGGAGAAGTGTGCAATTCCAGAAGAATCTTTTGTTTTAGTTGGGAATTCTTACAAAGATATAAGCGATCTTTGTACCATAAGGAATCATTTTTCCAACCAAATGTATCAGATGTACTAGGATCTTGCTGCAACTTTTGAATGAGTGTCCATACATCTTTGTCCTTCTTCCATTCATCTCTTGCTTCAGTTATCCAATCTGGTTGGATAATAGAAATGGCACAAAGCAATGCTTCCACCTCTTCATTCTTTCTTGAGAGTGCATCTGCAACAACACTAAGCTTTCCTTTTTTGTAGATTATTTCAAAGTCATAACCCAACATCTTTGTGACCCATTTTTGCTGCTCTTCTAACGATAGTCTTTGTTCCAAAAAGTGTTTAAGACTATCATGATCAGTTTTTACCTTGAAGTTTCTTCCCATTAGGTAAGTTCACCATTTCTTTAGTGCATGTAGTATTGCTAGCATTTCCTTCTCATAAATAGGTTTTTGTAAATACTTTCATTTGATTGGACGACTTTCAAAAGCAATGGGTCTTCCTTCTTGCATTAAAACCGCACCAATTCCATTTCCTGAGGCATCACATTCCACAATAAAGGTTTTCGTGAAGTCTGGCGTAGCTAAGACCGGTGCTAGGCACATTGCCTCTTTAAGACGTTTAAAGGCCTTAGTTGCTTCAGGAGTCCATGAAAATGCATCTTTCTTCAATAATGTTGTTAGAGGTGCTGCTATTCTCCCATAATTCTTAACAAACTTGCTATAATACCCTGTTAACCCGAGAAATCCTCTCAACTGCTTTATGGTTGTGGGGACTTTCCATTCCTTAATGGCTTTAATTTTGTTAGGGTCTACTTTAACACCCTCGTGAGATACAATATGACCCAGATATTCCACCTCTTGTACTCCAAAGAAACATTTGGATTTTTTGCATATAATTGTTTCTCCTGCAATAGTTTGAGCACCCTGTCAACATGTTCAACATGATCCTTCCAAGACCTGCTGTAGATTAGCATATCATCAAAAAATACTAGCACAAATTTTCTAAGGAAGGGTTTGAAAATGGAATTCATCAACCCTTGAAATGTAGAAGGTGCATTGGTAAGGCCAAAAGGCATGACCAAAAATTCACAATGACCCTCATGAGTTCGAAATGCTATTTTTGGAATATCTTCAGTCTTCATTCTAATTTGATGATATCCCGAACAAAGATCCAACTTGGTAAAATAAATTGCTCCATGTAATTCATCCAATAATTCATCAATCACAGGAATGGGAAATTTATCTTTAATGGTGAGCTTATTGAGTTCCCTATAATCCGGACACATTCGCCATGATCCATCCTTCTTGTGTACCAATACTACAGGAGCAGAGAAAGAACTTTGACTAGGTTGAATTATACCTGCCTCTAACATTTCTGCAATCATACGTTCAATTTCGCTCCTTTGGAAGTAAGGATATCTATAAGGCCTGATGTTTGGAGGAACACTTCCTGGAATCAAATGAATAGCATGATCATGATCACGAATAGGTGGGAGTCCTTTGGGAGTTTCAAACATCTTGGAATGATTGTCCAAGACTTGTTGGAGATCTGCAAAAATAGATGATTTTGATGTCAGAACTTCTAGTGAGCATAATTGTGCAATTACGCCTCGTTGTTATTTCTTTATAAGATTTGTCATGACATTAGAGCTTATTATCCTTCCTGGCTTCCCTTCAATACCCCGTAATTCGACTTCCTTTCCTTCTGAAAAAAATTTCAAGAAAAGTTCTTGAAAATTAAAAGCTACCGTCCCCAAAGATTGCAACCATTGTACTCCTAGTACAACATCAGCACCTCCCATAGGAATGGAAAGCATTGGACTAGTCAATACATATTCCCCCATGGTTAGCTTGATATTATGGCATTTTTCAGAGCAATTTATAGTTCCTCCATTTGCAACCATCACTTGACATTCGGGTGCTGGGTATAGGAAACAATTTAATTCCTTGGCTACCTTATAATGAATAAAATTATGGGTGCTACCTGAATCAATCAACACTATTACCCTTTTCTTCTTGATATGTCCTTCTATCTTGAGAGTTTGAGGAGTGGTAATTCCTGCCAGTGCATTACACGATATGGTCTGATTCATTTCTTCCTCTTCTAGGGCTGGTTCCTAGTGTATATCCTCTTCTTGTTCATTTTCTTCTTCCTCTTCACAATCTATGTAAAATAATTTCTTCTCAGCACACTTATGACCTTTAGTGTATTTGCTATCACAACTGTAGCAAAGCCCTTTTTCTCCTTTTTCTTCCAATTGTTGTGGTGTCAACCTTGTAGGTTGTGGAAATCTAGGCATAGCAACACTTCCTTCTTTATAGAATTGAGTGGTAGGCTTCCTTGTCGCCATAATTTTACATTCAACTTTTCTTGCCAACCTGAATGCCTTCTCCAATGAATCAGGTTCCAGAACGTGAACTTCATGTTGGATGTTATCCTTTAAGGTGCCTAGGAAGAGATCAATCCTGTGTTCCTTTGGAATATCAGTTACCCTTATATTCAATTTTTGGAAGTCCTCAATGTGCTGCCCCACTAAACTCTTTTGTTTGAGATTTATCAATTGGCTAAAGAAGGTGTTGCTCTTTTTATCCTCATAATGTGCTATCATTTCTTCCATAAAAATTGACCAAGTGACAATTTTTTTACGGGAGAAAAGCCAACGATACCATACAAATGTATTTTGTTCTAAATTTAAATTTGCAATGCGTACCTTTTGTGTGTTTTGCACATTATGGAGATCAAAATATTGCTCCATCTATAGTATCCATGTTACAGGATCCTTCCCATAAAACTTCCTCATATCCATTTTTGGAATATGGTGGTTCTTCCCGCCAACATTAGAGTTTATAAAATTGCGATTAACATTTATTTTGTTCTCTTTATGAGGTTCTTCTACTATCTTTTCACCATTAGGAAACATTTCTTGTATCAACTTGGTCAAACCTTCGATGTCTGCTTTTAGATCATTCTTCATGTTTTTCATGTTGTTTTCCATGTTGTCTTTCATGTCATCCATCTTAGCTTCCATGTCAGCTTCCATGCCATCCATCTTAGCTTCCACGCCTTTCTTCAAAACTTCCATTTCATTTTTTGTTGCTCTTTACGAGAGTGAAATTTGTTGCACTTGCTCTTGTAATTTTGATAGATCATGTTGCAATTCTTCATCTTCATGAGTCATAGTAGACCCTTCTGAAGGCTTAATGGGTGTTAAATTATTTTTACGGGGCATCTTTTAGAACCCAATACTGATATCTATTCTACAATATGCCCTTGGAATCAATTCAAATTGATTCTTCAAACAAGACTTATGCAATTCGGAAAAAAAATACACACATTTTTCTTGCTTTTGAGGAGCTCAATATTGAAATTGGATTATCTCTGTGATTGCAGCACTTCAATATTTGAATTTTGGTACCGACGTATCCCTCTGAATTATCTTTCGAATGCCATAGGTCTGCCTTGATTTGGATTCTCCAAGACAAAGTTGTGTCCAATCTCCCACAATGACCTAATTATGGACTGGTTCAGTAGAGCAAACTTGTATGACTTGCCAAGTGTAACTGTTTCTCCCTTTGTCTATGAAATTGATAGTCAAGAAACTAAAGTCCGTGTACTTGCTACCGCTTTTTACGGCACTCCAATCCGATGCTCAGAGAGAGATTTATTGAACTTTTCCCACGATCACCTCTTTGAGATGAAACTTAGGAGCCTGAAAAAGCACTACCTTCCACAGATCATATCTCCAAAAATATTGCGAACCAAGATCTGAATTTTTTTGACAAATTTCCTCAAGATTTCAGCTTCACACCATACAAATTTCAAATTCTGAACCTTCATAGAAAAAAAATTATAGTGCAAATGCCACGATGACCTGTTTAGGAGCCTGAAAGAAGACCTAACTTCCACAGATCATATCTTCGAAAATATTGCGAACCAAGCTCTGAAATTTTTAGAAAATATTCCTCAGAATTTCATCTTCGCACCCTAAAAATTACAGCTTCTGAAACTTCGTAGAAAAAAATTTATAGCGAAAATTCCACGATGACCTGTTTGGAGCAGCGAAACCCTAGAATCCAAAGCTCTGATACCAAATGTTGTGTAACCAGCTCCAAAAATAGAAGAAAAGAGATATCAATGCCTTAAAAATAAGCTACTTCGAGGGGGAAACCTCGAATACATTACATAAATGAACAATTCTTGGATGATCCAATTTAAAAAACCTCCTTTCTATATATAGGAGTCCATGGGGCCATAATGTAATCTTAGTGGGCCACAATGTAATCCTAGCCGACCGAACAATAATAATTTAAGGGCACAATAATAATAAAATGGGGGTTACAAGGGTACAATAATAACAATAAGAGGGTTACACTAACAACAATAAGGGACTATACTAGTAATATAGGGACCTAAAAATTAATCAAAGAATATGGATTAATACAATATACTTTCTCATTTTGAGCACAACCTGCACTTATATCTTGTATCTGTCTACTTCATTGATTGAACTTGACCAATACTTAGCCAATTTCTCAGTCTGCCAAGCCCCTATTTCCTTGCATTGTTCCTTGAGGAATTAATCCCCCATTCATTAGTAAATTCATAAATCTAGATTTCAAAATCCATTTAGGACAATCTCTGATTGCATGCACCATATGTACAACTTGGAATAGATTATAACTGATATTACACTTCCCTTTAACTCCAATATCAACTAGGTAACTCGAATTATCGGCATGCATGAGTTAATTTAGGCTGATATATTAGTTAAATAGATGATCACTGAAGTCACACCCCACTACTAGACCTTCTGCTAGTTCCTCCAACATTTAGAACTAGTTTAACTGACCATAGCTCAATTTAACTAAATTAAATTATTACAACTGAAATTAACTCAACCTAGGCCCCTAAAATTTAGGAATCAATACACACAACGCGAGTTCATTCCCATAAATCAAATTAACTAAGATATATGAGTGATAACAACCATATCACCTCAATTAACTCATCCAAGTTCTATGTTAATGTGGAATTTCGAATTTTCTCAATTTGACTAAGGAAAAATCAAATTAAGAATTTCTTGCTGCATTTTTCAACACATAAGTGGAGACCATGCTGAGCATTTAATATCACATCCATTTTTTCAGATATTTTTTGGTGTTGAATATTCATATTCAAATCAGACTATGCATTTTCTATCTTTTTCTTCAGGGGTACTACCTCTTCTTCCAATCTTTCACCCTCCTAACTTTTCTCCTTTATTTTATACATTGGAATATCATCGACCTTATTTTCTTCTTCAACTTTATCCTTTATCTTGATAATTTCCTCTGAATTTGATTATTCTTTTACATATTTAAAAAAAATATCTTTCTGCTTCTTATTCTTCTATTTAAGTCTATCTATTTCCTCGAGGGCATTGGTCAACTACCCTCATGACCTACCTCACCTTCTTCTTTTCTTTCATATTCCCTGCATTCTTCTTCTAGATATTCTAAGGCTATGAACATGAATTTACTAGTTCCATTTTCACTGGAGGATTCATTATAGCTTTTAGATACACTGTTAACCTATTGAGCATATAAAATTTTATTTTAAAATTTTTTCTCTTTCTACATTTTATTAGACTTGTTCTTTTCTTTCCCTCTATATTCGTTTTTTTCTTTCTTATAAGGAAATTTGGAGGCATAGTTCCCAAATCTTCCACAATTGAAACACTTAAATGGGATTTTTCCTTTGTACTTACATCTACCTTTCTTCAATATTCTAAAAATTTTTGCCTCTTGTTCATCAAAGTCTAAACATAAACATTCCTAGCCTTCTATAGGATTGTCTACCTTAAAGTTCACATCTATGGTAGTTGATCTGAAAATGAAACTATTTGTAAATGTTGTGCAAAGTATCCATTTCCATTTAATTCAGTATGCAAAGTATTCTCCATGTCTTGCAAGTTAAACAAAGTGTTTTTCATAAGGTTTTTTAGTCTTATGTGTGAGGGAATGTTAATTAAATTTACTTTTTAACATCTTAAATCATAAATACACAACAGATAAACTTCACCATAGCATAACACATCAACATGATGAGGCAGTTCACCCCTCCTGGGCTACATCTGTCGGGTCCAAGGCTCCCAATGGGCATGTCCTTTCTCTATTAAGTTTCTCAAATTGGTTATACAGTTAGAAATATGTCTAAACAGGAAAAATTAGTTGTGAAATTGAATTCAGAAGACAGAAATAAGCTAAAAATGGCTTTTGTTTCACCTCAAACAGTGAAGTATAGCCCAATACAACTCCATTTCCCTGATGGCCCTGATGGCTCTCCAAGCTTCCTTGAAGAAAAAATGACTATATAAAACCTCTGTTCACTCTACAACCTATTCCAAACACTCCAGTATGCTCATAATACCCAAAATTGACTAAAATTTCGTCCAAATTGGTTCAATATTGAGGGAGATATGACCAAAACCAATTTTTCCCAATATTCCCTAAACAAACTCCACCAAATGTGGAGAAACTGCAGATAAAATTGAAAAATTTGGTAAACCCACCAAAAATGGAGGGTCTGCTATCCTAAAACATAGGGCGGGCTATAGTTATCTTTAATGTTATGACCGTTGGTCACATGTACTGAGCCGCCAGAACCGTCATTGTCATAATCAAATCTGTTAAAAAAAACCAACTGTTACATTTAATGTAGTGTGTATGCGCTGGTCACATAGCATTTCCAAACCATTTTCCCATGGTTAATGTGAAGCACCTATTTTTGGGCCTTGGTTGCATGCGATCGAGTTATATGAAGCGGGGCTGGCCCCTTTTTCCGCCAATGGATAATAATTTAAACTTCAAATACGTGTTGTAACCTATCACAGTTAAGACCCATCAGACAACCGATATGGTCAGGCGCTTGTTCTTGCGGGGGCTAGACCTGCATTCAAATCCTGTAAAGACCCAAAAATTTTACACAACCACCGTTTCTCTGACCAGGGGCCACGTGGTGGCCTCCGAGCCTGCCACGTGGCAACTCCTGATTGGTCCGCCCGAACTAAAGTCAACCAAACATCAAATATCAACTTGCCACTTGTCAATAAACCATTTGTCTAGATGGAATATTCCATGGAATATTTTGGGGAATATTTTGGGGAATATTCTTGAAATATTCCAAGGAATATTCTTTTTTTTAATATTTACAAAGTCAAAGTCCACTTTGGTCAAATGGATTTTTTTTAGTTTACTAGAGAGTTCAAACCTGCATAACTTTCACATACGACGTCGGATTTGAGTGTTGTTCACGGTGCTAGAATTGCAGCGACGAGGCCTTTCCGGTCATTTAGGTTGAAACCAATTCTGAGCAATTCCATTTTGAGAATTTTTTCAACTTGGACATAATCACCTGATCACACCTCCCAAATGGAAAGCTTTTGGACCCCAAAATCTCTCTAATTTACATAAATTGAAGATGAGGAGACTGATTCTCCTCTCTTCCAACCTTGAACCACTAAAATCTTCCTGACTTCATCAAATTGAGCTTCTCATAAAAAGAAAAATTCTTTCTTGAATCGGTTGACTGACTGTTGCTAAATTTGACTGTGTCATGATGCAAATTTTTGAAACTTGCAGAATAGCAACTGAAATTTGCAGAATACATAATGTTTCTACAATGTTCTAACTTCAAAGGAAATGGAAAATAAGATTCACCTTGTCAACTGTCCTCATGGCGATTTTTTTCCAAATGAGCCATATACTTGCGTCGAATCCCAACCAAGTTTTATCGCCATATCAACCTACCATTCTGAAACCAGCATTGACCCATGCTGAACTTTGTGTCCTCTTTGCTTGCATGTTTTTCCTTTTCTTGGATTCTTGCACCACTTTGCACCAACACTTTGTTCTTTGCACCGATTGACACCAAAGGCACTTTTTGCAACATCTTGTCATCTTCAAAAGATGAATTACTTTTAGGCTGAAACATATCATCATTTATATCAGCAATAACATTAAAAGGAGAATGTACAAAATATTTTTTCTTAACCATCAACAAAGTCAAATTTTGACTTGCATTGACAAGCTTTTTCAATTGTCCTGCGTTGACTAAAGAAGATTCTAGCTTCTTCCGATGTGCTCTCACAATAAACTCCTTTCCATCCTTGAAAAGATGATACTTGTTCTCATGGCGATGGAAGATTGCTTTTATGTCATATAAATACGGACTACCCACCACCACACCTGTAATGTCAAGAGATACTACAACTAGTTCAACCAAATCAACATAATGAGTTGTTATGGCGAAGCGCAACATGCACTTTCTTGAGACTTGTAAATTATCATCCTTGCAAATTCATCCAAGTGGATATGGCTTTGGATGAGGTATGGTCTCAAGTTTCATCTTCTTGACTAAGTATTCTGAGATGAGATTTGCTTGAGACCCACTATCAAATAGTGTGTCTATCTTTATGTGTTTTTAGATTATCCTTATATGAAATATCTCTATCCTCCTCTTTTCATTTTGAGCTTCTATGTGACAGTTTAAAGTGCTAGAACTGGGATTTGTTTCCTTTACAATCTCTTTCCCTTTTATGTTCTTTAGTACCATGGCTATGCTTTTAGTTTCATCACCTGATTCAGACCCTAAGTCTTGTTCAACAGTTGCAACTGTTTTTTCCTTTTCTTTGGCCTTATCTTTGTTTTTGAATTTTTCTGGTTTCAGCTCCGGATGAAGTTTCCAGCAATGGTCTTCATCGTGGCTTGTCTTGGAATAGTTTTTACAAAAGAACTTTCCTTTTTCTTTCCTAGAGTTTGCATTTCTTTTCCTCCCTTTGCCTTTAAATTCACTATCCATATTCCCATCAAAATATTTTTTCCCTCTAGCCTCTAAATGTGTAGCTTGTACACAAACTTCGTCTAGACTAGTAGGATTGAACATAAGGATAGTATGTATAAGATAATTGTGTAAACCACCTATATATTTCAGAAAATTATCTTAACTATGCAAATCAATTCCTAACAACAAAGCCCTTCTTCTAAACTCTTGAGTGTAATCTTGAACACTTTGTCCTTTAAGTTGTCTAAAACTTTGCCAATTCATGATAGCCTTTTGTAAATGAGCTAATAGATAAAATTTATTCTTAATTGCGGAAATAAATTCAGTCCATGATAAAGTGATATTACCATGTTTTTAATTTCATCCTTGGTCTTGGCTTCCCACCATACCAATGCTGTTCCTTCCATTCTTAAAGAGGTTAACTTAATCTTGCTGTCGTTTTCATGAAGATTTTGTATCCTCAAGTAAAGTTCCAACTGTCTTATCCAATTGTCAAGTTTCTCTTCATTGAGTTCACCGTTAAACATAGGCAAATCAAATTTAACATCAAGCTTTAAAAATGTACTTTTACCAGTGGTTTTAGACTTGTGAGATTGATTCACCGAAGTAGAGGATGACGATGTAGAGGAAGAGGATGAAGATGGGGATGGTTGATTACCACTTCCTCCATGTCCTTTCTTTGACTTTTCATGACTTTTATTTCCTCCTAAAGAGCCCTCTCCTTCTTTTTGATGTTTAGGCCCTTCTCCAACAAGCCTATCATTTCTTTCTTGGTAGAGTATCCTTACCATCTCTATCATGTCTAGGAAAGCTTTTCGGAATACCCGTTCTTCTTCTTTGGGATCAATGTCTTCTGAAGCTTCTCCTTCTCTTGAAGACATACTTAAGGCTTCTTCAGTAACTCTTGGGGGTGTAATAGATGGTGGATACAATGACTCTCTAGCCCTCATTGGTTGAGTATTAGCTTGTGCTCTAACCAATTGTCCTTCCCCTCTTTTGAGTTTAAGCCTAGTAAGCATCAAAACTTGCAAACAATCAACTATATCTTTGCAAAAAACAAATGCAGAGTAAAACTCTAGCTTTGATACCAACTGATCTAAAAATGAAACTATTTGTAAATGTTGCGCAAAGTATCCATTTCCATTTAATTAAGTGTGCAAAGTATTCTCCATGTCTTGCAAGTTAAACATAGTGTTTTTGATAAGGTTTCTAAGTCTTATGTGTGAGGGAATGCTAGTTAAATTTACTATTTAACATCTTAAATTAGAAATACACAACAATTAAACTTCACCATAACATAAAACAATAACATGATGAGGCATTTCACCTCTCCTGGGCTACATCTGTCGGGTTTAAGGCTCCCAATGGGCATGTCCTTGCTCTATTAAGTTGCTCAAATTGGTTATACAGTGAGAAATATGCCTAAACAGGCAAATCCAATTGTGAAATTGAATTTAGAAGACAGGAATAAGCTAAAAATGCCTTTTGTTTCACCTCAAACAGTGAAGTATAGCCCACTACAGCTCCATTTCCCTGATGGCCCTAATGGCTCTCCAAGCTTCCTTGAAGAAAAAATGGCTATAGAACACCTCTTTTCACTCTAAAACCAATCCAAAACACTCCAGAATGCTCAGAATACCCAAAATTGACTAAAATTTCGTCCAACTTGGTTCAATATTGAGGGAGATATGGCCAAAACCAATTTTTCCCAATATTCCCTAAACAAACTCCACCAAATGTGGAGAAACTGCAGATAAAATCTACAAATTTGGTAAACCCACCGAAAATGGAGGGTCCGTTATCCTAAACCATCAGGAAAACTATACTTAAATTTAATTTTATGACCATTGGTCACATGTACCGAGCTGCCAGAACCGTCGTCGTCATAACCAAATCTGTTAAAAAAAACCAACCATTACATTCAATGTAGTATGTATGAACTGGTCACATAGAATTTCCAACCATTTCCCTGTGGATAATGTGAAGCGCCTACTTTCGGGCGCTGGTCACACATGGTCGGGTTATATGAAGCGGGGCTAGCCCTTAGGGGCTAGCCCCTTTTGTCGCCAGTGGATAATAATTTAAAGTTCAAATACGTGTTGTAACCTATCATGGTTAAGACCCATTAGACAACCTAGATGGTCAAGCGCTTGTGCTTGTGGGGGCTAGACCCACGTTTAAATATTTTAAAGACCCAAAATTTTTACACAATCACCGTTTCTCCGACTAGGGGCCACGTGGCGGCCTCAGGGCCTGCCACATGGCAGCTCCTGATTGGTCCGCCGGAACTAAAGTCAACCAAACATCAAATACGAACTTGCCACTTGTCAATAAACCATTCGTCTAGATGGAATATTCTTTTTTTTAATATTTCCAAAGTCAAATTCAACTTTGGTCAACTGGATTTTTTTGAGTTTACTTGACACTTCAAACCTACATAACTTTCACATACGACGTCGGATTTGAGTGTCGTTCACAGTGCCAGAATCACAACAATGAGTCCTTTCCGGTCGTTCAGGTTACAACCAATTCTAAGCAATTCCATTTTTGAGCATTTTTTCAACTTGGACATAATCACCTGATTAGTAGTTGACTGTGCTTTTGAAATTATCATCTCTTATATTGTCGAGGAACCAAGTAGTTAATCCATGCTTAGAGTCTCAATGTTGGTTTTATCTTCTATATATGAAACCTTAGGATTAAACTTTGAAGGTGATGACCTCAATATTTTTTGGACTATTACATTCTCTTTTCTTTTTTCTCCTAAACCGATCATGACATTAACAACTTCATCTACTCGTAGAAATAAATTAGCAATATCTTCATTCTCATTCATTTTTAATGTATCAAATGACATTCTATATACTTATAATTTTTTCATCTTTACCTTGTTATCTCCTTCATGGATATTTTGGAGTTTATCCTAGATATCTTTAGCTATGTTACAATGAATTACCTTAATAAAATTTGATTCACTTAATCCACCAAGAAATGCATTCATATTTTTTTCATTGGCTATGAATTCTACTTTGTCATCTTTGTCACTACTCATTGTCTTTGGTACTTCATATTTCACCAATACAACAACCCAAAATTCTCCTCCAAGAGACATTGAATTTGTCTTTATTCTCACTTTCCAGAATGCATAATTTGTGCTAGTGAATAAAGGGGATTTATTTGTTGAGCATCCTTCCTTACTATCCATTACAATTATTTAGGACCTCCTTCCAGTTTTTATACTAATTTTAAAGGAACCTACTCAGATACCAATTGATATATGCTTGGAAATTATTGAGAGGGGGGCATGAATCAATAATTGCATCTTTCCAATTATTTATCTCAACTTGATCCCCTTTTTCCATTATCTTCTTATGTAGCTAAGGAATTATGTATATGTTTAGTTATTAATGGTTTCTTTTGCAGTTACCCGAGAGTGAAATTTGTAAATATACTTCTTTAGAATTCAAAAGCATTCACACAATATTCAACAAGCAACATATGAAGACACCAAATATTAATGGAAACCAATAAGGGACAAAACCATGATTTTTTGGCTTAAATTTATGTTGGCTCCAACCTACAGGAGACTCCTACCTTAAAGAAGCTCCAACTCCCAAAAAGTTTTCCATATACTACAACCCATAGGGGAATCCTAACTCAACATGCTATAGTGTGTTCTTTATCATGCTAGAACTTGAAAGAAGACTGCAATCTCCCAAACATAATACAAAATAATTTTTTCTGTTTATTTGATATTAATTTATGCTCTAAATTTTGTTGCTCATCTTCTGTGTTTCTCTTCTTTAATTATGTTCCTCTTCTATTACTTTTATCTTCTTCTCCTCACCAGAATGTTGCTCATGAACCCTCTCATATAAACTTCTTAACCCGAAAAAGTCATTTTCTCGTTCAACAATGTAGATTTTATAAGCATAGCTTATTGACTGTTTTTATTTTATGCAGGAATACAAAATGAGGGGTTGTATCTTGGTCTTCTAAGGTTGCTCACAATCTCCCTCGTCATTTTCAAATTTGAAATTTAGAATTTTTTAGGATAACATAAAGCTGAAATACTATAGGCTATCATCAATGATTTCAAAATATAAACCTTGAAATCTTTTTATATTTGTATTAGCTACATTTTTCCTATTTATACCAGCCACATGTTAATGCCTTGAGGATTCCAATTTAATAAAAAGATACATTTTCAAGCTTATGTCTCAAGATATCATGTGCCATTTTAATTTTGATTGTAAGTTATACATCAATATAACCAATCAACATACTTAAAAATGATCAACCTTTTCACTTCAAGTAATCTTGCAATAATGACAATCTAGCAATAAACATAAATCATCCTTAACACAATAAAAAACAATTAGATTAATGGCGTCAAGAATCCTTAACATGATCATTTGTTGCACCGGAAAGCCTAGAAACAGGAAACATGGTGTATGTCATCCCTTACATGTACGCACTTGTCCTTAGGAAATAATTTCCATGGACTTTGTGGGAGATTTACCAACAACTAGGAAGGGGCATGTCTACCTATTCATGGTAGTTGACAAGTTCATCAAGATGTGTGTTCATATGCCCTACAAAAAATATCATCCATGGGAAAGAAGCAACAAAATTATTCTTTGGAAATATTTGGGTGCACTTTGGATACCAATGAGCATCATTTCAGACAGGGACACAATATTTTTTAGCGCATTTTGTACTCCATTGTGGGAGAGGATGGGCACAAAGTTGAAGAGATATACAAAATTCCACCCATGGAGAGATGGGTAGACAGAAGTAGTCGACAAGAATTTGGTGCAGCTTCTAAGGAGATACAACCAGTAGAATCCAAAGACTCAATGGGAGAATTGTATGGTATATATAAAAAATTCTTATAATAGAGTAGTCCAAAATTCTATAGGAAATACCCCATTTGAAACTTGTTTTGGATATTTTTCGCCTTTACCTTTGCACAATGCATATGGGAAGCAAGGCAAAGTGAGGGAAGATCTTATAGGATATGCGTTGAGGGATAAAAAAACTATAGAGAAACTAGGTAGATCCATATACAGATGCAAGAGAAAATACCAAAGTCAGAGGATAAATATAAGGCTAGGCATGATTAGCATATAATAGATAAATTATTAAAGGTGGGAGACAAAGTATGGCTACAATTGAACAAGGAGAGGCTACATGCACCTGGTAAGAAAATCAAGGCCATGCGATATGGTCCCTTTAAGATACTCAAAAAGGTGGGAGAATATGCCTATCAACTCTATTTACCACCATATATGATCATTTACTTAGTTTTAAATGTAAATAATTTGAAACTCTATGAGCCTTTGATGCTAGATCAAGATGAGGAACATGTCTTACCTTCTATGCAGGGTTTGGCACCAGATTCTTACGAAGAGTTGACAGAAGATACAATCTTGCAAAAGGGCTTTAGAATTGTAAGACATGGGCAACATGAAATTTGGCAGATTGGGTTGAAAGGACAACTTCCAGGAAAAATTATATAATACACCAGAGATAAGGTCAAGGAAACATTTCCTCACCTCATTCAGTAGAATATTTTGGGGATCAAATCCATCCCAAAATGGGGTGGTTTTATTTGGATTGGATCATTATATTTTTTTTCATCCATCTCGATGCTTTCAAAGTGGAAAAAGTGGATGAATAAGCTCTAAAAACCATTTTTATCAGTGGGACCGAGTTTGGTAAATTGGGGCCTGAAACCTTTTGGGGGCGTTTTGAGGAATCAAATGACGTTTTTTGGGGGGTAAGACTTTGTTACTTTACCATTTTACCTTTTTTTCCTATTCTTCATACAAATACCTTTCCAACGATGCATAAATAGTGTCATTATGAGTATGTATATGAATTTATGTCGTTCAAAAGTTGACCTTCTTATTTTCACCACCATAATTCAAGAGGATGCCACACAGCCCCATTATTCATGGAATAGGGGCTAGCCACTTGATTATGATGAAGAAGACTCTAGAAGGGTATATATTCTAAATCTATTTAAGAGTTAATATAGTCAAACCTAACAACTAGTAAGCTATTAGTCTATGTTATAACTTGGCCACTAAGACGAAAATGGGTTTCATTCTTTCAAGTGCATTTGTTACATATTTGAGCAAAAATAACCAAGAGGAATAGGATATAGAGCATAGAGAGAGGATTTGTGTACTGTAGAATCCCACAAGCCATAAAACATACTTCTTTGTACTCGCATACATTTTCTTTTCAGAGAAAGAGAGAAGAGAAACCTCACCTTCGAGTTCAGTTTTTCTCCCGAAAGGGTTTCCAAGGTCATATCTTGTGTCAAATGCGTGTGTGGGTTTTTATTCCATTGTTATCTATTTTCTACATTATTTTTAATTCACATGCATGCACTGTTAAACATATTCTACAGATCAAGAAATCTAAAAGGAAATAGAACTATAATAGTATAGAATTTCAGATTTTAAATATAATTTTATCAAATTTGTTGTGGAAAACTATCCAGTGGAATATCAATGGCATTTTATGGATCAAATCCATTTCAAATTGTTTGAATTCCATTAGGAAAAATTTTTGTATATTGAAAATGTAATGAAGTTTTGAGAAAATGAGTTGAAATTTATGAAAATTGAATATTTGACATTAAAAATAATGTTCAATCACAAAGGGATATTTAAATTACATTATATAATAAGAAATGAAGAATAAGATCTTAAATGCATACACATAAAATCATTGTTAAATTTGCAATGATTTAGGGTTTAGTCTTCATCAAGACATTAGGTCCAATCCCATGGGACATTGTAAACTTCCTCACAAATAGAATAAATTCTCATTATTTTCTTCCCTTTACTTCATTGTGTCAATTCCTATTGGAAAATGGAGATAAGTTATGAAATTTAGATACAAATGGAAAACACAAGGAGAAGGACAACTTCTATTGAATCATGTTGTGATAATGATGGATTTTTGCAAGATGTGACCCCATCATTCCAACACGAGAATGAATTAAATATCCATTTTTAAAGTAGAAGTTGAAAACTAAAACTAATAACCTTTTTTTGGGGTATCAATGTCCCAAAACAAATCAAACATAGTTACATTGAATTAGATATAAAACAGATCTAAACATGTCAATGGTTGTAATAGTTAGTACATGACAATGTAAGTCCATAATTGATGAAGATGAGATAAGATATAAATGACAATGCAAAGGTTAAAATTATAAAATTAAATGAGATAAAAAGATGGGAAAAAGAAATAAAATAAAATAGAAAAATGAAAATAGGAGGCAAGGAGAGAGATAAAAGGTTAGTCTCTAGACCTTCCTATTACCACAATCTCTCTTTATTATTTTTCCAACCAGACTTTGAAAGCATCTATCTATTGCTAAGGATGTATAAATTCATAGAGATCCATGAGTTACATTGTAAACAAAGAGTGTTGAAATGAGAACCGAGCATCCATTTGAATGCTAGTTTTTTCCTTTGGGTTTCTCAGATAAAATATTTTGAGTTATGTGTGTGAATTATGTTTAACTCATTTATGTAATATTTTGTTAGCGCATTAATGGTGGAAAAGAAGAATTGAATATTATATTTTATTTCACTAAAAAATCATTCTCAAATATAAAAATAACAAATATCAACAACACTAAATTAACCACCATATGATTTACTCTATGGTGAGAGGTATATGGATTCCATTAATTAACTATTATATTATTCTGGTATAGTTTCTAAATTTGATTGGATTCCATTAATTAACTATTATATTATTCTGGTATAGTTTCTAAATTTGATTACAAAGAAAAACAAGAATTAAATTAATGAAGCCATTGCAATTCACAAATTTGTACAATGAGTATCTCATTCTTCATGGATATACATTTTTTTCATGGCCATACACTATGTTTTGTGCTCTATAAATGGCTAAAAATGGACATGTTTATATCTATCGATTGTCGTACATAATTGTTCAATGAATTTTGGAGTTGTATGGAGGTCATTCAAGTTGTACACACCATGGGTTTGTTGTATTCTATTCCCCAGGGTCATATAAGTTGTTGAAGGTTAGACATGTGATCACTAGTTGGATGATTGCATTTTTTTGGATAGAGAGATAGATAGTGGGTTATGTCTTGCGATTATTAGCCCACCGAATTGTAAGATTTTCTTAATTCTTTTCATTCCCACATTTTGGTATTTTGAAATTTTTCTCTTCCATGTATCAACATTAAGCCATTTCATATATATGGCTTAATGCATCTTTATCATATACATGTTTTAATGAATGACCATACCATATATGTTAAATCATTTCCATACCAAGTATGTGATACTTAAATTTCACCTTATTTATCTTCATAAACTGGGTAATTTAATTTTTCTACATATTTACCTTTTCTGTAATAATCGAGTGATATAATTTTTAGTATGATTTTAATTTTTTATTGTTTAAATTAACTTTTTGAACATATAAATGGTTTTAGCATATTAAAAAACCTGTAATACACTTATTTTTCAAACTACACAATTCAAACTTGTAATTTCAATAAATATTTTTTGGATTTTAGAAGATGGTAAGGTCTCTGGCATTTTCTAACTATAGGCCCATTTCTTTATGTAACTCATTTTATAAAATGATTTATAAAATCACTGCTAATAGGATTAAACTAGCTATGTCTTGACATATTATCTCTGAAATAATTTGGTTTTCTAGATAATAGACATATTCATGACACAGTGGCCGTCACTCAAGAATGCATCCACTTTATTAAATTACTTTGTAAAATGGCATGTATTATGAAGATTAAGTTAATTAAGGCATTTTAAAGAGTGGATTGGGAGTTTATTAGACTCATACTTCATAATATTGGCTTCAGAACAGGTACAATGGACTGGATTATGGTTTGTATTATAACATCAAACTTTGATGTCATCATCAATGGTTTCCTAGCTAATTTCTTCAAAGCATTGAGAGGGTTGCAACAGGGGTGCACACTCTCTCCATTTTTATTCTTACTTGTTATGGATGGCCTAAATAAAAGGACAAATGAGGCACATTCTAGTGGTATTATTTCTGGATACAGGATGTCCAAGTATATATCACTAATACATATAATGTTTGTTTATGCTATTCTCATCATTGGAGAAGCCTCTATATCTGAATGGCATGATTTTTATTAGATCCTTGAAAATTTTGGGGAATCCTTTGGCTTCTTTATGGATTAAGGATATATCAACTTTGATTTCATCAAAGAGTGGGGGTGATGTTGTAATGACCTTGGTGAAAATTCCATGTAATGAAAGTTAAAAATAATAACCACGGTTGATGGGACACTTATTCGAAGTTGAATGTTGGGATAAACGTCCTAGTGGGTGTTCATTCCGATTAATACATATAAGGAACTTGGAAAAGAAAAATACAAAGGATTTGGAGAGGCAAAATGGAATTTTTGGCACATTTATTTATGAAAATAATGGAAATTAGGAGAAAAGGGAGAAGAAAGGTCACAGGTTGCATGTGAGGATGAAAATGAAGGAAAATAATGGAAAATGAAGAAAATAGAGGCTTCATCAATAAAAATTCTTGTGAGGATCAGTTGGTACCTTTTGTTAGTTCAGTTTTGGAGCTCTCTCATTAATCTCTCTCTCCCTCTCTCTGTTATGAAACCAACTCAGAAAATAGAATAAAAGAGAGATCAACGACTTAGAAATCAGCCTCTTTGAGGGGGAAACCTCCTTTACATTACATAAATGAAATTTTTTTGGATGATACAAATGAAAAAACCTCCTTTCTATATATAGGAGTCCAATGGTTCACAATATAACCCTAAACGACATAACAATAACAATGTAAGGGCACAACAATAAAAATAGTGGGCTTCTATGGGGCACAATACTAACAATATGGGGACTACATGGGAACTGAAATAACAATAAGGGGGCTATACTAACAATAACAATGAGGGGATACACTAGTATTATAGGGACCTAACATACCCCTCTCCTTCAAAAAAGTTTTTTCCTCAATGATTGAGTAGTTTTGGATGATTTTGTATAAAATTCTCATCCTGCCATGTCGAATCTTCAGTGGTTAAGTTCTTTAACTTGAGGAGATACTCTGAAATTGATCGATTTCGTAGATTTTGAGTTCTTGCTTTTGTGACTGCTTTAGGTTCCAATATGATTTTCCTTCTTCATCAAGTTCTAGAAATATTTTTTGAACTGAGAGCTTGTCACCTATAACCTTCTTTAAGCATGAAACATGGAAAAATGGTGCACTTAGGAAGATGCAAGAAGCTCCAATTTGTATTCCATAGTACCAATATTTTGCAACACCTTGTAAGGACCATATTACTTTGGTGATAATTTATTATCGTTCTTGGCTTGCTTGAGGGACATTTGTTTGTAAGGTTTTAGCTATAAAAATACCTAGTTGCCTACATCAAAACTTATTTTGCTGCAATGTTGATCTACCTATTGTTTCCTTAAATTCTGAACCAAAGTGAAGTTATCCTTTAAGAGTTGGAGAAATTGTTGTTGATGCTCGATGAGATCTTCCACTACTTGAACCTTATAATTTTTGCTTAAATATGATGTGATGAATGGTGGATGATATCAATAAAGTGTCATAAATGGGGTCATTTTTCTACAGTATGGAGGGAAGTGTTATGCCACCATTTAGCCAGAGATAACCACTTAACCCATTGTGTCTGTTTATCAGATACAAGGCAACGAAGATATCCTTCCAAACAATTTTTCACTATCTCAGTTTTCCCATCAGATTGAGGATGATGTGATGAGATATGAGCTAATTGAGTACCCAAACAAGAAAAAAATTTCATCCAAAAATTTCCTTTAAAAATGGGATTGTTGTCGCTTACAATGATCTTTGGGTTTCTATGTAGCTTTTGAGTTGTTTCCATAAATGCAGTGGAAAATGCACTGGCTTTAAATGGATGAGATAATGCACAAAAGTGTGCATACTTGGTAAGTATGTCAACTACCACCATGATGACAGTATTTCCTTTGGACTTAGGTAAACTTGTGATAAAATCCATTGAAGCCTCCTCCCACCATTGAATTGCAATGGATAAAGGTTGTAACAGACCTGGAGTCTTAATTCTCTCAACTTTATTTTGTTGTAAAACCAAACATTCTGCCACAAAATTTTTAATATCAATTTTAAGGCCATCCAAAAAAAATTCCTTCTTGACCCCAACGTAAGTTTTAAAAATCCTAAGTGCCCTCCTAAGGGAGAGGTGTGCAATTCCAAAAGAATCTTTTATTTTAATTGGGAATTCTTACAAATATATAAGCGATATTTGTACCATAATGAATCATTTTTCTAGATAAGTGTTTCATATGTACTAGGATCTTGCTGCAAATTTTGAATGAGTGTCCACACCTCTTCATAATTCTTCCATTCATCCCTTTCTTTGGTTCTCCACTCGAGTTGGATAATAGAAATGCCACAAAACAATGCTTCCACATCCTCATCCTTTCTTCAGAGTGCATATGCAACAACATTTTGCTTCCCTTTTTTGTAGATGATTTCAAAGTCATAACCCAACATCTTTGTGACCCATTTTTTCTTCTCTTCTGAAAATAATATTTGTTTCAAAAAGTTTTTAAGACTATCATGACCTGTTTTTACCTTGAAGTGTCTTCCCATTAGGTAAGTTCGTCATTTCTTTAGTGCATGTAGTATCACCAAAATTTCCTTCTCATAAATAGGTTTTTGTAAATACTTTCCTTTGATTGGATTACTTTCAAAAGAAATGGGTCTTACTTCTTGCATTAAAACCGCACCAATTTCATTTCCTGAGGCATCATATTCCACAATAAAAAAAATTGTGAAATCTGGTGTAGCTAAGACGGTGCTTGGCACATTTCCTCTTTAAGATGTTCAAAGGCCTTAGTTGCTTCTGGATTCCAAGAAAATGAATATTTATTGAGTAATGATGTTAGAGGTGCCAATATTCTCCCATAATTCTTAACAAAATTGAAATAATACCCCGTTAACACCGGAAATCCTCGAAGATGCTTTATGGTTATGGGGATTTTCCATTCCTTTATGGATTTAATTTTGTTAGGGTCTACCTTAACACCCTCATGAGATACAATATGGCCCAAATATTCCACCTCCTGTACTCCAAAGAAACATTTGGAGTTTTTGCATCTAATTGTTTCTCCTCCAAAAGTTTGAGCACCCTATCAACATGTTGAACATGATCCTTCCAAGACTTATTATATATTAGTATATCATCAAAAAATAATAACATAAATTTTCTAAGGAAGGGCTTGAAAATTGAATTCATCGAACCTTGAAATGTGGAAGGTGCATTAGTAAGGCCAAAAGGCATGACCAAAAATTCATAACGACCCTCATGAGTTCTGAATGCTATTTTTGAAATGTCTTCAGTATTCATTCTAATTTGATTATATCTAGAACAAATATCTAGCTTGGTGAAATAAATTTCTCCATGTAATTCATCCAATAATTCATCAATGACGGGGATAAGAAATTTATCTTTAATAATGATCTTGTTCACCTCCCTATAATCCGGACACATACATCATGATCCATCCTTCTTGTGCACCAATACTACTAGAGCAGAGAAAGAACTTTGACTAGGTTGAATTATACCAGCCTCTAGTATTTCTATAACCATATGTTCAATCTCACTCTTTTGAGCATAAGGATATCTGTAAGGCCTGATGTTTGGAGGAACACTTCCTGGAATCAGATTAATAGCATGATCATGACCATGAATAGGTGGGAGTCCTTTGGGAGTCTCAAACACCTTGGAATGATTTTCCAATACTGATAGTTATGCTTCAGTATGCCCTTGGAATCACTTCAAACTGATTTTTCAAACAAAAGTTATGAAAATTTTTAAAAAAAAGTACACACCTTTTTCTTGGTTTTAGGAGCTCAATATTGAAATGGTTGTAACTTTTTAATTTTGGATCTCCAATATTTGAACATCAGTCCTGTGGTATCACTCTGAGCTTTCTTTCCAATACCATAGGTCCGACCTAATTTGGATTCTTCAAGGTAAAGTTATGCCCAATAACCCACAATGGCCTAATTATGGGTTGGTTTAGCAGAGAGAACTTGTACGACGTGCCCCAATAAATAAGAAACTAAAGTCTGTGCAATTTTAGCCTCTTTTTACATAATTCCAATCCGATGTTTGAAACAAAAGTTATGACGATTTTCCCTCGACGACCTGTTTTTGATGAAATTTTGGATCCTGCAAAAACCCAGCCTTCATCATATCATATCTCTGAAAATATAGTGAAAAAGGATCTGAAAGTTGTGCACAATGTTCCTCAGTATTAATTCTCAAATGGGATTTTTTTTAGCTTTTGAAACTTCATAGAAAACAAGTTATAGCGAAGATTCCAATATGACCTATTTGTAGCATCGAAACCCTAGAATCCAAAGCTATGATGCCAAATGTTGTGAAACCAGCTCACAAAATAGAAGAAAAGAGATATCAGTGACATAGAAATCAACCTCTTCAAGGGGGAAACCTCCTTTACATTACATAAATGAACAATTCATGGCTAATACAAATGACAAAACCTCCTTTCTATATATAGAAGTCTAATGGGTCACAATATAATCCTAGCTGACATAACAATAAAAATGTAAGGCCACAAAAATAACACTAGTGGGCTTCTATTGGGCACAATAATAAAAATATGGGGACTACATGGGCACAAAAATAATAATAAGTGGGATATACTAGTATTATAGGGACCTACCACTCTCTCTCTCTCTTGGACACTTAGAGTTTCTTGGTGATCCAGGAGGATCTTGGATCAGTTCAGATCGACAGGGATCTAGTACAATCTTCAGTTTCTTGAGTGTTCCTGATGAAAGAGGAAGTCTTTGATTTATTCTATGGCATGGAAATGATTTTATGGTGGTTAAACATGTTCATGGTATTAAAACTAAGCTAAGGTGAAAGTGGTGTTAAAAAACCATATAAATAATCATGCTAAGGTCTGAAGCTTAAGTGGTGTGGATGTAATGTTATAGCGCTACATCATGGTGCTAAATCTATGATGTGTGACCTAAGTCCTAATCCTAAAGTATAAACCTAGCACATAAACCTATGTTGGAGACCTAGCGCTAATGCAATGTTACAAAACCTATGTTTAAAACCTTTTGGACTATGTAATAAACCATATAACAGTCTAACCGGAGCTTGACCGCGTCGGAGTTGACTGTCCGGCATGTGAACACAGTCAGATAGATAATGGAGGTTAACAATAGTTATAAATGCGTAGTTTGGGAAGACCGCAACCGTTGGGTGGAGTTGACTGTAGACAGTTGTCACATGCGCACAGTTGGATAACCATCAGAACTGGCTGCCAACTTGATCGCATCCCTGTCACATGCAGTCAGTTCAACCTCCACCATTTACAGAAACTGTTGGGGTATATTTGTAATATATGGTCTATTTATGGGTTTTTAATGTAAATGTGTAGTTTTAAAAGTTATCCACCATGTAACCTTTTGTTAGGTTCTTCAGAGCTCATGCTCATTTAATTATAAAACCAATTTTATATGTTAAGCCCAAGGGACCCGAGATGAACTTGGCCCAAGTCTTATTTAAACTTAGCCATTTCACCATGGAGAGGAGGAGTGCTTTTGAGCCTTTGTTCAAAATTGTGGAAGAGAGAGGCAATTTTTCTTTCAGGTGTAACTTGGTCATCCGAAGGCAGAATTGGGCACCGAGATAGGCGTTGGAAATCTATGAGAGAGAGCTAATTGTTGAAAGATACTAGAGGTTCCTATGAGCATTTTTTTTCTGGTGAATTTCTATGTAAATGCTTCCTTGGATCAATCCTTAATAAAATGGGTGCCCATCTTGAAAGCGGACCCAGAGACGTAGTCCACCAGGGATGAAATATGTAATCAATGTTTTATGTATTCTATATATGTTATTTGTTATAAATTTATGTTTAATTATGCTTCTTAATTTCTGGATTAAGTCATAAAATCAATTGATTTCCTTCAGTCTTCCATAGTAAGCGATCAAGTTAACAATCAATTCTCTATTGGAAAATATTCAGTTCTACTTCAGTATTATTTTAGATCTATTTCAGATCATATAATTTGGTATCATAGCAAGTTTCATTTTGTAGGATTTTTTCCAGCGAATGTTAACTAGGGCCAGGTTGCAACGTGGAGAAGGAATTCTTGAGGAGATCGACTGAGAAGTTGGAAAGCAGAAAGTTACTCAACGATCGAATGGGAGGATCTAATGCAGGTGAAACTCTTGAAGTGAAGGTCATGGGTGATGAATAGATTTAGAATTTTTTTTTTGAACTTGCAATGGATATTTGGAGAACTCTGCGAAGATAAGAAAGTGAGAGATGAAGCTTCTTCTTCGAAAGCAACGAAGAAGGAAAAGGGAAAAGGAAAAGATAATAAACCTCCTTCTCCTCCATCATCTTCATCGTCTTCTTCTTCTTCTATTTCAGATTCTGAAACAGAAAAGAAACCTTAGAAATCATCTCTTTTGAAACTTGATGTAAAATTTGAACTACTTATTTATGATGGCGAAATGAATCCTGAAAAGTTAGATAACTAGATTAAGCAGTTAGAAGTGTATTTTAGAATTCATAACATTTCTTATGAACGAACAAAAATTTAGTTAGCTACACTTAGAATGGGGGAAAAAACTTTAATTTGTTGGGAAAGTAAAACTAAATTAGATTTAAAGTGGAAAGGTAAAGTCATCTCTTCATGGTATAACTTTTTAAAAGCTCTCAGAAAAAAATTCAATCCTTTGCGATACATGTAGAAATATCTTATTGATTGGAAGCATTTGAGGCAAGGTAAAGGGAAAAATGTTCATGAGTTTACTCAGGAGTTCAGGAAGAAAGCTTTGGCGCTTGGTATTCCATTGGATACACGTGAAACTTTATTAAAGTACATTGGCAGTTTACATTCTTATTTACAACATACATTATTGATGTTTAGTCCCACTGACTTTGATGAAGTGTGTGTTCAAGACATACATATTGAATCAGGTGGCGGACCGTTCAATTTTTCATAGAAATCATCCAAATAGTTTGAAATCAAGGATTCCAAAGATAGCAAGAGGAAGAACAGTTGAAAGGGAAAGAAAACAGTGACAACTCGGAAGTAAAGTGAAAGACCTACTTGTACTCACTGCCAGAGAATCGGACATGATGAAGGAAGATGTTAGAAACTACACTCAAAACTCATACCAAATAAGTTCTATAAAAATAAAGGTGAAAATAAGGGTAACACAATAATCCATTTGGGCTCCGAATCAAGTGATGAAAGGAAAATAACCGCAATGGTTTCGACAGGTAAAAGTACTTCTGCATCTTCTTCAAACATAAATTATCTAGATGAGGATAAAAGGGTTGAATTATTTCACATAGGGATAACTTCTAAGCACACAACAATAGACACATATTTGACAGTGGATTACAGGAAAATTTAATATCTGAATAATTAGTTAAGAAATTGGGTTTGGAGACACAAAATCATCCAAGACCATACCCATTAGGTTGGCTAAAATAAAAGACTCAGATTATTGTCACAAAGCAGTGTCGTTTAAAATTTTCCATCACAGCTAATTACATTTATGAATTGGATTTAGATGTGATCCCATTAGACATATGTGGAGTAGTGCTAGGAAGTCCTTATCTCTATTATCGTGATCCTGTGTTTCATAGGAAAGAGAATAAATATCATCTTAAGAAAGATGGGATTGAATACATTGTCAGGGCAGATAAAATCAAAACACACTTGGATTTAGTTACTGCTAATCAAATGAAAAGGCTAATAATTTCAAGTAAAATATATGTACTCATGGTTGTAAAATAACAACATAAGGATCAACATGATACCTTTTTAGGTTGTGAATATCAATTTAAAGATAGTTTGTTTAAAGTGGTAGATTATTTTCAAAGTCTATTTAAAGAATCAAAACATCTGCCTCCTAAACGGGAAATACAACATGAGATACAATTCATGTTTGATGCCCCTCTTCCTAATGTTGGAATGTATCGCATGTCAGTCATATAGAACAAAAAAAAAAAAAAACAAATCCAAAATCTGGTTGAAAAAGGATTCATTCGACCCAGTTCATCTCCATGTGGTTCACCATTAATTTTTGTTCCTAAGAAAGATGGGACATGGAGAAAGTGTGTCTACTTTAGGACCTTAAACAAAATCAAAATCAAGAATATGTATCCTCTTCCCAGGATAGATGATTTACTTTACCAGTTGAAAAATGTTTTCTACTTCACTAAGTTGGATTTGTGTAGTGGGTATCATCAAATTTGCATTTTAGAAAATGATATATGGAAAACTGCATTTAAAACAAGGTAGGGACTATTTGAATGGTTAGTGATGCCTTTTGGTTTGTGTAATGATCCATTAACTTTCATGTGGGTTATGAATGATGTATTCCATCCATACATTGATAAATTTTCCATAATCTACTTAGATGATATCCTGATTTTCAGTTCCAGTATGGAAGATAATGTTAGGCATGTTAAACAGGTCTTTGAAGTGTTTGAAAGGGAAAAATTTAACCTTAAGCTGTCCAAATGTGAGTTTGGGAAAAATTCATTGATTTATCCTGGTTACATAGTTGGATTTGGTCATTTGAAAATAGATCCAGCTAAAATTGATGTGATTGTTAAGTGGAAAAGACCACAGAAGACTGAAGTTAGGAGTTTCTTAGGTGCAGTTCAATATTGGAGAAAATCCATTTCTCAGTTTTCTTTGATTGCATCACCATTACATGCTTTAATAGGTTCTAAAGTTTCCTTTTAGTGGGGAGGGAAACAACAAAAAGATATTGATACACTTAAGAATAAAATTGTCACAACACCAATTTTAGCTTTACTAGATCTTCAACAACCATTCAAAATTGAAACAGATGCTAGTGGTCATGCAATGGGTGCAATCTTACTTCAAAAATGGAAACCTATTTGTTTTCATTCAGAAACTTTTTCTAAGGCAGTTGAAAATTATCTGACATATGATAAAGAACTGTTTGCTTTGGTTGAAAGTGTTAATAAATGGAAACACTACTTAATGGTTAAGGAAACAATGATTCACATATATCATCAACCATTTTAGTACGTTCAGTCTCAGATGAAGTTGCAACGATCTCGCCATTACAGATGGATGGGATTTATTCAGCAATTTCACTTAGTAATTAAGTACAAGAAAGGTGTAACAAAAAAATTAGCTGATATGTTGTCTAGACCAACTTTGAATGCTTCAGTAGTGTTGCATGATAGTTCTTTAAAACTTGAAATTTATTTAGAACAATATAGTACAGATGTTGATTTCAAAGATATTTGTGAATCACTAAATCATGGTACTCAAGTGGAAGAATTCAATTTTCATGTTCATGATAGGTTGTTATATCATCTGGGACGTAAGTTGTGCATACCACAAACATAAAGGGCGCATGTTATTCGGAAAGCACATTCTTCTCGCATTGTAGGACATTTTGGCGTAAGCAAGGCAATGGCGCAAATTCAAAGGTATTTCTACTGGCCTTGCATGTATGAAACATTTGTTAAGTACATTAAAGGATTTTTTATTTGGTCGACAAGCAAACCAAGAAATCAAAAGATTGGCTTGTATATGCTACTTCCAATTCCTTCACGACCATGGGACAACATTTCCATGGATTTTGTTGGAGGACTTCCTATGTCCAGGAGAGGGCATGATTACATGTATGTTATGGTTCATCGTTTTAGCAATATGTGCATTATTGTTCCATGAAAAAAGAAAGTGACTGTTGAACAGACTGCACAAATGTTCTTCAACAAGTATGGGCTCATTCTAGGTTACCTACTTCCATCATTTCCCACTGAAACACTCGCTTTGTAGGAAAGATTCGGTCCACTTTTTGGGGACTCATGGAGACAAGGCTGAAGAAGAGCACAACTTTACATCCACAAACAGAAGTGGTGAACATGATAGTTATACATATTCTCCAAGGTTACTGCAACAAACATCCTAAGTTATGGGATGAATCTTTAGCTTATGTGAAACATGCTTACAATTGAGCCTTACATTCTTTGACTAAGTGACCGCCATTTGAAAAATGTTTTGGGTATCTACCAAAATCACCAATGGATTTCATGTTTGGTGAATAAGATAAATTGGATGGACATGAAGATACAAATAAAGCAATTAAGTTCATTCAACAGATACAACAAATACAAGAAGCAGTGTAGGATCAGTTAGAGAAGAGTTAGGACAAGTACAAAATGTGCCATGACAAGCATCGAGTGGATCATCATTTTCAGGTCGGTGATCAGGTATGGTTGTATATCAGTAAATATAGGTTGAAAGGTGAAGGTAAGAAATTGAAACCCATCAAGTATGGTCCTTTCAAGATTGTGGGAAATATTGGAAATAATGCATTCCGGTTAGATTTACCTCCTTACATGCATATTTATTTTGTTGTAAATGTAGAAAATATGAAGTTGCATGAACCTCCGATGATCATTGATTCATAGGAAGATACACAGATCCTACCGTTGATGATTTGTCACCTGAGTATATGAATGAGTTGCAGGAAGATACCATCTTGGATAGGAAGGTTTGCACTTCAAGGCATGGATATGTTGAATATCTTTGAGTGGGACTCAAGGGCATGAATCCTACCAAGGCGAGGTGGATGGATATCAGAAGAGTCAGGGAGTTGTACCCTCACCTCATGTATACTTAAACTGAACTTTTGTTGGTCCAAAAGATTTCAAGTGGAGAGGATTAATCTAGGAGGATCTTGCATCAGTTAAAATCGATAGGGATCCAGTACAATCTTCAGTTTCTCCAGTGTTCCAAATGAAAGAGAAAGTCTTCAATTTAATCTATGGTGTGGAAATGAATTTATGGTGGTTAAACATGTTCATGGTATTAAACCTAAGCTAAGGTGATAGTGGTGTTAAAAAACCATTTAAATAATAATCCTAAGGTCTAAAATTTAAGTGGTGTGGATGTAATGTTATGGCGGTACATCATGGTGCTAAATCTATGATGTGTGACCTAAGTCCTAATCCTAAATTCTAAACCTAGCACATAAACATATGGTGGAGACCTAGTGCTATTGCAATGTTACAAAACCTATGCTTAAAACCTTTCGGACTATGTAATAAACCATATAACAGTGTAACTGGAGCTTGATCGCATCAGAGTTTACTATCCAGCAGAGTTTCAGTTGGCATGTGAACGCAGTTGGATAGACAGTGGAGGTTAACAACAGTTATAAATGCACATTTTAGGAAGATCACAACCATCACATGGAGTTGACTGCAAACAGTTGTCACATGCACACAGTGGCAGAGCCTTCGAAGATGACCACTGAGGTGGAAGATAGCCACTTAACCGCAACCTTGTCACATGCAGTCAGTGCGAACTCTGTCATTTGCAGAAACCGTCGAGGTATATTTTTAATATATGGGTTATTTGTGGGTTTGTAATGTAAATGTGCAGTTTTAAAATTTATCCACCATGTAACCTTTTGTTAGGTGCTTCAATACCATTGCACCAAGAGCTCATGCTCATTTAATTGTAAAACCAATTTGTTATGTTAAGCCCAAGAGGCCCGATATAAAATTGGCCCAAGGCTTATTTAAACTTAGCCATTTGACCATGGAGAGGAGGAGTGCTTTTGAGCCTTTGTTCAGAATTGTCATTTTATTTTAGTTGTAACTTGGTCATCCGGAAGCAGAATTGGGCATCGAGATAGGCGTTGGAAAGCTAGGTGAGAGAGATTTCTATTAAAAAATACCAAAGGTGCCTGTGAGCATGTTCAGTCTGGTGAATTTTTGTGTAAATACTTCCTTGTATCAATCCTTAATAAAACAAATGCCCATCTTGAAAGTGGACCCGGAGAAATAATCCACCAAGGACGAACTCCGTAATCAATGTTTTATTTATTCTATCTATGTTCTTTGCTGAAAATTCATGTTTAATTATGATTCTTAAGTTCCGGATTAAGTTGTAAAATCAATTTCTTTCCTTCAGTCTTCCACACTAAGCGATCAATTTAACAATCAATTCACTGTTGGTAAATATTCAGTTCTACTTCAGTATTATTTCGGATGTATTTCAAATCACTTAGAGAACTTTGGCATTGGACCAAGAAAGGAAAAATAAAGTAAGAATAAGGAGGAAGCAAGAAAGGAAGAGCATGATTAAATACCTACAAAGGGATAATTTGCAGGTATCGATTTTCATGTGTGTTTCCCTTGCTAGATTTGGCATGCATGGTATTGCATGTGGTTCTTTTCTATCATGGCATGGTTTTTTCTAGGTGTGGCAGTGCTTTCATCCTAGCTTTGCCATTTTTAGATACCCATGGTGTTTTGGAGTTCTAATGTTTTGGTTTAGCTAGATTTTCAGATGGATTCGAAGCTGAGTGAGGTGGATCTTTAAATGATATGACAAATAATCAGTTTATGTGTTTCCTTGGTTTAGGGCTTGTGGTCCGAGTTTGGATTGCGGTAAAGCCTGAGAGGTGGGTGCTATCCATTAGGCCTAGGAATATTGGGTTTGGATATACAATAAATCCTGCAGAGTATGTCTCGGTTTAGGTCTTAGTGATCCTTGATTCAGACTGTGGATTGCAATAACGCCTCAGAGACTGGGATACATGAAATTTCCTCACAGTGTAGGTGGAGAGAATCCGGTGGTATCCATACTTGTGTTGGCCTAGTTATTGGGTGTAGATCACGATAAATACGGTTATGAAATGTTTGTTGTGTTGACTTAGTGATCCTGTGTAAATTACGGTAAAGCTTGGTTTTATTAATGAGGGTGAGGTGGTTTAGCCTCGAGATGCCTTGGTTGGTTATTTAGGTTTGATTCCCACATTCATGCTTGGAAAATGGCACGAGGTTGATTAGCTAAAGAGATATTTTGCTCAGCCAATCTATGGTTAGGTGGAACTTGGTAGCCCCATCTTTGGTTGGGTTTTACATTCATTAATGATAATATCATTCCTTTGGTATTTTATGTATAAATGCATCGGTTTACGTTTAGATTCTATTGATGTCGTATCCATGGAATTTTTGTTGTTATTATTATGGTTATAAGCATATATTTTAACAATGATGATGTATGGCTACCCTCATGTTTTTACTTATAAATGAATTCACAATGTATCTATGGTCAAATAGATGGTATTGAAGCTAATGATGTGAGGCAAAAATGCTTCTTATAGATTCTCATATAAGTATGAGACCCATATGATATGTTTTTTTGTTTATACCTATAACTTTCATGTTTGTGACATGTTTGAAGAAGTGACTGTCATGGTTAGTAGGGGTCCAGTTTAGTACTCATGGATGTTTTTGTAAATATATCACTGTTTGGTTTTTATAATTCATCTCTCATCTTGTCATAAAGTTCTGGATAGTGAACAGGGTTTTGGGCCTAAAAAAGCGGCTCAAATCCCAGGGACGTTGGCACAGCACTGAGTAATTTAGTCCCTGAACACTGGCATGTGGGCTTATGCATATGTGTAGTGCCTCAGATGTTTCCTTGCATGCCTATGCATGTGTCCATAGGTCCATAAGCTAAAAAGGTTAGTGGGACACAGGGGCGGGATGTCTGAATTGTTGGGTTCCTGGGGGTGTTATTGTTGACGTACAAGGTCTGTGTAATGTTTTTCCATCGATTCCATTTTCTTAAGGTTGCCTAAGAGGTTGAGTCTAATGATAGTAGCCTCTCGTCACACATTTACCCCGGTTGGCCAGTTACTTGGGTAGATGTGGGAAGAGGGTGTTACAAAGTGGTATCAGAGCATGGTTCAACCTTCAGACTAGATGGGAAGTGTGTTGATCATGCATTTATGTTGGTTTCAAATGTGTTTAGTGTTCTTTTAGTCTATGTGTGTTGTTTCATACACATGATGTTGGTTATGGTTACATTAATGTCGCCATAGGAAAGTTGTTTGTGTCGTGTGACATGTGTCATCATGAGTGTATGACTAGTTATGTGTTGTTCATGATTATGTATTGTCCATGTATGCTGGCTTACATGTTGCTACATGTTGTACATTCATTGCTTGTTTATGCTTGGTTACATATTTTTCATGCTTCAGTGTTGTCCATGTATGCTTGTGTACATGATGTTATATGTCGAACATGCATTGCTCGTTTAGTCTTGGTTACATGTTGGTTATGCTTGTGTATTTTTTGTGTAAGTTAGCATGGTTGATGTTGTCATGCAAAGAGGTCATGGTATGTGTAGTGATATGATCATGCAGGGATGAAGGGACTCTAGCTAGAATGATGCTTATGTGATTGGTGCATTCATATTTTATATTTTTATATTTTTTTATGATTATGTTTATACATGTATCACACTGATTTGGATGATCTTGCAGGTGAGGTATCCTCCCCAAATTATAATAAGGTACATTTGTTTATTATGATTTGGTTTATCTGACATAATATGATTTGCAGGAGAAATATAAAAAATGAATAACAAGATGATACACTACAAAGACTCTCCCTATGAGTCATATTAGTAGCGTGGTGGGAACCCTTCTAATTTAGTAGACACATTAAGAAGCCTGAAGGAAGAGATAAGGAGTTGTAAGGCAGAAAATGACAAGATCATATAGTCATAAGAGAAATAAGCAGAGGTTAGTGCAATAATTATTCAAAGCTTGTCATAATTGCAACAGAAAGGGCCACTTCAGATCATCCATGGATAGGAGGATAGAACTAATGGGGCATATGGTAGTAGTTCTCCTAGGAGACACAGGTTGGATAGAGTTGACACAATGAGAGATGGCAGGTTATTGGACACTTCGGATAGGAGGGGTGACGAGTACAAATACTATTCTAGTTTTGGTTCGGATAGCCATCATGATCGTCATCGGTATCATCCTTACAAGAGGATTGATATGGGATACATTCCAGATGAATTTAAGAAACCAAAGCCACCTAATTTTGATGGGGACTTGAAGAAACCAGAAGAGGAATAAGCTTGGATACTTGGGATGAATAAGTTCTTTGAGTTACATGAGTACACAGATAATATGAAATCCAGAGTAGCCATCCTCAACCTTAGGGATAAAGCAAATTTCTAGTGGGAAGATGTGAAGCGGGTTAGACACAACAGGACAAAGGACTTGAGTTGGCATGAGTTCAAAAGGTTTTTTAGGAAGAAGTACTTGTCAGAGAGGTACTATAATAGAAAGGCCTAAGAATTATATGAGCTAAATATGGGATCAATGACAAATGAAGAGTACGTGACAAATTTCTTGGAGCTATTGAGGCATGTACCATATCTTGAGGATGATAAGGCTAAAGTTCAACGATTTATCAGTGGTTTCCATTAGAATATAGAGATCGGATTGAGTATGATGAGCCTCAATCACTTGAGGAAGCCATTGGGAAGTTGAAGCATTGCTATGAACATTCAAAGCGTAAGAATGAATCTTAGAAATGATGTAAAGGGAAATAAAAAGGTAAAGGTGAATGGAAGCCTAAGAGATCAAGGCCTCAGAATGCAGGTGAGAAAGAAAATTTGGCACTGCAAAAGAAGTTTAATGCAGCTAGACAGGGACATAGATCACAACAACAACATGGAGTTAATGGTACAAGATAGTTGGAGTGTTGGACATGTGGTCAGGAGAATATTAAGAGATATTTTCCACAGAATCCTGGTGGTAGGCCTAAGATATATAGTGCACAAGAGGTGCAAACTATTGGGGATGTTGGACAGAGCATTCCTCGTATTTATGTAGCCATGTACAACATGCATGTATATCACCACACATCTATCATTGAGATGGACGGTAAGCTTTGTGATCAAGTTATTTTTATTTTGATTGATGTTAGATCTAATTATATCTATGTTAGTCTTGACATGGTGGATAAGTGTGGTTTTAGTAGGGAAACACATGTATAATCTCGATTAGTGCAGTTGGATACAAATATGAACAAAATAGTTCACCATTGGGTAAAAGCATGTCCATTTGGGTTAAATGGCATGCCTACAGTAGCACACTTGAACATATTTCCATTGGGATCATACAATATGCTATTGGGTATGTAATGGATATATCTTCACAGGACCAAGGTAGATTTCTATGAAAAATCCATTAAGTGTTTGGATGACAATGGGGAACCAAGAGTCTTATATGGAAATAATAAGGCCACATCAGTTAGCAAGGTGACAACTATGAAGGCCAAGCGTGGTCATAGGAAAGGGTGTGTGTTGTTTGCAGTGCATGTTTCTAGTGAAAAAGGTAAGTAAGTTGAGGATGCAGATGTGTTGAAAATGTATCTAGTTTTACAGTAGTTTCAAGATGTGTTTCTAGCAAATATTTTAAAGTTTCCACCTTATAGGGAAGTACAATTTTCTATTGAGTTGATGTCAGGGGTAGCTCCTGTTATCACTCAAAAAAATTCAAAACATCATTATGACAAGATCACTTAGGTTCATGGGTCAAAATAGGGTCTCACGAATCATTTCTTGGGTTTCACCAAGGGAAGAAATAAATTTTTATAAGTTTGAGCCTACCCTAGTGTTTAAATAAACTCGTTTTTAAGTCTTTCATCATTTTAGGATTCATTTCATTTCCCGAATTTTCTGTATCAAAACCACCCAATCAGCCAAGAAACCGTAGTTTCGTAGCGCATCATATTGAAAAAAGTCATTTTGCGCTACGAAAGCGTTGATAGTTTCGTAGCGCAAGCAGAAAAAACTACACTATAGGTGCTACGAAAGCACAATTTTGTAACTATCTTGTTAGTTGAGCTGTCAAATGTCAGAAACCATTGGGAAAGGGGTAAGTTAGAGGTTTGTTGAGTCATGTAAGGATGAAATCGAAGTACAAAACCACGTTTGCAGTCATCATGGTCAGTTTAGGTTATGAGTGAGTCATCCTTTTCAGTTATGAAAGGACATTTGAAATTTAAATTCTTTCCTAATTAGGCATTCTCATTCCTTTTTCCTTTATTCGTAATGTCTGAGCTCTAAGTGTCGATTAAAACTTGTGGTTGTTTCTTACAAAGGTTTATTATATCTATATTAAGCAAGGTTGCAGATACATTTTTTCGAGCGAGGCTGATACATCCACATCAAGAAAAGATGAAATATTTTTTTTCAAGCGAGGCTGAGAGGTTCTATGAAGAACTATGGCAGAGGAAAGAAAAATACATAGAGGAGGATAGTGCTTAAGGCATGAACCTGAAGACATGAAAGCAATAACTGAAGACCTAGCAATGATGGAAGCATTCAAAAGAGTAGGTTGCCTATGGTTTTGTGAGAAATTACAGGGCTGTCACACACAGGTATCCAAGGAATTTGCTATGAATTTCAATGGAAGAGCCACTAAAGTGGGGATGCTAAGTTTGTCTATCACACTATAGGTCATTGTTATCCTTATAGAGATATAAGAGGTCAAGAAACCTGGTTCAAAGGGTTCAAATTTGATATGGAGTAGTGTAAAGATTTCATGAATCCTGAGCACACTAACATGGATCTTAACAATGCTATCCCTAGAAGATGCATCAAATATAATTATTCGAAACTAGTGCTGAACATTCAGAAATATTTTACCTGTGGAGGCAGATATCACAAGGTTTATTCATATCATTTCAAATTGCTTCTACACTTCACTAGTAAGATTTCACTTGACTTAACTTTTTATCTGCATAGAAGTCTTGCAAAGATGGCTGATAAGGTGCAAGAAAAGTCTAAGGGGAGAGAGACATCATTATTTCATCATGGCTTAATGAAATTATTAATTTTAGATTAAATTCAAAAGATAGGTAGATATTTGTCCTCATTCTTGTTTATTAATGGTTTTGAGTTTGAAACCCTAACTCCTACAAGAAACCCTAAAGCTAAAGGAGTTCCATCACCACCAGCAATAGAACGAAGTCAACCTATGGTTGCAAAACCAAAAGCACCTGCAAGAGTAAAGCCAAGAAAGCAAACTTAGAAAAGGGCAAATCAAATGCAAATGCTTGATACACCAAATCTCCCACCTGCAAAATTAAAATCAAAGGTTGTCAAAGATGAAAAACAAAAACAAGCTATCAGCAAACAAGCGACCAAAATAATAACTAGAAGCCAAGAAGTGGTTTGGAAGGAAAGATAGTTTCTATAGAAGACAATCCAATAAGAAAGGGGAATCTAGAGGATATTCTTCATGCCATTGACATAGAGGAAACACCTATTGTCCAAGCTGAATTCATTGGGGAAGATGAGCATAAGTTGAAAAAGGCTATGTCTGAAAATAGGCTAGAGTTTGAGGGGGAAGATGCAAGTTTCATTTTTCAAGCAAGAAAGCCTATGACAAGGCATGCTAGGAAATTAATGGAAGGCGGAAAAGAAGTTCAAAAACCCACTCAGACAGCTAAATCACCTAAAGAAATTTTTGATCTTTCATCACCCACAGTGAAGGATACAATCAGCAAATTAAAAAGGAGAAAAGAGAAAGTGATAGAGAAAACAGAGTTTCAGCGCCTTGAGGAAAATTTAAAGTTGGAAAATCAAGAAATTGTTGTCATGAAAAAGAAAGATAGAAAACACAGTGTCGAGAAAGTACAATTTAAAAGAATGAAGGAAATGTGGGAAGGACAAGTTTATTCTGTTTCTGAAACTTTAAATAATACAGAGCAATTTTTCAAGTGGACAGTTCCAGCAATAAAAGAAGTTAAGTTTTTCAAAATAATAAACACTCATCTGAGAGCTACTAACAGAAGACTTAAAGACCAGGTGACGGATTTAGAAGAGCAGTTGGAGTTAATTCATGATGAGTTATAGAGCAGAGGCATTAAAATGGCAGTCATAGAAGAACCAATAGGTCAACCAAGTGTAAATGAATAAGGAATTCCTCAAGGAAGCTAAAATAAAGTGGGTTTATAGTTTGTATGGTTTGTAGATGATGAGGACAAGTTATACTTTCAGTTTTTGGGAAACCACAGTTTTCACTTGGCAAATTTATGAAAAATCTACATACTCAGCAGTTTCATAGTGCCTCCAGGCTTAAAAAGCAGAAAAGCGTTACGAAGATGTTGTAGTTTCCTTTGATTAGTATGTAAGGGGTTAAAGGCTTAGTTAAGAGCTGTAATTTCTATGAAAAAGGTGTTGAAGGATGATTAAAACAATGCAAGAGAAAAGAGTCAAGTTTTTGGAGAATAAAGGCTTGAAATGGAAGCGCTACTGAAAGCACTACAAAATTGTTGTGTTTTCGTAGCACAATACATTACAGCCTTTTGATAGGTTTATTGAAGTGGTTTTGGACAGCTGGAGGCTAGAAAAGAGTGATGGGACATGTTAAGCTAATCTTCAATAGTCAAGGACCACGAAATGAAGATTAAATGATGGTTAGAATGTTCAAAGGAGGAAAAAGATCTTATGCCTAAAAAATAGGGTATTGTTTCCTATTTTTGTGGAGGTCAGGAAGTTTTCATGAAGAACTAAATATCAGTATCCAAATTCGACCATGTGATGATACACTTGTCAATGATGTAATTTCAAATAGATAAGGTTGTTATAGATAGTAATAAGGAGTTTGAGTCCTTTTTGAAATAGGACTGTCAAGTAGGAAAGGTGTGATTTTGTAATAAATTTCATGTTTTATGGTTATGCAAAGTGTCAATGGACATAAATTTGATGTATCTAGCATATGATGATGTAAGAGGTCTATTAAAGGCCATTGGGTTGAATTTTTCAAGGGTTGGACATTTTTGGAAAAATTGAGCTTGTTATGAATTAACTATTTTCAGCTAATACAGAGATCTTCTACTTGACCAACTTGAGATTCTTAAGGAGTTTTTGTGTTTTCCTATTCTGTTTGTATTTCTTATATATCTCATTTGTAGTTTTGTTCATCTATATTACTCAGAATTCATCTATTAGATGCTCTGACTTCCTATATAAGTGAACCGACTGTGTTTTTACATGTTTCATGTGTGTGTACCTTATGACTAAAAACTCTGATATGCCTCAACTTCCATGTTAAGTAGATTCACTGAATTAATTTATTGCTTTGACTCCATAAGCCCAATGTATACATGTTGATGTGATTATCAACCTACATCTACCATTTATCAGTTTATTTCCTAAATAGAGTTAGCCATCTATATCTTTATCCATATCATTAAATTTTGAGAGAGCTCTCTCAGGCTGAGGAGGATAAGCCTCAATCAAAAGATTAGGTTTGAAATAGTTACATGAGATTGTCTAATCAAGCAGCCTATCAAGTCCAATTTTGTGATAACAAATCAAACATAAAAGGCACCTTACATGATGAACACACCTGAGTTGGTAGAATTAAAGTTGTTGTTGAAAGAGATGTTTGACAAAGGGTACATTAGGCCAAGTGTATCGCCATGGGGCGCACTAGTGTTATTCGTGAAGAAGAAGTATGGCACTATCATATTTTGCATTGACTACAGGAAGCTGAATGAAATTAACATCAAGAGCAGGTACCCATTACCGAGGATTGATGATTTGTTTGATCAGCTGAAGGGAGCAACAGTGTTCTCTAAAATCGACTTGAGATCGAGATATCATTAGGTACACAGCAAAGAGCAGGATATATACAAGACCACATTCAGGACCAGGTATGAGCATTATGCGTTTGTTGTAGTTCCATTTGGTTTTACTAATTCCTCAGCTACATTTATGTGTTTAATAAATAGTTTTTGCATCCTTATTTGGACAAGTTCGTTATTATGTTCATTGATGACATATTGGTATATTATAAAAATGAGGAAGAGAATGCTGAGAATTTGGAAACAGTGTTGATATTGTTGAGGGAGCATCAGTTGTATGCTAAAATCAACAAATTCAGTTTCTTCCAGAATGAGGTACATTACTTGGGACATGTTGTCTCCAAGGAGGGCATTGCAGTAGATCCAAAAATGATAAGGCCCATTATGGAATGGGTAGCTCCTAAGAATGTATATGAGGTGAGATACTTCATGGGATTGGCAGGTTATTACAGGAGGTTCATTAGGAACTTCGCACAGTATTCTTATCGTATTACATCATTAGAGAGGAGGGGTAAGAAGTTTGAATGGATAGAGGAGTGTGAGGCTAGTTTTGAGTAGCTTAAGCAGTTGTTGACACATGCTCCAGTGTTAAAGAATGTAGATCCGTACAAGGAGTTTGTAGTGTTTACAATGCTTGCAAGAGAGGACTTGGTGGGGTCCTTATGGAGGATGGATAGGTGGTATGCTATGAATCATGGAAAAGAAACACGCACGAACAAAACTACCTGACACATGATCTTGATCTAGCAATGATCATACGTGCACTGAAGATGTAGAGGCACTATATTCTTGGCGGGAGGTTTGTACTAATGTGTGATAACATTGGGTTGAGGTACTTGTTTGACCAGTTGAATATGAATGCTAGTCAAGCTAGATGGTTGGCCACGATTAGTGAGTTTGACTTTTAGATCAGGTACATCAAGGGAAAGGAGATTAGAGTCATAGTTTCTCTTAGCAGGTGGGTATAGGTAAACCACATAATAGCTATGAGATTCTATGGGACATATTTACAAGATAGGATCTTGCAGGCAGGTAAGCAGGATCACATGTGTAGAAGATTGTGCACAGGTTGCAGCAGGGTATAGGTATAGGTATAGGTAGAGGTATAGGTGGTACAAGTACAAGTACATGTGGTATAGGTATAGGTGTAGGTACAGGTAGTGGTACAGGTGGTACAGGTAAAGGTGTAGGTGTACAGGATTTGGACTACTATCTCACGATAGATGGATTGGTCAGATTTAAAGACGTGATATATGTGTCAGAAAAAATTGAGCTTAAGAAGGTGATATTGAGGGAGTTTCATGTGAAACCATATTCAGGTTACCCAGGCTATCAGAAGACATTCACTGCACTGAATGTAACAACCCTGTTGAAAATTCCATGTAATAAAAGCTAAAAATAATAACCGCGGTTGAGGGGACAATTATTCCAAGATAAATGTTGGGAAAAACATCCTAGTGGGTGTTTATTTGGTTTATTATGACTAAGGAAATTGGCAAAGGTAATGGCAAAGGATTTGGAAAGGAAAAATGGCTTTTTGGCACATTTATTTAAATAATGGAAAATAGGAGAAAAGGAAGGTGAAAGGCCATAGGTTGCATGTGAGGAGAAAAATGATGGAAGGCCTGATTAATAAAAAGGCTTATGAATATCAATTGGCACACTTTTTCTAAAAAAATTTGTCAGTTTATGTTTGGAGCTCTCTTTCTATTCTCTCTCTCTCTGATACTCTTGGATACTTAGATTTTTCTTGGAGCACTTTGGCACTGGACTAAGAAAGGAAAAAGAAAGTAAGAAGAAGGAGGAAGCAAGCAAGGAAGAGTAGGATAGAGCAACTACAACAAGATTCTTTGCAGGTATCAATTTGCATGTGTGTTTTCCTTGCTAGATTTGGCATGCATGGTATTTCATGTGGTTCTTTTCTGTCATGGCATGGGTTTTTCTGGGTGTGACAGTATTTTCATCCTAGACTTTCCATTTCCAAATATTCATGGTGTTGTGGAGTTATCATGTTTTTGTTTACCTAGATTGTCGAACAGATTCATATTTGAGTGGGGTGGACCTCTGAATCGATATAACACATGGCCTAGTAACCCTTGAACCAAAATGTGGGTTGAGGTAAATTTGAATAGTGTGTTGCCTTGGTGGGCATAGGAATCCTCAAACGGTGAATGAAAGTATATACAATAAAGCTTAGAGGTGGGTTTATCTGCATCAATCCTAGGAATCACAAGTTGGGATATACGGTAAATCCTGGAGAGTATGTCTCAGTTTAAGGCCTAGTGATCCCTGATTTAGACTGTGGATTGTGGTAAAGTATGAGAGACTAAGAGACGAGAAAATTCCTCATGGTTTAGGTAGAGATAATCTACTGATATCCATGGTTATGTTGGCCTAGTGATCAGGTTCAGATCACGTTAAAGTTGGTTATGAATTTTTTATTATGTTGGCCTAGTGATCTAGTGTGGATCATGGTAAAGCCTGAGTTCTATTAATGAGGGTGAGGTGGTTTAGCCTCAAGATTATCTGGTTGGTTCTTTCAGTTTGAGTCCCACATTTATGCTTGGAATATGGCATGGGGGTGAATGGATGAAGAGAGAATTGGCTCAACCAATTTATGGCTGGGTGGAGCATGGAAGTCCCATATCTAGTTGGTTTCTACATTCATTAATGAGAAATTCATTCCCTTGGTATTTGGTATGAAAATGTATTGATTTATATGTGGATTCTATTGTTGTTGTATCCATGGTATTTATGTTGTTATTATTTTGGTTATAAGCATGTATGCTTTTACTTGTAAATGAATGCACAATGTATTTATGGTCAAATATATTTTATTGAAGCTTATGATGTAGGGGAGTAATGCTTCTTAGCTATTCTCAGATAAGTATGAGACCTCATTGATTTGTTCTATTTTTTATAGATGTAGCTTTCATATTTGTGAAATGTTTGACAAAATTTTAGTCCCACTTGGGCAGTTACAACAAGTTATGGGTAGTGGCTGAAATTCTTGGCTTCAAAAGTGCCTTAAATTACGTTGAATCTGGCACAACATTGCTGGAAATAGTCCCTCGACGTAGGAATGTAGACTAGTGCATGCGTCCAAAGCCTCCCAGATACATACATGCAAGCTTGTGCATGCGTCTATAGGTCTAGGAGCTTAAAAGGTCAGTGGGACCTAGGGGTAGGATTGGTTGGGTTGGCTCCTGGGGGTGTTATTTTTTATGTAAAATGTCTGTGTGATGTGTTTTTTTTCGATTTGATTTCCTTAAGGTCACCTAGGAGGTTGAATATCATCATAGTAGCCTCTCTTCACATGTTTACCTTGGTTGGATGGTTACTTGGGTAGATGTGGGAGGAGGGTGTTACGGAGCGGTATCAGAGCGTGGCTATGCTCTCCTTGGGTGGTGTTTGGTTTTCATTCTCTTTGGGTCATGTCTAGTTATCATTCTCTTTGGTTGATATATGATACCACAGAGTGGTATCAGAGAATGTTTCAACCCTTGGACCAGATGGGCAGTGTGTGTTGATCATGTATTTATGTTGGTTGCATATGCATTTACTATGATTGTGGTCCATGTGTGTTTGTTGCATATGCATGGCGTTGGTCATATTTTTTGTGGTGTCGCCATGTGGAAGTTAATGGTGTTTATTGTTGGATGTGATCATCATGAGTGCATGTAAGTTATGAATTTTTTATGCATGTTAGTATCTATATGTTGTTATACATGCATTGTCATGGTTATGATTGTTGTCCATGAGGTCATTGTATGTATTTTAGTTCATCATGATGTTGTTGGTATGTTATGATGCTGATGTGTTGGTTGAGATAGAATAGGAAATGTAAATCATCAAAGTGAAGTTGTGGCACTAGACTTCAAAGTAATATCCTATCATCATATCGGTATTGTATGTTTGGCATGTGGCTATGTTAGTTAATGGATTTTTATATGCATTAGGGTTCTATAAATATTTGTCATTTTATTTTTTTTGTGGTTATATTCATGGTAGACGCTAGTGAATCAATGTGGTCATATGCACATGTGTCAAATAGTCATGAATGATGGTAACTTATTTTTATATGCTAGTTAAATTGATGATTATGTTATATGTTGTTGATGAGTATGTTATATGTTAACTTATTTTTGTTATATATTATTTAACTAGATGATTAGGGTTATGGAATTAATATATTGATGTCATATGTATTGTGCTAATTCAAGTTGGTCTATGTAGATGGTTAGCGTTATGACATTTAGGTATGAGTCTTCATATTTGTGATAGTGCGTTGTACTACTCTAGACTTATCGTACATATGTGATTGATTATGCATGAACAAAAAATGTTTATGAGCTTATGATGTGAATATGCTAGCTAGTGACTATTATGGATATCATGATCTTATCTATGATTGAGTTGATAGGTTGTGAAGTTATATCATGCTAGTCTAGGTTGATTTTGCAAATAAGATAGCCTTCCCTAAGATACATCAAGGTATGAGTTTGCTTATGTCATCTACATGGTGTTTGAATGTTTGAATATGTCATTTATTCAGTGTTTGGTGTTTATTATGTCATTTATCTATTGTATGAATGTTTGATTACTTGCATCATATGAGTATGTGCCTATAAGATTGCAGGAAGGAATGATCTTGTTTTGAGATGGTTGTACTAACACATATGTGTTGACATAGTTGATATGTACTAGAATGCAAGTAGGTTATAGTTGCAGTATTATGATATTGACTATTAGTTGCTTATGAGACGGTTCTTAGTCTTCATAGAGGCTGATTTTAGTTAATAAATATGATGTATCGATATTTGGAACATGTGATTGACATGTGTGAATAGTTGCAGGGCAACATGCTTGGCATTAACATGACAAGGCAATAGTTTATGTTTTTATATAACTAAAAGATGGGTTATGTGATAGTACATATTAGGACTCAATTGCAGCATGGTAAATGGTAAAATGAAGGAATTGGGTAAGGATTCATTTGGCTGTGTTTGGAACCCTAAATTACAAAAAAATGGGTTCCTTGCATACATAAAGTCTTCTTAACCTTGATATTGTCTGTCATTATGTAGATATGTGTTATATTCATGAACATGTATATTAGTTGGTTTCTAGTTATGTTTGGATTCTCCAAGGGATTGGAGTCCCTTGAGAGATGATATATGTATGTGTTCAGATACAAGGCAATGTGTTTGGCACAACAAGATAAGATAACTAGTATATTGTTATATTTATTTATGCACTAAAATTTATGTGGTTATGACAATATGATGTAGGGGATTGCATGGCAAGAGACTGCCATGAAATCTTGGAGAAGGATCAGGTATAGATTTCCCTTGGAAGAATTAGGAAACCATGGGGATTGAGTCATGGTTTTTGTTGCTAGTTTTATTCTTTTGTTTTTTGTGAGTTGTTTATGCTTGATTTGCAACTTATTTTATGTTTTATGCATGATCATTCCACTTAATTGCGGTGTCGTATTTATTTTGGTTTTCATGGTATTCTTCATTATTGATTCTTATTCTTGAATTTTATGTATCAAGAGTCTTAGGAATTGGTTTGGGAAAGAGGAAAGTTGATGAAGCTTAGGAAGAGATAAATGGAACATGATAGGTAATAAAAGGCACGGATGAAGCTCAACACATGAGTAAGTGCAGCGGAAGGTAAGAATATGACAGTCGATTGGCTTGGTTGGGTCCACTGAGGTAAATGGACAGTGGCAGAACAATAGCGAGAAAGGTAACACGGAAGGTAAAGTGAATGGATATGAGGTGTTAGATGCCTTGGATATGCTGGGAACTATTTCTCTCAACTTTTTCATGATGGGCATGAATAAATGGGTTTATCTTAACCTAGACCTTATGATATCTAGAAATTGTGTTGTGAACATGATTATGTTGATGTTTTGTCTAATAGGTTCATCATGGAACATGATGCTAATGTTTATATGTATATATGTGTGTATGTATGTCGTTTTCTGACAAGATCATGATTGTTTTATGCTAATGATTATATATATATGTATCTATTTATGCATGTATGTATCTATGTCACTGTATGATAGGGTTTTCAAGGATCATTCTTGTGGAGGAATGATTGATTATGCAGGTGAATGGCATGAAGAGGTTCTTGGTCTTATGAGGAATCAAGTGGGAAGAGTAACCCTGACATATATATGAGGTAAGTATCATGTGGACATGAATTGATATTATATGCTTGTACTATTCCATTTTTTTATGTTATGTACAGGTAATAATGAGGGGTCCATCAACGAAGTGAAAGTAGTGTGATTTGCGACATGCCAGGATAAGAATGGGTAGTGGAAAGAAACTAGAAGCAAAGTTTCTTTGTGGAGTCAGTGTGTGGTCTATGTATGTGTAGTAATATTGTTGTGTATACGTTGGGGATATTGTATATATTCAATGATTGTACCTATGGTGATGTGTACATGTAATATATGTAGTAGTGTGTACATATGATGTTGTATGCATGTGTATATATGTTGTTGTGTGTATATTACATATGCATTGTTAAGTATAGATGGTGTTATGTACATGTTGTATATGCCTTGTTTTGTACATATTGTATTGCCCACATGTTAGATATGCGGTGTTGTGTGCATATGGTGTTGTGCGCATGTTGGATATGTGGTGTTGTGTGCGTATGATGCTATGTACGTGTTTTATATGAAGTTCTATATATATATGGCTTTGTGTGCATGTTGTACATATGGTGTTATGTGAACGATTGTACATGTGCTGTTGTGTTGATTGTACATGTGGTGTTGTGTACATTTTGTACATGTGGTACTGTGTGTAGGTGGTGTCGTGTACATGTCATGCATGTGGCATTATTTACATGTGGTGTCATGTACATGTCGTGCATGTGGTGTTGTTTACATGTGGTATTGTGTACATATTGTACATGTGGTGTGGTGTACATTTGGCATTGTGTAGGTGGTACCGTATACATGTGATGTTGTGCACACATTGTGTAGGTAGTGTTGTGTACAGGTGGTACTGTGTATACGTTGTGCACATGGTACTAGTATACATGAGGAATTGTGTGCATGTCGTACATGCTATGTTGTGGGCACGCAATACTATGTATGTGCATGGTGTAGTCATGGCATTGTGACATGTGTATTCGTTGTTTTGTACTCTGTATATGTATATGTATGTGTTGTATGCTAATGTAGGTGTATGTATTGTGTTGTATTGTACACCAAGTGTAGGTGTATGTGTCGTATATCAGTGTGGGTGTGTGTATTGTATGGTGTTGTAAGTTGTATGTGTGTGTATGTGTACGTGATTGAAGAGAAGAAATGGCACTGGGTGCTTACCGAGTGTGGCAATCGATCCGGTGTGTGTACAAAAGAACAAAGGCATAAGTAAGGATCCATGAAGGATAAGTATCGATATTTTATTTCAGTTATATTATGCATGTGATATACAATTATAACTTATGATGGCTACATGTGATTTATGATTATGGTTTATGATGGTTTCATGTGATTCATTATTTTGATTTACGATGGTTGTGTTTTGAGCTAACGAGATGTGATATGTTTATTCATGATGATTTGACCAAACAACTAATTTGTGAACAAAATTGCAGGTGTACCTTATTGACATGCCATCAATAAAGGTATGATATGAATTTATTTCAATTTATTTTGAATCTAATAGCGGGTTAGTACAGGAAATCATTAAATGCTCAGTTGGGTGGTTGAAATTGACTGCAAGAATTAGTAGCAACAAAAAAAGGAATTGAAACATGTATCATTATGATGGTGAAGCACTTCAAGATCAGGACCATTGTGGGACACTGGTAGACAATAGTGTACATTGATTTCCATGAGAATGCTATGACCGGTATGATGGTTTTGAGGCAGGTATCTGCCTTGGTTGTTTGAACTTCCGATGCGTGAAATCCTTTCCAGGGGATGGATCTCCTAAGATAGGGATGTCGGGGAACTTGGAAGGTGAGTGACTGCATGAAAGAGGATTATTGAATTGCCCGAGGGACTATGTAGTGGAGAAGGGAAGGTCAAGGATGGATTTTTTTTGGTCATTAGCATTTCTAGATGGAATCATATGCACATTGGTATTGTGCCCTGGAACAATGATATGGTAACTGTTCATTGAGATTATAGTAGTATAGGATTGTAGCGCTAGACATTGGATGAAAATTTGGCTCTAATAATGCATTCTAGACTTCCTGGGAAGGAAGTGAATCCTAGCACTACTATCAGGGTGGAGATTTGAGCCTCTGGATTCCCTTGTTGTTGATATGGGCATCGTATCCTTTTATTTTCTGGTTGGGAAAATGTGCATATACATATATAGATATATATATGTATATTATTGTAAATATTGTAATGAGTTGTGTTATATAGCTCGAGTACACGGAATGATTGTCATGATGGTTTTTTCTTTTGATCAGGTTGATCATTGTAAATACTGCAATGATTTATGTTATAAAGCTCCATGGATAGTATGTTTTTCTTTTAGCAATCTTGTTGGTTGTAAGTGTCATTGAACACCAAGGATCGTGTTCCCCCAAGGGGGAGAGTTTTGTAATAGACCTAGTGAAAATTCCATATAACAAAAGTTAAAAATAGTAACCATGATTGATGGGAGACTTATTCCAAGCTGAATGTTGGGAAAAACATCCTAGTGGGTGTTCATTGGTTTATTATGGCTAAGGAAATTGGAAAAGGCAATGGCAAAGGATTTGGAAAGGAAAAATGGAATTTTGGCACATTTATTTATGAAAATAATGGAAAATAGGAGAAAAGGAAGGCGAAAGGTCATGAGTTGCATGTGAGGATGAAAATGAACGAAAGTAATGGAAAATGAAGGAAATAGAGGCCTCATTGATAAAAAGGCTTATGAGGATCAATTGGAAAGATTTTACTAAAAACATTTATTAGTTCAGTTTTGGAGCTCTCTTTCTATTCTCTCTCTCTCTCATACTCTTGGATACTTAAATTTTCCTTGAAGCACTTTGGCATTGGACCAAGAAAGGAAAAATAAAGCAAGAAGGAGGAAACAAGTAAGGAAGAGCACGATCAAACAACTACAACATGATTGTTTGCAGGTATCGATTTGCATGGGTGTTTTCCTTACTAGATTTAGCATGCATGGTATTGCATGTGGTTCTTTTCTTCCATGGCACAAGTTTTTCTAGGTGTGATAGTGTTTTCAGCCTAGCCTTTCCATTTACAGATAGCCATGGTGTTGTGGAGTTCTCATGTTTTGGTTTAGCTAGATTTCCGAATCGATTCAAAGTTGAGTGGGGTGGAACTCCGAATTGATATAACACATGTCCTAGTAACCTCAGAACCATACTATAGGTTCTAGTAAATCTAGATAGCATGTTGCCACGGTGGGCCTAGGAATCCTTGACTGGTGAATTTCAGGATATACGGTAAAGCCTAGAGGTGGTTTTCTCCCCGTCAAGCCTATGAATCCCGAGTTTGGATATACGGTAAAGTGTGGAGAGTATGTTTTGGTTTAGGTCCTAGTGATCATTGATTCAAATTGTGGATTGCGGTAAAGCCCGAGAGACTATGAGAGAGGAAAATTATGCATGGTTTAGGTGGAGAGAATTCTGTGATATACATGCTTGTGTTGGGCTAGTGATCGGTTGTAGATCATGGTAAATCTAGTTATGATATGTTTATTGTGTTGGCCTAGTGATCTGGTTTGGATCACGGTAAAGTATTACTTCTATTTGTGAGGGTGAGGTGATTTAGCCTCGAGATTCCCTGGTTGGTTCTTTCGGTTTGAGTCCCACATTTGTGCTTGGAATATGGCACAGGGGTGATTGGATGAAGAGAGAATTGGCTCAACAAATATATGGTCCGGTGGAATGTGGAAGTCCCACCTCTGATTCGCTTCTACATTCATTAATGAGAAATTTATTCCCTTGGTATTTGATAGGAAAATGTACTAATTTATATGTGGATTTTGTTCTTGTTGTATCCATAGTATTTATGTTGTTATTATGTTGGTTATAATCATTTGTTTTAATAGTGATGATGTATGGATTTACCTTTGTTTTTACTTGTAAATGAATCGACAATGCATCTATGGTCAAATAGATTGTATTGCAGCTTATGATGTAGGGGAGCAATGCTTCTTAGTGATTCTCAGATAAGTATGAGACCTTGTTGCTCTATAAATGTTATTTATACTTGTAGCTTTCATATTTGTGACATGTTTAGGAAAATGTCAGTCCTGGTTGGGGATGTTCAAGCTTATTCCTAGAGTTATTTTTTGGTTTAGTAGCCTTTTCATCATGTTTTTAATGGATTTCGGAAGTTACGTCAAGTTTTGGGCAATGGCAAAAATTTTGGGCTTGAAAAGTGCCTTAAATTATGCACACTCTAGCACATCCCTACTGAAAATAGTCCCTAGACGCAGACATTCAAGCTTCTGCATTCCTCTAGAGTCTCCCAGACACAGGAATACAGGATTGTGGATGCATCTAGAGTCTCCTATACACAGGCATGCAGGCTTGTGCATGCATCTAGAGTCTCCTAGACATAGGCATGTAGGCTTGTGCATGCGTCTATAGGTCTAAGAGCTTAAAAGGTCAGTGGGACCCAAGGTCAAGATGCTTGAATGGTTGGATTTTCTCTTGGGGGTGTTATTGTTGATGTAAAATGTCTGTGTGATGTGTTTCCATCGATTCAAATTCCTTAGGGTCACCTAGGATGTTTATTCTCATCATAGTATCCTCTCATTGCATGTCTGCCCCGATTGGACGGTTACTTGGGTAGATGTGCGAAGAGTGTACTACATTGAAGAGGTTCTATTATTGTCTAAACCTAAATAAGAATTTTGTAGCGTTTGTAGCTATATGTTTGGATTGTTAGATGGTTAAGATAAAGTGTAAGCATCCAGGTGGACTGCTACAACCGATTGTGATTCTAGAGTGGAAATGGTAGGTCATTTCCATGTGCTTAATCACAAGTTTTCCTAAGACATCTAGAAAACATTATTCCATCATGGTTTTTATGGAAAGGTTGAAAAAGGTTTTGAATTTCATTATAGTGAAGACTACATGCTTTGCTAGCGATGTGGCACAGGTGTTCATTAGAGATGTGGTCATATTGAATGGTGTTCCAAAGAATATTGTGTGAGATAGGGATGAAAAGTGCACTTCCAAGTTTCGTAGGATTTTTTTTTTTTTTTTTCTAGTTTTGGGCACTGATTTGGCCTTTAGCACATCTTATCATCTGAGACAGATGCAAAGGCTGAGAGGGGCAATAAGATATTAGAGTATATGTTGAGGATGTATGTGATGCACTAGCAGCACAAGTGGGAAGAGTATCTTCCATTTGTAAATTTTTCCTACAACAATAGGTATCAAGAGTTATTGAATATGAGTCCATTTGAGGCATTGTATGGGTGAAGTTGTAACACTCCCATTAGTTGGAGTGGTCTGGTTTACATGGTATTGATTGGACGAGATATGTTGGTAGAAATGGAACAGGAATTGCTGGTGATCAAGAAGAAATTTAAATTAGCGCAGGATAGGAAAAATAGTCATGCAGAGAGGAACAAGTTGTTCAAGGAGTTTCAGGTTGGGGAATAGGTGCACTTGTGCATCAAGCCCAAGAATATCTCCTTGTGAATTGTATCATGTGCCAAGATGGAATCTCAGTTTTATGGACCCTTCAAGATCATTGAGAGGATCGGACCAGTGGCCTATCGAATTGCACTTCCTTCCACATTAAAAATAAATGATGTCTTTCATATATCATTAATTAAGAAGTATGTTAAAGATGTTTATCATGTGATTTTATGGTCTGTATTGCAAGTGGAACCAGATGGATAATTCCAATCGGAGCCTCAGTGTATATTGCAGAAAAAGGTGTTCATGATCTTGAACCGAGCAATATAGCAAGTTAAAGCACAATGGAAGAAATTTGGGCCTGATGAAGGTACATGGGAGATGGAAGTTAAAGTGCGAGCCATGCATCCTTCCTTGTTTTCCAATTGAGGCAAATCATTTTTGGTGTGATGTTGGTATATCTTTGGAATATGTTTTGGTGATTTTTTTATATATGTTTTCATGTCATGTTCGGGTATATGTATATATGTATATGGATGTAAATACTACCATGAACTATGCTATAAAGCTCCAATAAGCAGTATGGGTGTCATGTCATTATAGTTTTCATGTTGTTATGATTTCATGTTGGTTTTATTTTCAGCAGGGTGATCATTGTAAATACTAAATCAAGTTATGTTATAAAGCTGCATGAGAAGTATGTTTTCTTTTCAGCAATTTTAGCGTAGGTATATATGCGTTTGAACACAGAGGATGGTGTCCCCCAAGGGGGAGGGTTATGTAACATCCCTGGTGAAAATTCCATGTAATAAAAATTAAAAATAATAAGCAAGGATGATGGGACACTTATTCCAATCTTAATGTTGGTAAAAGCATCTTATTGGGTGTTCATTTCGGTTAATATGTCTAAGGAAATTGGCAAAGGCAAAGGGAAAGGCTTTAGAGAGGTAAAATGGAATTTTTGGCACATTTATTTATGAAAATAATGGAAATTAGGAGAAAAGGGAGATGAAAGGTCACATGTTGCATGTGAGGATGGAAATGAAGGAAAATAATGGAAAATCATAAGAAAATAGAGGCTTGATCAATAAAAAGGCTTATGAGGATAAGTTGGTACCTTTTTTTAGTTTAGTTTTGGAGCTCTCTCTCTCTCTCTCTCTCTCTCTCTTGGACACATAGAGTTTCTGGGAACACTTTAGCATTGGATCAAGAAAGGAAAAAGAAAGCAAGCAAGAAGGAGGAAGAAAGCAAGGAAGAGGAGGATCAAGCAGTTACAACAGGATTATTTGTAGGTATCAATTTGCATGTGTCTTTTCCTTGCTAGATTTGGCATGCATGGTATTGCATGTGGTTATTTTATATCATGGTATGGGTTTTTCTACGTGTGACAATGTTTTTAACCTAGAATTTCGATTTCCGGATAGCCATGGTGTTGTGGAGTTCTCATGTTTTGGTTTAGTTGGATTGTTAGATGAATTTGAAGTTAAGTGAGGTGGATCTACAAATTATAGGACACAAAACCAATTTATGTGTTGTCTTGGTTTAGGGCCTAGTGACCTTGGTTTGGATTGTGGTAAAGCCTGAGAAGTGGGTGCTCTCCATGAGGACTAGGTATCCCAATTTAGGATATACGGTAAAGCCTAGAGAGTATGTGTCAGTTTAGGGCCTAGTGATCCATGATTCAAACTGTGGATTGTGGTAAAGCCTGAGAGACTAAGAGACAATAAAATTCCTCATAGGGTAGGAAAATATAATCTGATGGTATCTATGCTTGTGTTGGCCTAGTGATCAGGTGTGGATCATGGTAAAGTCAGTTATGACATTTTTATTGTGTTGGCCTAGTGATCCTGTGTATATCATGGTAAAGCCTGTTTTATTGATGAGGGTGAGGTGGTTTAGCCTCGAGATGTCCTTGTTGGTTCTTTCAGCTTGAGTCCCACATTCATGCTTATAATATGGCAATAGGGTGATTGGATGAAGATAGATTTGGCTCAACCGATATATGGTCGGGTGGAATGTGGCAGTCCCATCTCTGGTAGGTTTTTACATTCATTAATGAGAATATCATGGTTTTTTATTTGATGCATAAATGCAATGGTTTATGTGTGGATTCTATGGCTGTCATATCCTTGGTATTCATGTTGTTATTGTGTTGTTTATAATCATGTATTTTAACAATGATGATGTATGGATATCCCCTTGTTTTTACTTGTAAATTAATGTACAATAAATCTATGGTCAAATAGATGGTATTGAATCTAATGATGTGAGGGAGAAATTCTCTTAGCGATTCTCAGATAAGTATAAGACCCATATTCTCTATTTTTTTGTTTATACATGTATCTTCGATGTTTGTGACATCTTTGATGAAATTCCTGTCATGACTAGTAGGGGTATAGTTTAGTCCTAATGGATGTTTTTGTAAATATATCACTATTTGGTAATTATAATTCATATTTGAAACTATCATGAATTTTCTCAGCAATGAACTGGGTTCTGGGCTTGAAAAAGTGGCTCAAATCCCAGGGACTCTAGCACAAAACTGGGTAATTTAATCCCTGTATGTTGGCATGTGGGCTTATGCATGTGTCCAAAGCCTCATAGGCGCTCGCTTGCAAGCCTGTGCATGTGTCCATAGGCCGAGAAGATTAAACAGTTAGTGGGACCCAGGGGAAGGATGCCTGAATGGTTGGGTTGACTCCTTGGGGTGTTATTGTTGATGTACAAGGTCTATGTAATGTGTTTCCGTCGATTCCATTTCCTTAAGGTCACCTAGGAGGTTGAGTTTGATTATAGTAGCATCTTGTCACATGTTTACCCCGGTTGGACAGTTACTTAGGTAGATGTAGGAAGAGGGTGTTACAGATGTGTCGATACAAATTTATTCACAAATTTTCATGGATATTAAAATGAAAAGTTCACCATAAAAAATATGATTAAATTATATTTAAAATCTGAAATTATACACTTATAATTTTATTAGATTTCTTGATATGTAGATTTATTGTTAATAGTGCATGACTGTGAATTAAAATTATGCATAAAATATAGAACAAAAAAATAAAATCTCACACACATTCAACACAAGATATGTTATGGGAAACCCTTTCAGGAGAAAAAATCAACTGGAAAGTGAGGTCGCTCCACTCTCTTTCGATGAATGGAAATATTGTTGTAGTATAAAGAAGTGTGGCTTGTAGTACGTGAGATGCTACAGTGCACAAATCCTCTATGTTTTCTCTACTTTTTGGATGTCTTGGACATTTTTATTCAACTATGGAACAAATGCACTCAAAAGAATGAAATCCCTTAACCTCCTAGTGGTACGATTATAACATAGCCCGATAGCCTACTAGTTGTTAGGTTTGACTACCTCAAATATTAATTAGAGCAACAATATAAACTATTGTAGAGTATTCTACATCATAATCACATGGCTTGCCCATTTTTCATGAATAATGGGGGTTGATGTGGAATCATCTCGAACTATGGTGATGAAAAAAGAAAGGTCAAATTTTGAGGGGCATAACCTTAGCATAAGAACTCTAATTGTCGTGATTCTTGCGTTGTTGGAAAGGCATCATGTGTAGAATAGGAAAAAATGGTTTGGTGCTAAAGCAACAAATTTTAACCCCAATAAAATTCATTTGATTCCTTAAAATTATCTCAAAAGGTTTCAGACCTTGTTTTGCCCAACTGGATCCCACCTGTAAAAATGGTCACGTGAGATGATTCCTCCACTTTTTCCACTATGAAAGCATCAATACAGATGAAAAAAAACATAGTGATCCAATCTAGATCACATCTCCCCATTTTGGGAGGCTTTTAGTCCCCAAAAGCTTCTACTGAATGAGGTGAGGAAATTTTTCCTCCACTTTATATCTAGTGTACCTTTTAGCTTTGCTTGGAAGCTTTCCTTTCACTCCAATCTTCCAAATTTCATGTTTCCCTTACCTTGTAGTTTTAGATTTCTTATGAAAAATTGTATCTTATTTGAACTCTGCCTAAGCATCTAGTGCCAAATACTCCACAAAAGGTAGGAATTATTCCTCATCCTAATATAGCATGGAAGACTCATAGAATTTAAAATTCTATATATTTACAACTGAGTAAATGGACATATATGGTGGTAAAATAATTTAATAGGCATTATCATCCACCATTTCCATTATCTTGAAGGGTCCATAGATAAGAGCCTTGATTTTATTATCAGGCCCCTATAGCCTCTACTTATTCAATTGTAGCCATGCTATGTCTCCCACCTTAAACAATTTATTTGTTCTATGTTGATCATGCATGGCCTTATATTTATTTTGTGACTTCTGCAGTGTCTCTTGCACATGTAGATGGATATTCCTATCTTATCTATAAAATTTTCAGTCCTCAGTGAATTTCTTGTAAGACTTCCCTCACTCCTCCTTGTCTCCCATATGCAATATCTAAAGGTGAAGGAGGAAAACATCCAAAATAGGTTTCAAATGGGGACTTTCCTATAGAAGTGTGGACTTCTCAATTGTAAGAATGGTGTATATATACCATATTTTCATCCCATGTCCTTAGATTCTTCTAGTTGTATCCCCTCAGAAGTTTCACCAAAGTCCCGATGGGTACCTTTGTCTTTCCATCTGTCTGTGGATGGAATGTTGTGTATCTCTTCAACTTTGCGTCCATATTCTCCCACAATATCTCCTGTATCTATATCTAAAATGATTCTCTTTGGAATCCTAAAATGAACCTAGACCTATCCAAACAATTTTTTTTTTGCTTATTCCCCATTGATGGTCCTTTTACATGGGATGAAAACACACATAATGTTGAACCTGTTAACTACCATGAATAGGTAGTCATTTCCCTTCCTAGTTGTTGGTAAACCTACCACAAAGTCTATGAAACTGCTTTCCCAAGGATGAGTGGGTATAGGTAAGGGATGATATAAACCATGTCTCATATTTATAGAATTTATGGTACAACAAAGCATGCATCCTCTTATGAACCTAACTACTTGTTCTTGCATATTGGAGCAATACATGTACCTTTGCAAGTTGGCCACGGTCTTCCCTACACCAAATTTCCTCGCAGCCTTAGAAGTATGAGCCTCTCTAATTAGCTGCAATCACTCAAATTTATGAACAAATAATGTATCCAACATGTAGATAAATCGATCTTGGAGATGGTAGTCAACAGTTTTTCCAGCATGTACATGAATTTGACTTTGCAACTTCTGAAACACCTTTTTGAAGTCCTCATCTCTGAATATGCCTCTTTGTATGCATCACGGGTGAATGGCTTCATGTACATAAGAGTTCCCAAAGCTTCGATCTTTGGTGTGGGTGGCCTTGAAATCATGTCAACTAACTTGTTTTTTCTTCCCTTATTGTACATGATCACTAAATGAAATTGTTATAGAAATTCCATCCACTTGTAATGCCTGGTCTATTATAGCTTACTTTGGGCCTATAAGTACTATAGTGTTTGCTGATATGCATGGATTACCATCTCATTTCCCATTAGATAGTGCTTTCACTTATTTGCAACTTGAATAAGGGCATATAATGCCTTGTTGTAGGTAGGGTATTTAAGAAATACCCCATGAAATACTTTATAATGGTAATATATAGGCCTTCCTCTTTGCATCAAGATTTCCCCTGTAGCATACCCACTCACATCTATCTCCACTTCAAATGGTTGTTGAAATATTCTTAATTCTAAAACTAGTGCTTGACTAATATTCTAAAGCTCTTTGCTGACCCATTCCCAACTGGAATCTTGTCACTTGTTGTTATGGTGTGGAGTGGTGCTGCTACTACTGAAAATGTGGCTATGAATTTCCTCAGGTAATACACTACCCCATTGAAACTCCTAACCTTAGAATAATTAGTAGGCACCAAACATTTCATGATGGCCTCCATCTTGGCAGGATCTATCTTTAGCTCTACTCCACCTATCACATACCCCAAATACACCAAATAATGTTATGGAAACTCACATTTCTTGATATTTGCTAGTAGCTAGTGCTTCTTTAATATCTCCTGCACCTGTGTTAAATGTAAGATGTGCTCTTCCCATATAAAATTTTATACTAGCATATCATCCAAATAGAAAATAAATAATGAATCCAAAAAAGGGCACAATACATCATTCATTAATATCATAAATGTATATGGTGCTCTACATAAGCCATATGGCATGACTAACCACTCATATAAACCTTGCCTATTTTTGAAGGTAGAATTATAGGTATCTTCGTCTTTGACTCGAACCTAGTGATATCCAAAACTTTAAGTCCATTTTGGTGAAGTATTTTGCCTTTGCAGTTGATCCATTAGATCATCTATCCGGGTTAGGGGGTACATGTTATTGAGTGCGATTTTGATCCAGGTGGATGATAATTACCATAATTAATAATTATTTTTCTACCAATGTTTGTAAAATCATGGATTATATTTGTAATATGGATGATTAAAAAAAACAACAAAAAAATAAAGAATCATATTCAAGTAAGAATATAATCGCACAATGATCTAGTTTTTTTCATCATATTTATTTTGTAAACCATGGTATTTGAATAGCATGATGATTTAATTTTTACCATCGTAATTTGTGATATTCACCCATTTATTTTGTAAACCATGGTATTTACCCATGGTATTTTGAAATGGAAAAAGTGATGACACTCTGTGGAAAGACACCTATAAAAAGTATAAATACAGAAATTCACATGGAGCAAAGGATGTTTTTTCTCCTAATGTAGTCTCATAGTATATTATCAATTCAATAAATATTTGAGTTCATTTTTATTGTTTTTCCATAATATCTCTCTTACGCATGGTTCCATATTATGGTTTATATTTATAAATTTTTTTGAAATATGTCTCTTACGTATTGTGCCTTATTCTAAATTCATTTTATAATTTCTTTCTGCAATATTTCTCTCATGCATTGTGACATAATCCTTTGTCACTCATGAAGTTGCATTTTTTAAACAACTTGGATCATAATAACATTAATGCATTATATTCAATGATAACTCTGTAGTTAAGCACGACTGGGCTAAAGTAGTATATGGATGGGTGACCTGAAGGGAATTTTTAGTTTTTATTATTTTTTAACTCTCTAAGTTTCATTCCTCCAACGATCCAAATCAATGATATCATAGCAGTTTGATCACATCTATTGTTTTGCACATGTCCCCAATAAGGTCAGGGTACAAGGAGCTCATACTTGAACTATTGCAACATTATCATGGTCGTTATCACTAACCCCAACAAACTCACATGGTAGATGAAAATAGAAAATGGCAGAGTGAGAGATCTTATCAAACTGTTGCTCAACAAAGCACTTACATGATAGAGTGAGTTGATGGATAATTTCACCAATATCCTCTGACGACTCCCAACAATGGTCAGGAAACCTTCAACAAACAAATATTTTGGAAAATAAACATCCTTCCAACTACAAGTTAACTTCAGTATCCCCCTATTTTAATGATAAGTAGATGCGAAAGCTTTAGAAAAACATTTGAATCTACTAGAGGGCTATTCCACGGTCGAAATTTTTTCCAACAATGAGAAAATCACCTTCGCACTCCTAAAAGATCTTCCCCATGTCAAATATTGGTGGGAAGGTTACTAGTGGAAACTCAACAAAGATGAGTCTGGGGTATACAAGGGAGGCCCCAGCTAGGCCATTTTTGTGGCTACCCTCAAGGAGGAATTCTAAAATGTAGGATACTATCAAGAAAATTACATAAGGTGAACCACACTATGACAGGAAAGGGACCAAGTAGTACCAGATTTCACAAATATATTTCATACCTTTTGCACCAAGTTGGGTATAAAAGACTTTAAGCGACATTTGGTACTCAAGTATCAGGGTTGTATACATAGATACATCCAAATAGAAATGGTGTTTGTAAACATGTCCTCACTTGGTGCAACATACCAATATGTTGTCAAAATAGAACAAAAATTTAAACAATAGACGCAAGACTTCGGATTTGAAAATCCTTCATAGCAGAAGTAGGGAAAGGGATGGATCCAAGGTGGACATCCCTAGAACAACCCAATTAAGCTACAAATAAAGAATAATTATGTAAATGCAAATTAATACACTAGCAAGTTTTCTATACTCCACGTAAGTACCTCACACAACATTGATGAATGCTGCTTGAAACAATCATTATTGGTAGAACTTGTAGAGAAACACATAAGACTATGTCTCAGATTCTGATTTAGAACGAGATAAAAGAAATTTTATAATTAATGCAGGACCCAATGTTACCATTTCAATTGTGAAGATCCAAGCAAAAGAATTATAGGATCCTAAGGAGGGGGAGCACCTCTTCCATCCATAGATGTGGGTGACAGGGACCCCACTACATTTCATTGTTGATAATGACAACTAGAAGAACCTAAGATTAACCGAGGTCATCAAGATATTGAAGCTACAAATAATTCCACACCCCCAACCATACACCATTGTTTGGTTGAGCCATGACGGGACATCTGTGTCATTCAGTAGTGTCGATTTTCCTACAACATCAAGCCCATCATAAATGAGGTATTGTGTGATGTTGCACCACTTGATGTTTGTGATTTTATATTAGGACTAGCTTATATGTGGAAGTATTATTCTATTTATTATTCTTGACCCCGTAGTTTTGTTGTTACTCTAGGTATCAACTCTACGGGATACAAGAGGTAGTTCTCACTACTGCAAAAACATTGATCTCAGCAAAACAATGCAAGAAGGTTGTCTCTCATACTTCTAAGTTTTTCCTTTCCACAGTTAAATCAAAATGTGAAAAGTAGGTCATTGTAACCACCAAAAATTCAGTAGAAGCTCTCTCTACAGAACACAAGCAGGTGGGTAAGCTTGTAGAATAATCCATGTATATATTCACCTCACCTAAAAAGGCATCCCTACTCTTCCAAGTCACACATCCACTTACACTAGATGAAAACCATCCATATTTTTAGTGTGGCTACAATGGATCTCTTTACAACTCTATTAGTCCTTTGAAAACATGTTCATGGTTCCAGCAAAAAATCCCCATGGATGTCACCTTTTAAATTACATCTTCACTAACAAAATCCTCCCGCTAAACAAAAAAATTTGTTGAACAATTTCAACACTTCCAACAAGAGATTCAAGATGCCCTACAAAGATGAAATTCCAAGTATAAACAAAAGCATGACCAAAATAAAATAAAAAAATTGTAAGTTTCAAGGTACAACTGATGGGATTATGGACACCAATATGAAGGGTACTCATTAGCAAAACATACAACTCTATCGATTGGTTAACACGAGGAAGATCCTTCACCATGGTGGTTCACCAGGAACTTAGTTAAAAAAAAAATTGTGATCTAATGAGGGAACTTTTTGCGATGGGTACGATTACTTCCTAAGGGGGCAGGAATGATCCAAGTGGATGACAATTATCATAGTTAATAAGTATACCAATTTTTGTAGAATCATGGACCATATTTGTAATATGCATGACAAATAAAAAAACAACAAAATAAATCATAATAGTGAAGTAAAAATTTAATCGCACGATGATTTAGTTTTTTTTATCTTTATAATGTTTTTCTACGATATTTATATTAGGTATTGTGCCCTATTATCAATTATTTTTATGATGTCTTTATACAGTATTTCTCTCACACATTATGACATATTCCTTTGTCACTCATTAAGTTTCATTTTTTAAACAACTTGCATCACAATAACATTAATGCATCATATTCCATGAGAACTTTATAGTATTAGAATGGGTGCTGGGAATTTTTAGTTTTTTATTTTATTTTTATCACTCTCTAAGTATCATTCCTCCAATTATCCATATCATATTCATTTCAAAACCATGTAATCCATACACATCCTCCAAGTCCCATCCTTCTTTATCACAATGATGATGGGTAACACGCATGGTGATTTACTCGATTGAATGACAGCTTGTTTCAGTAGTTGTTGCAATTTTTTCTTCACCTCACTTGCTTCTATAATAGACTACATGTACAACCCAATGTTTAGCAATAGGGAGTATGACAATAGCAACATCTCGTGCTCCACTTACCTCCTATATCGTAACCCTTTAGGCTCACAAAACACAACACCTGTTCGTGATGGGATAAACAGCCAAGGAAGCTTTAGCCAACAAATATAATCTATCCTTCTCTTTAATATTGATTTGAGCTTTTCACATAACCTCAAACATATAGTCCTCTGAAAACATATTTTGGCCAAGGGTGAAGCATTGAGTTCATGAATTGTGAAGGGTTCTAACCTGAGGTGGTGCCATCCCTTAAAGCTCTTCTTCTCACTCTGCATGTTTTTTATCACTGAAAGGATGAAAACCCTAGTATGTTTATTTGATGGGTATATGTAGTGAAATTTGGAAAGAGAGAGTGTAGGAATAGTGTAGGCTTATAGGGTGAGATGGAGGGCTATGGAGCTAGGGAAAATTTTAAAATCAGTAGATAGGGTTGTGTGTAAGCTCCATGTTGTGGGTGGAATGAAGTGAAATGGATGTGAGGAAGGTGATGAAATTAAGAAAACAAAGGAAATTCACAAATTTTAACTGTGAAAATTTGCTAGAACTTAGGGTTTTAAGAGAATGACTTTTAGGGATGATATGGATGGCTGGAGATGATAGTGTGAGGTATATGAGAGGTGTAGGATAGTGTTTAGGTACTAGGGTTATGTTTTATTTAGCTAGATTAGGCTAGGGTTTATCAAAGGAAGTCTTTCTATGTCATGGAGAAGTGATGATATGGAGAAATGTAGAGTAAGCATGAAAATGAATTGAAAACTCAATAACTTGACCATGGGAGGGTATGAGAGTAATGCCTTACTGTTTGTGAGGGGTCCAAAGAGTAATGGTCACAAGCCTTGAGCTTGTTTGAAGAGACTTGAAGTCAAAAACCTAATTCTATACCCTTTCTAGAGGTGAAAAACCAAGTTACAGAAGCGTGACAACACTTCCCAGAAGCGTAACAACTGGCTCGGAAATGTAACAAAGGAATTGCGAAAAATATGCAAAAATAAGGCTTAAATATCGATCAATATATCTCTAACCTTAAAGTTTTTTTAAAAAAAGAGAGTTTTTTTTTCTTTAACATGTTATGAACAAAAACCTCCTTCTTGTTTCCAAATTGATTTTCCATTTTCTCATAATCCAAGTTTGAAGTTGATCAATCAAAATTTGCAGAAGCGTAGCACACTCTGAGCAGAAGCGTAGTGCCTAATTTGAGAGGGAGTTGAGAGGCCTTCCCAAAGGATTTTGTGGCTGAAAATGGTATTGTTGGAAATCTTAGGATGTCTGATACATAATGGAGTCATCCAAAACTGCAAACCCCTGCTCCAGACCCCTGAAAAATTGCCTTAAAGATAATATGTTCAAAAGTGCACAAAACCTCGAGCAACTATATTGTTGAAATTTCTCTCAAACCATAACACCTGTGCATAAAATGGAGGTTTTTTTCTTTGGACTATTATCGACAAAAACCTCTTTCACTTTTGTAAAATTCATCTTCATTACTTCAAAAAATGATTTTGAAGCCAAATTGTCCCTGTGTGCAATCTAAACCCTAGCTTGATCACGAAGCTCTAAAAATGATACCATGGGTCTCAGTTAGCTCAAACCATGAAATGGTGACCTCCCTTATGGACCTTCTGCTCACCCTCCATGATGTTTTTCAACAAGGAAAGCCCTAGCTTGATGTAGTGGATTGGGAAGGTGGAAAATTAGGAAAACATGGGATAGTGGTAGAGTGCTTTTAGGGACATCAATGAAGTGGAAGGAAGTTAGGAAAAAATCCGTAAAAATTTGGGGAGGGAGGGTGATGAGTTTTATACATGATGCAAGTAAGCTTTTTGGGAATGGGAATGTGAAAGGTGCTTAAAAGGTCAAAACATAGGGTTTCACTATTTTTTCTGCCAAAATGTAGTGAAAATTAGGGCTTTAATGAAATTGATGGAAAAGAGGGTGGTGAGTAATAGGAGATGTTATGGTATGGTGTATGAAATTTATATGAAGGTTTTAGATTGTTATATTAGGGTTTTATCAGCTGAAACAAACAAAATATGAAAAACACCAAAACGTAATGGATATAACCTAATGAAGGAAACCACTCATAAACTGATGAATTTTGACTTGAGAGAGGTATGGAGGACGTCCACTTAATTTTTAGGAAGTGTATGAACCTTTTTGCAGTGATTTTGAACCTTGGAGAACTAATTTGGAGCTCAAACACCAAAAGTGCAACACCTTCACAACATCTGCACAACGCACCCAGAAGCATAGCACAGGTAGTGTTGGCACAAATTTGCTTATTTTTCTTCAACCCATGGAAGTTGTGGAGTATGATGGTGAGAAGAGAGGAGATCTTTACTTATTTCCCTATCTTTTCTAACTCTCTATGCAAATTACTTGTATGGTGAAAATGAGATTTTGTTCGCTTTCTTTTATGACATAATTGACTCTTATGGTGGCGAAACAAATGAGACCTAGACTCTGACCTAAATGAAGGTGTAGTGAATGACCTCAGACCTTACATGAATGATCAATTACATGACCTATGAAATAATTATGACCATGAATGGAGTGAAGGGAGTAGCATTTCAGACCTATAAATTTTCAGTGAACAAAATTTTATTTGAAAACTGACTTCAAACATGAAATTTTGACCTAGGACCACTACTAAGTAAACCTGAAAGAGTACATTTGATAACTAAAAATTTGAACACTAAAATTTTCTCCAGATGGGTATGGCAGCTCAGGATGTGTCAAGAACACTGTATACCAAGTAGCCTCATCCATTTGGAAATGGAGTTGTTATCACTGGAAAATCATACAAGCAAAGGTGACATTATTTAATGTCAGGCAAAAGGATTTGCAGGGCTGAGAGACATTAGAGTATCTAAAAATATTTAAAAATATCTAAGGTCTAAGGAAAAATCAAATTGCGTACAATAATAATTAGTCAAAAGTGCCTTTGCACGCAAAAATCTTCTATAGCCACGCCTTTTTCTCAAAAATGCGCGCAATCCTAGGAGTGGTAGGAGTCACTTTCCGAGACCACAAGGCACACTCCAGGACATTGATTCCACACTTGAAGTCGCCTAAGGATAGCCACCCATGCCTCCTTAGGACATCAAGGGAGAACGTAATGGAATAAATGTGTCACACAATGGAATCACCCTTCTCTCTTAGGTCACTATCCATAATTTACCAAGAGAGGGAAGGAGGATTTGAATTCTCCTATAAAATGACACCAAGAGATGAAAAACATGAGAGCACATTGTTATGCTGGCTAGAATTTCCCCAAGAAATACCCATAGTGTGTGTCCCAGAGCAGAGATAGAGGGGACTCAGTTGTTGGCCATCCAAAAACTCCAGTCCACCATCGCAGAGAGAGGGAGAATTTGCGCCAAGGCAGCTTGGAAGTAAAGACATCCTTGCATCGGGACTTAGAACCCCCTAGTTCTAAGGGCCCCTTGGAAAGTGGGTTAAATTTTCATCCTCATTCCTACCAAAACTCAATAATATTGGATATAAGAGCCACCATTTGGATTATTGAATTTGTTTGACTCTATTTAGAGCTTTTGTTTTATTTATTTTTAGTTTTAGTTTAGTTTTATGTTTGAATATGCATGTTATTTCTCTATCTCGTATGTTTATGTTTGAGCATGTTCCACTAACTTTCTTGACTCCATCTATTTTCTTCCTGTGACTAATAACTTAAGAGGGAAAACCACACCCCTTAAGTTGGTGTGATTTAGTACATACGTGCACCAAACACACTAACACAGGATTGGAGACTCCACTAACATTTATTTCCAAGTTTATGTGGTTGTGCCTTTTTGTAGATACCTCCATCTTTGTTGTGGAGTTGGGCTGGAATTCCCCCCTTTCTCTCCTTCACTACCTAGTTCATCCCAAGTGACAGGTTGAAGCTAAAGAGCTCCAAAAAATTACATTGCGGGAATTTGCGTACATTTCTTACAGATAGGCATGCCCCAAGGCGCACATTCAAAGCTGATCTGCGTGAAAAAATCGCGCCTGTTTCAGCCTTTGCGTGCAAAATATAGAAGTGAAATTTTATTCAATATTTCCATCTTTTCTTGCTTGTAAAGAGTGACTAGAAACCCATAGTACATTTTCCAACATTGGTTGAGGTCCCCCACAGCTTGTTAAAACTTACTCTTAGCTGTTTTTGGTAGCCTTGGTGCTAGTTTTATTTCAATTTGATTTTTGCAAAGTTAACACATAGTTTAAGTAGGAGGCAAATTAACTTGCATTCCAAAATAATTTATGTTTTTCAAATTTAGGTACCAAAACACCTAGGTAATTAAGCATGGCCCAAGTCCATGCATTCTTAGCTAGTTCTTTTTCTAGTGTAAAATTCATTAGTTTAGTTCAATTTTTTCACTAGGATTTTGGGACCAAGATTGAATTTTCGATAGAAGAGAAAGCAATCTCTGCGACGTTTTCACCCTCTAGTGATCCTAGGCAAGCATATGAACACTCTCTATTCTCAACTCACCATCTCACTATAGTTGATCACATAGATTAACTAAGAAAAATTGAAAGCGGCCCATATCTGCACATGTTTTTCTTTTGAGCAAGGAACAATAGAACATAGTTTAAATAGGGGATTTTGAAAAGGATCATTTCATATCCACACATTCAAACTATGTGCTTGTCCACTTTTTTCTCACACACATTCACACACTAAGCAAAGTAAAGACACCTAAAACCAACTTAACAAAACTCACTAAATTCTCCCCACAGGGGCCACAAAATAATTTATAGTCTAAGTTAGGATCAAGGGGCTAGGCATCCAATAAGACACCTTGATCATTATTCATCTTGAAACATAGAATTTGACTATTTAGGGAGCTTTGAAATCCACTTATCATCCCAAGGAAAAGAAAACCTGAGTACGGTAGAGACCCGATTCAGAGGGGGTTATCAGTTGGGGCTACCTGACCTGGTTGATACTCGGTACTGTTAGCTGAACTGCCAAGAAGCCCAAGACTTGAATTCTCATGTGGGATGGTGTTGCTTAGTGGCCAAAATTAGGTCATCCGGTTCCTATAGGTGACGGTGAAGGTAGCACTAGGTCCTCTACCCTTAACTTGGTGGATTTTCTTCGACTGATTGAGGGCGTTGCCAGTTCCTTCGGGACGTTGTGCCAACACTCGCAATATATATTCTCAAGGCCCAGTTACATTTGAGTATGTGAGCATGATTAGGTCTTCTAGGATTTTAGTATCATACACAAACAAACAAAAACCATATTTTTTGATTGATTGATCACATAGGATTAATCTAAAGGGTAAGATTATTTTATTTTCGCTTGTTTTATGTATGCGATCGGAATTTTTCTTTGATTATAATCTCCATCCTCTCAAATATTTCCAAATCCATACCTAGTCGATGCCAGAACAAACCCAGTAGGACCTCTTTGATCTAGACATCTTTTGGACCTTCCCCCATTACTAATATGGGTTCTAGGTCTTTCACCATTTAGGTGTCAAAGACAAAACAATGCCACCATTATTGGTTCATCCTTTATTATGGAATATTTAGCTGGGAACCCTAGTCAGTCTCCCAACACCACACCACACACTACTCCTCCCACAAGCCCTAGAGGGCAGAGGATTGCTACCCATTCGGGAATCCAGTTGAACGCACAGGGGGGTACGTCACAGACTAACCCTATTCCTAACCAGAACATCATGTTTTCACAAATCGCAATGGCTATAGCCTCATAGTCACATTTTCTAGCTTCATTAAATCTACCAGATTTAACCAAGTTGACAAACGACCCCATTACACATAGCCCCATATGGCCTCCCATGCCCACGAAACTCCCTTTGGGTATTCCAAAGTTTGAAGGAAAGCAAGAAGGAGATCCTGAAAATCATGTTATGAATTTCCACCTGTGGTGTTCGTCAAGCAACATCATTGATGATACTATTCAACTAAGACTGTTTCAACACACTCTAATCGAAGTAGCAGCGAAATGGTATGTGGAGAAACCCTTTGCTACATATGGAACCTTTAGCACCCTTGCCACTACGTTCTTGACCTATTTTCAATTATCCATCCACCACGATTTGGGAATGGAATTACTGACCCACTTTAGGCAAACCCCCCTCGTCCATATCTCAGACCATATCCATGAATGGCAGCGACGTCGTAGTTTGTGCAAATCCAAACTCAATGATCAAGTTATGTTAGACCTATTCCTGAAAACTCTCACCACTGAGATTTTGAAGAATGTGGCACAACAAAAGCCTACATCCAAAGAGGATGCCATCAGTAAGGCCCAACAACTCGAGTTGATATATATGCAGTCAAGGTATATTTACAATATCCTGCTGAATGCGCCGCACCTGCAAACTTACAAAGAATTTGCAAGCGTGTTGAACTCTGCAGATGGTTTAATTGGGTATTTGACCCGAATTCACCCAAGCAGCAACGTTCAATACCCTGGTTACACGTATGATTCTACCCGGAACATACCACAACCCGGTTACCAAAGTCATCACATGCATCCACAAAATTTGACCAGAAGGGCGTTGTCATATCACCATCAGCATGGAGGACCCTATCCTCTAGCTCAGAGGACCCAGTACGTAGATATACATACTGATAGAAGAGTCCCCCCCAACAAAAAATTACAAACTAGGGACCGCACTATGCACAATCCCTAGCATAAGACCTGCCCATGTAGAATAATGCACAGGTGAACTTTGTGCAACCCTCCCAAAATCAACCTCGCCAACCACATAACCAGGAGAAAAACCCTCCCAACGCAGTTAAGAAAAAAGGAAAAAACAAGCCTAAAAGAAATCATGGACATGGAGGAAACAAGTAGAAATTCCCTCCACAATTTGAGGCTAGAGGCAACTCCAACCGAAATCAAAACCATGAGCCAAGCTACTCCTAAAGGTAGAAAAAAAGGACACATCTTCGAAGAAACCACTTTTATTCGATATTTGGTGAGTACGGCCATTAAACTCACCACTGTCCCAACCTCCCTGAGCTGAAGAAGCTATAGAGTAACCGTGGACAAGGGGGATCCTCCCAGCAGCCAACAATCATGCAAGAACCTTCCCCCCATCAAGGGACAGTTAGCACGCAACAACAAACTCTTGACGACTCTGGAAAGAACAGCCACGAAATCTACATGACTGGTGACGAAATGTTTTTTTAGACTTGGAATCGAAATCAAGATGCCCCACTAGACACCAACGCATCAGGGGCTAGTAGAAGTGCACCAACAACACCTTTGACCATATCAAATATGCCTATTGAACCTTTGCCGAGGATGGCTAAGGGACCAACTAGGCGAGCAGGAAACTATTCCAAATTAGCCCATAACTATAGCATAGTGGATGACCTTGCTCAATCTCCCATCACTATGTTAGCTTTGGAGGTATTATAGTCATGCCCAAAGCAGTGGAAATCCTTGCTTTCTACGTTAGGCAATATCGACCCTGCTAATACATGCCTAATGGTTTTTGATCTAGAAAAAGCCACCCTAGGCTTCCTTCAATGGTTTCCTTTCAAATACCAGTGTTGGTCCAAAACATCACCATTCACCAATGTATCATTGACGAAGGTGCACCCACATGCATCATGTCAAAGAACGTTTGGCAGAAGTTAGGGTCTCCCGTGCTAAAGCAATCAGAGATCACTCTTAGAGCATACGATGGTTTCCCTTCAACCCCCATCGGTCTCTACCAAAACGTCCTAGTCTACTTAACAGGAAAGACAGTCCTTATAGACATTGAAGTATTGGACACCCAGTTGGACTACAATATACTCCTTGGTCAGAGTTATATGTACACTATGTCAGTCGTCGCCTCCTCCATCTTCCGAACTATGATGTTCCCCCATGAGGACCACATCGTTACTGTCGACCAATTGATGCATAGTGAAAAACAGCCCCTACAAAATATTGATTTAATTCTACCCTATATAGACATATCCACAGACACATTTTCACAGTACCAAGAATATGGCCCCAGCTAGTTCAAACCATCGTCCATCCTAGGATCATTCCTAGGATATTCCCCTATTATACCTGAGTCATCACCTGATGTCACAGGGGCTTCGGTGTGCATGATATCCAGATCAAGTATCGAAGTTAGCCAGGACATGGACACGAGTATTAATGGCACCGAGTCCTCGGAAATGATAGCCTCTATAGCCTACGCCGCTTCCCAGACTCCTTTTCCTACCCCCCAGCTGACATCGTATCCTAGTAGGTCTTGGCAACAATGGTGTTACCAAACATATATTTTACAATAACTTTTTGGTACCTCATCACCCCTACTGGGATAGGAGCCACACACATCACCGCCATAGGGTTAAAGCCCCTTAGTCCCGAGGAGGCCCCACCCATTCAAGAAATTGTCGAAAACATCCCTGCAAAGGAAATTCTCATTGCAAAACTGATGATTATGGCTAAGAAAACCAAGAGAGGAAAGAAGGCAGAGACACCCGCCACGCAACGGGAATCACCAGGTTGTGCCATATGTGACGTAGTAGGACACCCTACCCACATCTTCTCAGAGTTGGACGAATTAAAATCTCTTTAGCTCTGAGGCAGACATCGCAACACCATGTTCTCATAAAAAGGAACCTTTCACCAAAAGTAAAGTCAAAGCATTGCGTACCAATCATGCATGCGCTATCTGCAGCAATTATGGGCACTATACCCATCATTGCCCAGAAATCCCATGATATAGGGACGCCTTACACATAATCAAGCGATCTTATCAAGAGGATTCATCCACCCAGTCATCTGGAGATGAACCTCGCACCATCCTATACCTGCAGGTTATGTACTCTGCGATGAGCTTGATCATTTCATCATTGATTTCCCAGCTTTGGAAATGTTCCAATGATTGTATCCAGTTCCTGTAGTATATCATGCTAACATGGACATCCAATATTCATGCCAAGTTTGTAGTGAAAATCACCCAATATGCCATTTGCCACTACATACCCAGATTCCACACAGCACTAGCGTGTATGATATCAACCATAGTCTGCATCTTCCAAGAATATGGAACAGACTCAGACTCCATGAACATCTCGACAACCCAAGAAGATGTGACGAGTAGATGCATCCTCTTCTTATCAGCTGAAAAGCGACCAATCAGGGAACCCTTCGTTTCCTCCAACCGCCCTCCACAAAGAATATCAACATGTGCGTTATGTAAAATTCCCAATCATGTGGTCGCCACTTGCCCTGATTTAGCAGCGGTACGACGCTGGTACCCCTCCAGACCACAAACTGAGCATGATGGGACCCCCATATCTAGGCTATTTTTCCTAGTATGTCAAGGCAATCACTGTAGATAGTAGTGTACCTATATCCCGCAAGTTCATCCTCTAATCGACCAATGATCTCCTCAAACGGTATAGAAAATACATCACCCCCACGCCAACAACCCCACACCCACATCGACGTGATGGGAAAACTGTGATGCCGCACCAACCAAGCATGACCCAGGCCCAACCTAGGATAACATGTGGACTATGTGACCTGATCGACCACGAGGTCAATCAGTGCAAAGAACTAAAGCCCTTCGCAAACAATTTTCGCACAGGCTCTTCTCTCCCACAAAGACTTCTCTCTAACCAAGAGAAGATCACACGCACTTATTGCTGGATTTCTTCACACTTTCATCATACAATAAAATGTGAGCATCTCCCAAGCTAAGAGTGGCAAGAGCATCATTGATTCTACACTCCCTAGAATATTTAGATACACCAAAGCCAATGACACAGAAATGGAAGCATAAGACCTCATCCTCTAAAACATATTCTTTCCAAGCATCCACATCTGGGACGAAGAGTAGTGTTGATTCCCACACAATCTACTTAGTTGTCACAGTGGTACCATGCACCATCTGCACTGGCCAGAACCATGAACTAGAGGCATGCCCGTTAATGGAAACATCCAGGCAACTCTTCACCAGGAAAATTTCCACCAGCAGGAAATTAATCATCTTAACAAGGGACCAAACCTTGTGCTCACGCAAACTCCCATCACGGAGATTCTTCCCCCGCCAAACACCGACGACACGATACACCACATAAAATTTGTATCATATTATATTGGAAATAGGATTTCAGCTGCCCCCATGTCTGATCCAAGTGGATATCGGTGGCCACCGACCTATTCCATTTGGACCTGCACCATCAATTCTTGCAACTTTTCACATTCAGCACCACTTACTATTTTTAGCTGGTTTTCAGGTCCTGCACTCCCGGAGCTGTTTTGCGGTCTTAATGATCCAGGCGGATATTGGTGGTCACCCACCTATTCCATTTGAACCCCCACCATCAGTTCGTTTAGTTTAAGTTGCAGCACAACTTACTATTTTTAGTAGTTTTTTGGGTCCTGAACTTTCAGAGCCATTTTGAGGCCCTAAACGATGTTTTTTGGGAAAACCAAGAGCAACATGGGTCCATGGACTGATGTTGCTCACATAGAAAGTTGTACTCCTTGGACAGATCTTTCTAACAAGCTATTGAGTGTGTCAAACAGGGATCAGATGCCAAAGTTACGTCCCCGAGAAGTTGAAACACCAATTTACCCAAATGGGACCCACAATTTTGGCGCTTCATCTCCTAGAGTTAGGTTTTTTGACGTTTCACTTTTTCCATTGTTTCTCAATAATAAATAGGCCCTCGAGCCTCATTGTAACACACTTCAGAGGTCCTTAGTTGCCAATTCTCTTCTCAGAGTTCGCTACCAGCAGCCTAGCTATTTTATTTCCATTATGTTTCTAAGCATTTATGTTATCTGATATTAACGAAATGAAGCATCACTTCCGCTGGATATCTATGTTTATGGTTATTTTTGCATTCTTTTTCATTCCTGCATAAATCCAAGTCAATGGTATCAGAGTGGTCTTCTCTTTCTTTGTTTTTCTTTGCATGTCCCTAATGCGGTCAAGGTATAAGGAGTTAGGGCTTGATCTGGTTGAACCCTTGCAAGATCAACATTGAAAAACCCGACGAACTCCCATGGGGGAAGAGAAGAAAGATGAGGGAGCAAGATATCCTATCAAAATATTGCTCAAGGAGGCTCAGATCCTTCAACGATTTCCCACCTACGGCGCGTCTGCATCCAACAGCCACTCTGGAGGCACCACTCCCTTCAAGGTACAGGTAAACTTTGACATTCCTATATTTTAATGAAAAATAGATGTAGACACTATAGATAGATGGTTGAATTTTCTGGAACGGTATGTCTCAGTCCATGATTTCTCTGACCGAGAAAAGATTATTTTTTCACTCCTCAAAGCCGTCCCCCATGTCAAAGATTGGTGGAAAACCTATTGTGAGCAAGAGGACAAAGGGGAACCCTCTCTATTCTTGGCCACACCCACTTGGATTTTGTTAAAATATGGAATCAAGGAACAATATTACCCCGTGGGGAGCTATGAGGACAAATACATCCAATGGACCACACTGCAGCAACAAAGGGATCAAGATGTGCACGAACTGACGAATATTTTCCATACCCTACTCACAAAGTTTGGTATTAAAGATTCAGAGAGACATTTGGTGCTCAAATACCATGGTTATATGCACAAACACATTCAAGAGGAAATGGATTTCCTTGACATTACATCACTTGTCACGGCATATCGCTATGCCGCCAAGATCGAGCAGAAATTTAAGTAGAAGAAGTGAGACTTTGGATCTGCGAATCCGAAAGGTGCCCCTGAACCAAAGAACAAGGAGCAAGGCCAAAACAGTGCAACCTAGAACAACACCACAAATCCAAAGAAGGACATAGTGAAGTGATGTGAATTTCATAACAGCCCCACTCACAGCACAAACGAGTGTCAAGCCAAACAGTCATTGGTGGCCGAACTAAAGGCACCCAAATTAGATGCATTTTCTGATCCTGAGTCAGAACCAGACAAAGTCAATGACAAAGGGAAGCAGATCATTGACACAGATCCCAATGCCATTTTTTCCACCACCAAGATCCAGAGGGAGGATCCAGAGGATCCAGGGGGGGGGGAGTGCCTCTTCCATTCGCAGATGTGGGTGAAGGGTTCTCCAATGCAATTTCTTGTCGAGAGCAGAAGCCAAAAAAACCTCATTTCAGCAGAGGTCGTGAAGCGGCTCGGCCTGCCGACCATAGCACACTTGCATCCATATACCATCGAGTGGCTTCACCCAGGGAGAGATATTTGTATCCCCCAACAGTTCCGCCTTCCGTACAAAATCAAGCCATTCACATATGAGGTATTATGTGATGTTTCTCCTCTTGATGTAGCTGATGTATTATTGGGCCAACCATACTTGTGGAGGCAACATGCTGTGTATGAGTCTAGGCCTCGTGCTATTATTATTACTTTGGGAAATAACTTGTACACGATACTAGAGGTAATACTGCCTCATGTCATCTCTTTGACTACTGCAAAACAATGCAGTAAGATTGTTTCCCAAACCAGGAAATCTATTTTCCTTACAACTTGCTCACAGGGAAAAAAGAATATTGTGGTCACATCCACAAAAAAGGGCTCCCTTGCATGGCTGTAGAAGATGGACAAATTCATGGAGGAATACGAGGATATTTTCTCCTCACTCACAAAGGTTCCTCTACACTATCAGGACAAGCACTCCATTGATCCGACCCCCAACGCACTGTCGCTTGATGTTTCCATACCTCCTAAAAATACACATACAGAATCCACACATGTACTATCTGAGCCTGATAAAGAAACCAAATTTACTAAATGCATCCAGCATGTACGCCCACAGGTCCATGACATCTTCAACAAATCTAATACCCAGTTCAACAGAATTTGCCTCATCTCAGGGAGGATCTCAATGCAATGGGGACCATTGCTTCCTAAGGAGGGAGGAATGATCTAGGTGGATATTGGTGGCCACCCACCTATTCCATTTGAACCCCCACCATCAGTTCGTTCATTTTTTAAGTTGCAGCACAACTTACTATTTTTAACAATTTTTTGGGTCTTGAACTTCTAGAGCCATTTTGAGGCCCTAAACGACGTTTTTTGGGAAAATAGGGAGCAACATGGTTCCATGGACTGACCATTCTCACATTGAAATTTTTACTCCTCGGATAGATCTTTCTAACAAGCTATTGAATGCTTCAAACAGAGATCGGATGCCAAAGTTATGTCCCCGAGAAGTTGAAACACCAATTTACCCAAAAGGGACCCACATTTTTGGCGTTTCATCTCTTAGAGTTAGGTTTTTTGAAGTTTCACTTTTTCCATTGTTTCTCAATAATATATAGGCCCTTGAGCCTCATTGTAACAAAGTTCAGAGGTTTGTAGCCGCCACATCTCTTCTCAGAGATTCGCTACGAACACCCTAGCTATTTTATTTCCATTATGTTTGTAAGCATTTCTGTTATTTGATATTAATGAAATGAAGCCTTATTTCCGTTGCATCTCTATGTTTATGGTTATTTCTATATTCTGTTGCATTCCTGCATAAATTTGAATCAATGTCCCAGGATTCCCACCTTATTCCTGTTACAAGAAATCAGGGCTCATTGCGCTTTTGCATTTATTTCAGCGAGATCCCAAATTTACATGCCGCCATCGAACTCCTCGATGATACTCATCCTCTAGAGCAGCACCTAGTACAACTAGATCTCTTCAATGAAAGCCAAAGAAAATCACTGCAACACAACGAGGCCCACAAGAAAAGGGTAAAAGCATCATTCGACCGCCACACCCACCCTCACTCATTTACCAAGGGAGAGCTAGTCCTCCGCTACGATGTCGCAAAGGAAGCCCTAGGGCCAAGAAAGTTTGAAAATTTGTGGAAAGGACCCTGTATCATAAAACATAGCCTCCACCAGGGGGCATACATCTTGATGGAACCGGATGGGACATGCCTCAACAACCCCTTCAACGGCCTTTACCTCAAGAAATTCTATCCATAAGGGAAAAGAAGGCCCTACCCTAGAGTCAACGTACACAAACCCAACCACTTTAAATTTTTGACCAAAATAATTTTTAGAAAACGCGCTCGAGTTTCACAATGGATGACCAACCCGACCCTTACTTTGCATTTACCAATGGAGAATCAAGATGGTCTCAAAGTTTAGCAGAAACCACCTGGATTATCTATCACCCTGACCGATCACCACTGTACGCCAATAGTGTGTGCATTGGTTCAACAATAAAGAATCAGGCAGGATATGATGCGGTTATCGAACTTATGTGGAACACCCTCCATCAGGGCATACGCCATATGCATTGTAATATTCCTACTTTAGAAAGCAGCTAAGGGGAATATTGATTTTTGATTTTTGCACTTAGAAGTTGGATAAATGGGTAAGGAATCCCATGAATAATAAAAACATGATTAAAAACCATTAAAATGTGAAAGGGAATCATCACAGTAGCTGGATTTTACACTTGTGAGTGTGAATAGGGGCAAATAGACGAGGACAAAGTCAAGTTTGACTAAGTCAACATGCATGCATGAAGAAGAGGAGATCATCAATGTAACCAATTCCAGTGTGAACAAGGATCAGCATAGACAAAAATTTGAGAGCTAGATTGAAGGCACTTGAGTGTGAAAAGGGATAAAGCAGATTGAAGAGGTCAACCTTGACCAAATCAAATAGCGCAGTATGGAGGAGTGGCCTTGATGAAGGTACAACGTAATTTTGGAGGGAGATTTCTGATGTGGAGTTGGAAACCCTGATGGGTGAGACCCAAGGTGAGGAGGCTCACAAATTTTATAAGGAAGAGGATGGCAGCCATTTGGGGTTAGCTTGGATATTATTCAGTTTGGTCTGCTTAGACTATTTGGCATCCTCTTGCTGTTTATCAGAGCTGCAGTGTTGTTTAGCACAAGGATCTCTTGTTTACGAATCCTTCTCCTTCCTTGAGGAGCCTCTTGGAGGAGTATTGTACTTCAATTTTCCACTCTTAGGCTTGAAGCCAAGCATCCTCCTTCAGCCACAACATTATTTCTGCAGATTATAGTGCTGTGTTGTAGGGTGTTGCAGTGGAAAGTCCCCAACACCACTTTCTGAGCTTATCTTTCAGAGGAGGGAGCTTATCTTTCTTTGCAAGATCTGTAAAGAAGGTTTCTGAGAATATTTTACATCTTGGCATGTGGTCAAAGCATTCTCCACCTTCTATAGCGCAATCACTGATAGAAATTGCATCATTTTACTCAGTGTTGCAGTAGTAGGGGTTAAGCCTTTGTTTGTGAGCTTGTTCCTTGGAGGAAGGGCCAACCCTTTTCCTGGAAGGCTTTGTAAAGAATCCTTCTTCTATTTATTTTTTGTATCAGCTGTATGTATTCAAAGTTGCAGTGTAATGAAATTTTTCAGATCTAGATCTGTAGATCTGCTATCATGTACTTGTGCTTTCATGAAACCCTTGCTTGGTAATCTATTTGATGTATAAAAGGAGCTATATCTCAATTTTCCTCCATGTTTTGATATAATAAACTCTAGATATGTTATTGCATTATATTATATTTGAAACCCTCAAAAAATCACGCTGTATATGCTTCAGTAGCTTTCTGTTGAGTTAAGTCTTGGGTTTGGGCCTTTTTTAGCCATATTGGGACCGGGAGATCTGTTTAACTTAGTAAAACATATTTGTTTCTGATTCATTTCTGTGTGTGAGTCCCATATAGCATAAGCTGAAGGATCCAACCATTATTTCCCCCTATTATTACGCTATTTTTTGGGAATAACATTTTTAGGGCTTAAAATGTTGCTTTTTCCCAACTTTTGGATCTTAAAATGAAGAATGAGTTGTTGTTGTAACATAAACTGATGATAATGTATTTCTTGACACATTTTATGAGTGAATAGCTTTTTTTTCCTCCATAATTGTGTTTACATATTGCTGCAGTCCCATTATTGGGCATTTTCCAGCCATTCTAGGTGTGAGAGGCTTGTTTACCTCACCTAGTTTGCTTGGTTTTTGGTTTCCTCTTGGATTTTGGTCTTAGATTATCAGATCTAAGGGATCCAAGTTATAAACTTGTTTTCTATAGAACACATCCCTAAAAAATGCGCTTTCCAGGAATGTCTTGCTAGCAATCCCAATTTGGGGATATTACAGTGGTATCAAAGCATAGTCTTGGCTCAACCTGTGAGTTCTAGCCATCAGAGGGAGCAAGATCAGACTAATGGATAGGATGATTTTACTCTCATCACTTTTCAGATCTAGAAAGAACCTCTCCCATGAGGTTAATCTGATGAAGGAGAAGATATTCCAAGAAACTCCTAGAGCGTTTCAAGAAGAGGAAGAACCATGCACTTCCTATTCTCATGAAGAAGAAGACAAAGGGCATGGAAGACACTTGGAACATCAGATTCTAAGTGAATACCTTGTTGAGTACAAGACTCAACCTAGAGCCTTCAAGGAGACTCTAGCCTTCCCACAGTTCATTCAACTGGAGGAAGAAAGGAGACCTTGTAGCACAAGAAGAATGAAGGGCAATAGGTTTCTATTGTCTACTTTTGATGGATCATCTTCAGCAAGGACTTGGACAAGAAGACTTGTAGAATTCTTCCTACTACATCCAGTGGTAGAAAGAGAAGCAGTAGAGATTACAGCACTGAACATGGAGGGAAAAGCCAACACTTGGTGGTTCAGTCACATAAGTCATGCAAGAGTATCTACTCTTGTAGATTTCACTAAGAGTGTGATCAAGAGATTTGATGAAGAAAAATCAGAGAGGGAGGAGCCCTCACCACCTCTTGAGGAGACTTATGTCAGCACCGTCACAACCTTGGAAGAGCAGCCTTCAACATCAGTAGTTGAGGGAGCCAACACAGTAGAAGAAAGAACTCTTGCAACCATGCAAGGTGTTCCCAAAGCTCAACAAGGTATGATTGCATTTCCACTTTCTATTATTGTAGAAAATATTTCAGAGGGTTGTGGAAATATATTGTTGTATGACCCAGGATCATCACTTATTGCTAATTTAGAGCAGAAATATTGCACTGCGCTGTCCAAGAGCAGCAATGAAGAAATAAGGACCCATTCCTCATGGAAACATTCAAATTCCAACTTCATTCAGGAAGCCATGGAGGAAGAGATGTCAAAGGGTAGACATCTTGAGATGAGAAAATCTTTCTCCTCTCTAGATGAAACTCTCTCGATTAGCATGCCACTGCTCAAAGAGAGACTTCTACTTACAGCAGATCCAAGGCCTCTTTGGTTTTGGAAGGCAATGCATGAGGATGAGGTCTCATCAGGAGATCCCATTGGAGGTGCACTTCAACATTTCATGAAGTGCAAATTTCTTCAAGTGTTGGAGGAGCATGGTGTCCTACCATGGGAGGATACCAAGCATTTGCTAAATGAAATCCATCACCCACATTGGGATGAGTGGATGGCAGTATGGAGCAAGAGGTTTCCAAACCCCTTGCAGATATATGATACAGGCCAGCAAGAGGCATGGTTGCATTGGTTGTTTTTGGATGAGTTTGGTCACTACCCAAAGATTTCTATTTCTTTATCTCATTCCTTGAGTCTCAATGATAGGATGCATAAGAAGAAGGTTTCATTGTTGTGGGTGTTAAGAAGAGAGTTTGGACATCATATGTCAAATCTTATGTCCATGTATTTTCTTTTATTTGAGATATGTCTCATGTGCTCACATGTATTTATGTTTGAGATATATTTCATGTATGAACATTGTTTTGGGAGGAAGGATAAATTCCCCATGAGATATAAGGGAGCTGGTTTGTACTATGTTGATGAGGCATCTCACATGTCCATCATTGTATTATTTCTCCATGATCTACATTTTGATAATACAAGGAGGCAACAAGAGTCCTTGATTCTATGGCTATTATTGAGAGATTATGGGCTGAAATTTCTCCATACTCATCATGATGTTTTAGAAGGAATGCATGTCACATTGTCTTGTTATTTTGATCATGTATAGCTGATATATATTGCTGTTTACTACCACATATTAGATGAGCACTCATGCACAACTAGTACTTTGTTGTAGGACAACTTGCCACATGATATCCTCAAGCAGCAGTTGGGAAAACTGAGCTATATCCCTTGGATAGACCATTGGTATCATGAAACCATCAAAATTTTTCTGATTTGGATGCCAAATGGTGATTAGGTGCCATTCATTTTGGATGGGATGAATTGGGCCAACATGATTCATGACATGGGGGATAGGATCTTTGGAGATCTATTCTTCTTCTTGCCACTTGAGGGCAACCTATTTGCAGCCCAAGATTAGTATGTACTCTACACTTTCCATGAGTGGAGAGGAAGACAGCATGGGATAGGCCGTCTTGCCTACCATGTTTATCTATTCAGCTCACCTTCTTTGCAGGAGCCTAAGGTGGAGGAGGTCTTTCATGAGTTGCCATATTGGAGGGTGACTCATCTTGTATGGATGATAGCTTGGTGGTGGAGGTTTTACATGGGGATGATAGTTCCCAAACACATTTCAAACTCCTTTTACATGGGGAGGGAGCCTTTTAGTTCTATCCTTCTAGTTGCTTGAGGACAAGCAACATTAGGGAGGGGAGGACTGTAATATTCCTACTTTAGCAAGCAACTAAGGGGATTATTAATTTTTGATTTTTGCACTTAGAAGTTGGATAAATGGGTAAGGAAGCCCATGAATAATAAAAACATGAATAAAACCCATTATAATGTGAAAGGGGATCATCACAGTAGCTGTATTTTATACATGTGGGTGTGAACAGGGGAAAATGGATGAGGACAAAGTCAAGTTTGACTAAGTCAATATGCATGCATGAAGAAGAGGAGATCATCAATGTAACCAGTTCCAGTGTGAACAAGGATCAACATAGACAAACATTTGAGAGTTGGATTGAAGGGATTTGAGTGTGAGAAGGGATAAAGCAGATTGAAGAGGTCAACCTTGACCAAATCAAACAAAACAGTATGAAGGAGCGGCCTTGATGAAGGTACATCGTAATTTTGGAGGGAGATTGCTCATGTATAGTTGGAAACCCTAATGGGTGGGACACAAGGTGACGAGGCTCACAAATTTTATAAGGAAGAGGATGGAAGACATTTGGGGTTAGCTTGGATATTATTCATTTTGGTCTGCTTAGACTATTTGGCATCCTCTTGCTGTTTAGCAGAGCTACTGTGTTGTTTAGCATAAGGATCTCCTGTTTAGGAATCCTTCTCCTTCCTTGAGGAGCCTCTTGGAGGAGTATTGTACTTCATTTTTCCACACTCAGGCTTGAAGCCAAGCATCCTCTTTCATCCACAGTGTTATTTCTACAGCGTATAGTGCTGTGGTGTAGGGTGTTGCAATGGAAATTCCCCAACACCACTTTCTGAGCTTATCTTTCAGAGGAGGGAGCTTCCCTTTCTTTGCAAGATCTGTAAAGAAGGTTTCTGAGCATCTTGTACATCCTGGCATGTGGCCAAAGAATTCTCCACCTTCTACAGTGCAGTCACTAATAGAAACTGCATCATTTTACTTAGTGTTGCAGTAGCAGGGGTTAAGCCCTTGTTTGTGAGCTTGTTCATTGGAGGAAGGGCCAACCCTTCTCCTCGAAGGCTTTGTAAAGCATCCTTATTCTATTAATTGTATATCTCAGCTATATGTGTTTAGATCTGTAGTGTAACTACATTTTTCAGATCTATATCTATAGATATGCTATCATGTACTTGTGCTTTCATGAAACCCTTGCCGAGTTATCTATTTGATGTATAAAAGGAGATAGATCTCAATTTTCCTCCATGTTTTGATATAATAAACTCAAGATCTGTTATTTCATCATATTATATCTAAAACAATCATAAAATCACGCTGTATATGCTTCAGTAGCTTTCTGTTGAGTTAAGTCTTGGGGTTTGGGCCTTTTTAAGCCATATCGAGACCGGGAGATTTGTTTAACTTAGTAAAACAGAGTTGTTTCTGATTTTTTTCTGGGTGTGAGTCCCATATAGCATAAGCTAAAGGATCCAACCATTATTTTCCCCTTTTATTGTGCTATTTTCTAGGAATAACGTTTTTAGGGCTTAAAATGCTGCTTTTCCCCAACTTTTGGATCTTAAAATGAAGAATAAGTTGCTGCTATAACATCAAATGATGATAATATGTTTCTTGACACATTTCATGAGTGAATAGCTTTTTTTTTCTCCATCATTTCGTTTACATATTGTTGCAGTCCCATTATTGGGCATTTTCCAGCCATTCTAGGTGTGAGAGGCTTGTTTATCTCACCTAGTTTGCCTGGTTTCTGGTTTTCTCTTGGATTTTGTTCTTATATTATTAGATATAAGGGATCCAAGGGATAATATATATTTTTTTGTAGCACACATCCCTGAAAAATGCATTTTCCAAGCATGTCTTGCTAGCAATCCCAATTTCGGGATATTACATGCATATCTACCTCGATTCCTAGTTAGTAGTATCGCAGTTAAACCAAAAATTTAAGATACGAGATTCACATCTATTTAAAAAATATTTGCGTGCAAAAATATTAAGCAAACAATTTGACCAGATTACATTCACACATGTACCAAGGAGTCAAAACCAAACAACTAATCGCATAGCTAACAATATTCTAAACTAGAATGCATCTCGAATAAACCATCATACATAAAAAACAAAAACATAAAAAAACATAGATATCCATCAACATAACATAATCCATAAGTAGAAACAGGGGGCACACCATATAGAGCCGCAAAAAATATCTCTCATATATATATCAAAAGGTATGTGTCTGAGTACAAAAAATAGTGTTTCTGACCCATTGGTCAGCCAAAAAAAGATACACATATAAGTCGCAAAAAAGAGGGGAAGCATCCTCATTGTTAACACTGGAAAATCGTGCTGCAGAAAAAGACATTAGTTAATGTCGAGCCTAAGGATTTACAGGACAGGGATACATTATGGAATCAAAATTATTTAGAATCTCTAAGGTTTTGAGCAATTCAAGATTGAACGTCATAAATGCCCGAATGCACGCTTTTTTCTTCGAGAAGAGCACCTTCTGTGTGCACTGGAGCTTGATAAGTGCGCATTCTTGGAAATGGAAAAAGTCCCTTTCCGGGACGACAAGCAAGCAAATGACAGTTTCTCCTTATGTGAAAGTCGCCTAAGGACAACACCACCGCCTCCTTAGGCCTTGTGTGAGCACACAAAAGAATATTTGAGCCCACAACAGAATATTTCCCCTCCCTTGGGTCACTATCCACCATGTACCAAGGGAGGGAAGGAGGTTTGAAAGCTCACCTATAGAAACCCTCAAAGAGATGAACAATGGGTGATCACAAGGTTATGCTGGCCAAAGTTACCCAAGCAACACCAGCTATTTGTGTGAACCAAGGAGCAAGAGCTGAAGAAGAGGACTCGATTGTTGGCCACCCAACAATCTTAACCATTACAGCAGAAAGAGATAGTTGCACTGCGTCAGAAGTCAGAACTTGAAGGACAAACATCCTTGCATCGGGTCCTAGAGCCACTTCCTGGGCCCTTTGGCAAGTGGGTAAGATTTGTTTTCATTCCAAGCATTCAATAAGAAGAAGGCCATCGAGCCAATGTTTACCTTGTTACTATTTGGAACTCTCTATAGCTTCTTTTGTGTTTTTAGTTTTAGTTTTTTAACAAAGAATACTTAAGTGTATTACTTCATTTTAAGTCTTATACTTCTGAGCTCCCCCTAGATACTACCTATTACTTATGGTTTAGAGAAAATACCACATTCTCTAAATGCATGTGATTTCATACACCCATGTGTCAAATCCACCACAACAGGATTGGCGACTCCACTAATGTGTTTCAAGTTTATGTGGTTGTGCCATTGTTTGCAGGAGACCCTTAGTCTATACTGGAGTGGAGTTGATAGTCCTCTGACCCATCTTGCAGTCCCTAGACTCACTAAGCTGACAAACTAAAGAAGGCAGCACCTAATTTTTTACTTGGAGGAATTTTGCGCGCTATTTTTACACACAGATGCGCAGGGCACACGTTTAGGAGTGACCTGTGCGCAGGAAAGCACACCTATCAAAGGTTTTTGTGCGCAATTTGCAGAGAATTTTTTTCTCCCTACCTTCTGCATTTTTTTTTCTTGTAAGTGTTTTTGGCAGCCCCTAATGTATATGCCAACACTTGTATTGATACCCCACAGCTTCTAAAGACTAATTTTTGCTACTTTTTGTAGGCATTTAGTTAGTTTTCATTTAAGTTGGTTTTTTTGCAAAAAGTGCTCACATAGTTTAAGTAGGGGGCGAATTAACCATTTCTTTCCGAACAATTTATGTTTTTGCAAATTTTGGTATGCACACTTAGTCTAACTAGTCCAAGTAAGTGGCTCATGACCACACATGCATAAGTTATTGTAGAAATTGTTTAGTTTAAATGTCAAATTTTGAATTTAGGAAATTGCGGGACTAGGATTGAATCGCAAGTTAGAGTAAGTAATCTCTGTTGTCTTTGCACAATTGGGTGACCCTAGAAAAGCATATGAACACTCTACATTTGTGATTCGCCATCTCCCTTTAGTCATTCACATAGACTAATTAGGAGGTTTTGGAAGTGGCCCATTATCTGCAAATGATTTTTATTTGAGCAAGGAACAACGTCACATAGTTTAACTAGGGGACATTTGTAATGGATCACCAATATCCATATGTTAAAATAATGAGATTTTTAACCATACACTCACACACATTCACCCACTAAGAAAAGAAAGCCACCTAAAAATAACTTAAACCAACTCACTAAACTCTCCCCACAGGGGCCATAGGAGAAATTATAGTTTAAGTTAGGATCAAGGGGGTAGGCATCCAATAAGCCGCCTTGATCACGCTTCATATTTGAAACATAGAATTTTCATTTTAGGGAGCTTTAAAATCTACCTATCATCCCACAGAAAATAAAACCCAAGCGCTGCAAAGACCCGATTCAGAGGGGGTTAGGCTTAGGCGCAGTGCGTGCGGTATCAGTTGGGGCTACCTAACCCGTCTGATACTCAGTACTGTTAGCTGACTACCAAGAAGCCCAAGACTCAAACGCTCATGTGGGACGGTGGTTCTTAGTGACCAAAACTAGGGCATCCTTTACCCTATAGGTGACGGTGCAGGCAAGCACCAGACCCTCTACCCTTACCTTGGCTAATTCTCTTCGACTGACTAGGGGCATCGCCAGTTCTTTTGGGACGTTGTGCCAGCACTCGCAAGAAATCCTCTCAAGGCCTAGTTAATTTTGAGTATGTAAGGATGTTATTAAGTCTTATAGTATTTTTGAGTATCACGAGCAAACAAACAAAACCATTTTTTTGCTTGATTGATCACATAGATTAAATTACATGAAAAATCATTTCATTTTTGCTTTGTCTTATGTATTTGGCCATAAATTTGACGTGATCATAGACTCAATCCCCTCAAAAAAAATTTCCAAAACCTAACTTGGATGACCCTTAAATGGTTCCAACGGAACCTCGTCGGTCCAGGCATCTTTTGGACCTCCCCCCATTAACAGGAGGGGTGCCAGATCTTTCGCCTTTTAGGCGTCAAAGATAAAACATTGCCACATTGGTTGGTTCCTCATTTCATGGAGAAAACTTCATTGGGAACCCTATTCGGTCTCCCAACACCACACCGCACATCACTCCCCCCCATCCCCTAGGGACCAGAAGAGTGCATCCCATACGAGAAGCCAGTTGAATTCACAACTGGTTACGTCACAAACTAACCCTCGTTCTGACCAGAACTTCATGTCTTCACACGTTGCCATGGTGTCAAACTCTCAGTCACCCTTCTTAGTGGCGTTAAATCTACCAGATTTAACCAAGCTCACCAATGACCCCATCATACATGACCCCAATTGGCCTCCAACGCCCATGAAGCTCCCTTCAAACATACCAAAGTTTCAGGGCAAGCAAGTGGAAGACCTAGGGAATCATATAATGACCTTTCACCTGTGGTTCTCATCGAATAAGACAATACTATTCGATTGAGGGTATTTCAACGCACTCTCATGGGAGTGGCCGCACAATGGTACGTCGAGTAACCCCCTGCTTCACACAGAACCTTTAGCACCCTCGCTACTGCGTTCCTTACGTACTTTTAGCTACCCATTCACCACGATTTGGGAATGGAGTTACTCATTTCAGACAACCTCCCTCTACCCACATTTCTAAACATCTCCATAAGTGGAGACAATGTCGTAGCTTATAAAAATCTCAACTCGACGACTGAGTCCTTTTAGATTTATTCTTGAAAACTATAATGGCGAAGATTTCAAAGGATGTGGCACAACATAACCCCACATCCGAAGAGGATGCAATCAGTAAAGCCCAGCAGCTTGAACTTATTTATATGCAATCAAGATACATATATAATATCCTGCCTAACGCCCCGCGCTTGTAATCTTATCAAGAATTTCCAGGCACGTCCAACTCTGCAGATGGACTTATTGGGTCAATGACCCAAGGGTACCTAGCCAGAAACAGTCAGAATCCCAGCTACACACATGGGTCTACCCTAAACATGCCTCAACCTGGATTTCAAAGTCATCATATGCAGCAGCAAAATTTGATTAATAGGGCTCCAACGTATCACCAAGGAGAACCTTACCCTCTGGCTAGGGGGACCCAATACACAGGAACAAAAACTGATGGAAGAACTCCCCCCCAACGGGTAGGTGCAAACATGGGACAATAGTATGCTCAGTCCCAAGCACATAACCCACCAATGCAAAACAATGCACATATGAAATTTTTGCAGCCGTCCCAAGATCAACCACACCAGTATGATCAGGAGAATTACACTCCCAACATGGTCAAAATAAAGGTAAAAGACAAAATAAAATGGAACCCTGGACAGGGGGGAAGTAACCAATAGTGCCCACCATGGCCCCAGCCGGGAAATAACTCCAACCTGAACCAGAACAAGGAGAAAAAGCAATGCTCAAAAGCAAGGAAAATGGCCACCTCTACGAACAAACCATTCATGTTCGATATGTGGTGAGTATGGGCACCATACTCACCACTGTACCGAACTCCCTGAGCTTAAAAATCTTCAAAGTAACCGAGGACAAGGAGGATCTTCCCAAATAACTACAATTATGCAAGAACCCTTCCCCCATCGAGGGATAGTCAACACTTAGCAGCAAAACCCCAATGATTCAGAAAAAAAAAACCATGAAATTTACATGGATGGGGAAGAAATGTTTTTCCAAACTCAGAATCCCAGTTACGACACCCCACTAGACACCGGTACGTTAGGGGCTAGTACAAGCGCACTGGCTGCACCTTTGACCATTCCAAAGATTCCTTTGGAAACACTGCCAAAAATGGTTAAAGGGCCTAATAGGCGCGCATGTAACTACTCTAAACCAGCCCACAATTACAACATCATAGACGATCTAGCCCAGTTACCTGCTACTATGTCCACTTTAGAGGTTCTGCAGTCGTGCCCAAAGCAGCGGAAATCCCTACTTTCTGCCTTAGGTGTCGCCGACCCCACCAAGACGCGCATGATGGATTTTGATTTAGACAAAGCCACCCCTAGGCTTCCCTGCATAGTCACCTTCCAGATACCAGTATCGGTACAGAATATCACTATTCACTGATGTGTCATTGATGAGGGTGCATCGACGTGGATCATGTCAAAAAATGTATGACAGCAGTCAGGAGCCCCAAAACTCAAACCTTCCGTCATCACACTCAGAGCGTACGACAGTTGGCCCTCGACCCTCATCAGTCTCTTCCAAAATGTATCGGTCTGCTTAGCCGGAAAAATAGTCCACATAGACATCGAAGTCTTGGATGCTCACTTGGATTAGAATATACTCCTTGGGTGGAGTTACATGTATTCCATGTCTTCCATAGCATCCTCCGTTTTCCACATCATGATGTTTCCCCACGAGGATCAAATCATTACGGTAGACCAGCTGACGCACACTGAAAAGCATCCTTTGACCAACATAGATATGGTTCTACCCTATGTAGACACATCCACTGATGGTCTTGTATAGTATCAAGAATATGGCCTTGGCCAATTCAAACCGTCGTCCATTCTAGGCTCATTCCTAGGATATCCTCCTATTATCCCTGAGGTATCACCTGATGCTATAGGGGCCCCGGTGTGCATGATGTCCACATCAAGCAATGAGGTTAGTCAGGACACGGACTCAAGCAGTAACAATGCCAAGGCATCAACTACTGTAGCCTCCATAGTCTATGCTGCCTCCCAAACTCCTTTCCTATACCCACCCCCTGGCTTCACCTCCCAGCAGGTCTTGGAAACACTGGTACTACCCAACATATTTTTGGCATTCCTAGTGTGGTATCTTGTTCCCCCTCCAGGAACACCAACTACCAACGTTACTACATTTAGGTTACAACCCCCCGATCCTAAGGAGCCCCAACCTACCCAAGTAGCAGCCGAAACCGCCCCTGCAAGGGAAATCCCCACTGCGAAGCCAGTGACCATGATAACGAAAATTTCCAAGAAAGGAAAGAAAGTGGTGACCCCCACCATGCATCGGGAGTCATCATCCTGCGCTATATGTGATGTCACAAGACACCTTACTCACATATGCCCAGAGTTGGATGAGTTAAAACCACTCCTCGGCTGCAAGGCAAGCACCTCAAAATGGCATTCCCATAAAAAGGAACTTGCCACCAAAAGTATAGGAAAATCGTTGCATACTATTCACGCATGTGCCCTCTGTGACACCTACAGACATTATACCCACCATTTTCCAAAAGTCCTGCGGTATAGGGATGCCTTACACGTGATCGAGTGATCCAATCAAGAGGATCCCTCCATTCAGTCTATTAATGACGAGCCATGCACCATCTTGTACTTACAAGAGGAGCACCAATACGTAGAGCGCCCCCCAGTAATGCCCATTATACGTTGCATGCTATGCGATGAACGTGGCCACTCCTTGAAGAGTGTGCCGCATTGGAACTCATCCACAGATGGTATCCAATCGAAAGGGTCTACTACATGGGGCTACGGGTAGCACAATTCACATTCCCGTTATGCACTAAAAATCACTTATTGGTAGATTGTCACTACATACCTTGCTTCTGAATAGCCCTGGCTAGCCTCCGCTCAGCCATAGTTCATCTCTCCCAAGAAGACGATATGGATGTCGACTCTATTGGCAACTCCATGACCCAGGCAGAAGAGATGAGCGGGGCTATCATGTTCTTGATAGCTGAAGAAAGACCTAGTGGGAAACCCATAGTTACCCCTACAGGCACTTCACGAAGGTCGATCGCATGCACATTATGCAAGTAGACAGACCATATAGTAGTCCATCGCCCCAACTTAGCAGCATACCAACGATGGTACCCCGCCCAGCCTCAGACCACACATGATGGGAGACCCATATCATGAACATTTTTCCTGATATGTCTGGGTAATCACTACGAACGACATTTTACTAATGTCTCACGACTACGTCCCACTATCGACATGATTAACTCTATAGAAAAGAGGACGAGCGACCTCCAAGAATGACATAAAAGATACATCATCAACCTAATGACCCTGCCACCAGGGCGGTTCATCATGCATGCTAAGGTCACACACTAGTCACATAAATCATAGGCCAAGCCCAAGATAACAAGTAGCCTATGTGATCTAAATGATCACCTAATTAACCAATGCAGAGAACTCAAACCCCTTGAAAAGAGTCTCCGCACAATCTCGTCTCTCCCTCAAAAGCTTCTCACTAATCAAGAGAATATCACATGCACTTACTGCCAGATTTTCTCACACTTTCATCATACATTTAAGTGCACGCATCTCCCCAAACTAAAAGTAGCTAGAGCAGAATTAAGTCAGCCACCCACAAAAAAGGGAGGCAGGTTTCAACCCATGACACAAAAATGGAAACAGAAGACAACTTGGTCTGCAATAGACCCTTTCCAAGCATCCACATCTGGAACATCGAGTAGTGTAGATTCTCACACTATCTACTTTGTCAGCACTATGATACCCTACACCATTTGCACCAGTCATAATCACGCACCAGAGGGATGTTCGTTGCTACAAACGTTCAAACACCTCAGCGATAAAATCAACTTCCATCTACCAGGAATCGACTATCCTAGTGGGAGGCCAACTATCGGCTCACTCAGGACTCCATTGCAGATATCCTTCCCCCGCCGCATGCCAGCGACACAACTCATCACATACGACTTGTGTCATCGCACGACCAAAACAGGATTTCAACAACCCCTCCATCATAGGAATTCAACTTTATTCCTATCACAAAAAACCAAGGCACCTTGCGCCCTTGTATCGATTTCCGTGAGATCCAAAATTTGCACACAACCATCGAACTCCTTGATGACACCCAACCTCTAGAACAATGCCTGGTACAACTAGAGCTAGTTGATGAAAACAAGCGCCAATCGCTTCAACATAATGAGGCCCATAAGAAAAGGGTAAAATCATCATTCGATCGCTACATCACCCCTCGCTCATTTACTGAAGGAGAGCTAGTCTGTCACTATGATGTTGCAAAAGAAGCCTTAGGGCTAGTAAAGTTCAAAACCCTATGGAAAGGGCCCTATATCATCAAAAATTGACTCCGGAAAGGGGCATACATTTTGACAGAACCGGACAGGACCTACCTCACTAACTGATGCAGAGTTTCCCCTGCAAACCCAGAGTCTTCACTAACTATGCATATACAAAATGCATCTTCAATGATTGCCTCAATAACACTCAAGCTAGGCAATTCCAACATTCACAATTGCGGGAGCTATCTCATGGCTATCAAATTTTATGATTGAAATGTCGATGGCAATAACTGCTTCATGAGGTATCGATGGCATCACTCATAGTTTCAGCATTACATATAACTGATCATCACCGCCAACACCCAAATGTTCATATCGACCGATCCAGCAAATAATTCAATGGCTATACATATATATATATATATCGGTTTTCCCACAGCAACAATTGACTATTTACTACTGCAATATCCAACATTCAAATCGACTCTTCTACTCAGCGTATAATGTAAACAATATCGGTCACAGACTTTGCACAAGGTTTATACGCAGCAATCAGATGCTGTGACGCACTTACGCCCTCAATAAATACCATGCTTCATCGAACCTTTCACAGAGATTTAAAAGTATGAAAATTATAATCAAAGAGTGGATTAAGGCGTTTGATTTACACAGGTACATATTCTCTATTATTATACCCAGCAGATATGGATCGATTTAATCGATCTCAATTGACCTCAATAAATGGATTTCAATGCATATTCATACTGACCTGTCATGTATCAACTGCAGCGCGTAATTATATTTCTTCTTCACCTTTAAATTACACCACCATGATTCCATCAACTTGCAGAGGTGCTGAAACACAATATTTCATCATGGGCGATTACACTTCCTGCTCTTCGAACTCTGTACCTCCCAGAATTTTGCAAATCATACATTCGAATGACAATGTTCAGTACTTTCAAATGCGGTTAAAGGCGTTCAAGACAGAAAAATTTACATGGCATATATAATTTCAAAGGAAAAACACTCTCTTTCAACCAGTGCTTGATCAATTCCATATACAGGAATTCTTCTTTCATGAAATCGATTCATAGTGATCGATTTACCAATTTCACAATTATAATTTAAGCATTGTCTCCATGAAAAAAAACCCAATTTCATTAACGCCTATTGAAGCTCTCAATGATTCTGAACTGGTTTTGTAAATATTGACAATTGAATCTCCTCCGCTTGCACACATCGATTCTTACCACAGATTTATATTAATAACAATGAAACCCAACAGAAACAGAGTCCTGTACAATGATTCAACACAAAACTGTAGAATAAAATACGCTGGATACAACCCTTCACACAGATTTACTATTGCAATCAATTACGCAGACATACAATGCTCAAGACTACGCATTTTGTCATTCGATTACACACAAATACAGTTTCATTTATAATATTCAGAAAAAAACGAAACAGAGTTTCGGCTTTTGGCTCAATTTCACAAAAACACAGTCTTCACACCTCTCTGAGCTCTCGCTCCACACAAAGCCTATCTAATTCTACCTCACATCTCTCTCTTCAATTATACAAGAAGACACAATTTATACAAATAAATGGTTCATGAACCAATTCTGATTCTGAACCAGAAATCTCTCAACCTCTCCAAAAAAATCTCTTCAACCCCACTCTTTTCTAAACCAATGCTAAATCAAGGCTTTTTTTTTTTTTTAATTCCTCATATTCTATTCTAGCCAAATAAATATAACTATTTGGCCTGATCTCCACACAAGGAGGATCACTCAGCCACATATACCCTATCCTCATATTTAACAATAAATAAACACTCTCATATATTTAAACAAATAAAATTAATTAAATTATTTTCTTCCAACCCCTTGTTAGTCACAACATGTGACCATGCTATCACATTGCTGACTAGCCTGAATGCTCCTGCATCAGACTCCCAAAGTTGAAAGTTTCCATGACCTCCTGGTCATGTGTTTCTTCTGTTGTCCAGCCAGTATCCCAAACTTTACTTTGTAACTGGTCATCACTTTCATTATGCTGCTGATTCAATTCTTCTTCCACTGTCACTTCTGTTCCTCCAAATTCCCAAATCTTAATTTGTTGTTGTCCTCTGTTCTTGCTGATACAAATTCCTGTGGTCAATTTCTCCTTCTTGCTGTCGATGTTCTCATATAATTTCATCTTCCAAAATTTCTCAATTTCCTTCTTACCATTTGTCTTTAACTGAACTCTACTGACATCTGTCTGCTGTACATTCTCCTTTTCCATAATTTCCTCTTTCATTTGTTTATCTTCAGCTCCTTTAATCATGAAAATTTCCCTGTCAATACCATCATTCTCAAAATTATTAAATACATGCTCAAAATATCTTTCTGTTTCAGCCATTTCTTCCAGCAATCTCACTTCTTCATCAACATGCATAAGCACATCGTCCAATCGTTGTTCCTCACCTGTCAAACCTGAAAACATACACAACATGTTAGTTTCAAAAATGCAAGGCTCTTCATTCGAAGCCTCAATGATCAGCTCCTCATGCTCCTCTGAACTATTCTGATAGTTCACTAAATTATTGAGAAATTCTTCCTCAACATCTCTGATTTCTTCCTCATCAAAGAAAACTTCTGGGACTGCAATTTCTTGACTATACTTGGCAAATTCATCATAAGTTTGTAGAATACCTTCCTGTTCTACACAACTTCTTTCAATACTCAGTTTGTCCAAATAAGACAATAATGCCTCTTCCTCTTCTCTGATAAGACTTTGATCTTTCAAAGATTTCCTTGGCTTACCTTCTTCATCTAAGTTCTCGGTGTCAGCTTTCCTTCTCTGCAATGCATTTGTTTCCTTTCCTGTTTCCATTTCCCATTGGTCTTCTGTCCATGCTAAAATTCCTTTAAATATGATCCAATAAGTTTCCACTAAAAGAAGACATAACCATTCAGCCATACCTTTTAATTTCCTCCACCAATTGAAGTCTTGAAAATCCTTATGCATCTCCTTTCTTGCTTGTCTTGCCTTTGCTCCTTTCACTTTTTCATACACAGGTTCAAATTCTTTAGGCTGCATACCTGCAATTTTACATTCACAGAAATAATTAATCCCAAAAATATGAGATCCTCTTGTCTGTGCGGATGATGTCAACACATTCCTCTCATTCTGATCTGCATAGATCAGTTCTTCTCTACTGTCATCATTGTCTTCATCCCCAAGGAGAGATCCTTTCTCTGGTTCACAGATGTATTCTATTTCTTCATTTTCAGTTGTTCGAAGTAATAATTTCTCAGCAAAAAATTTTCTGACAGGCCATTTAACTCTTCTTCCCACATAAAATCCTTGTTTCCATTTTTCTCTAATTCCTTTCAATACCAGCTTCTCCAAATGACTGAGTTCTGCCTTCATCCCGGCAAACTCTATGTACCTTTCTTCTTTACTCATTCCTTTGAGTCCAACTGCTTCAGCATTCTTTTCCCTATGTCTGTGACTTACCCTTGTACCCCTGTCATGACCATCAATAGTCATTTCCTTTCCTTCCTCTGGTGAACTTTCCTTGTTCACTAGTGAGCTGCAACTAACTTTTTCCATTTCGCCTGTAACAAGTCTCCTTCATTCCTCACCAAAATTTCCTGAGTTTAGCTTTTTGGCACCTATTGGTTCTTTCCTCGAACCTTTCACTGACTAAAAATTCTACCCAGCACCCTTCTTGCTGGAATTGTTATCTCCTTTCCACAATCACAATTGTGGAACTACCTCATCAACTTCTACCCAACCTTAGTTGGAAGTTGTTCTCATCTCCTCTTGAATACTCCTTTCTTTAGACTCTGCATCTTCAATTGCTCACTACCTTCTTTACATAGCTCATATGCTATGATGCTGGTACATCTCATTCCATCTTTCAGCAAATCCACTGCTTCCACTAACCTGCACAATCTTTTCACTTCAAAGTATCTTTCAAATACTATCAATTCATTTTGATAACCTGTTTGTAAGAAAATGTTGTTTTGCTTATACAATTTCCAAAATTCAATTCCTGTAGTAGTTCTTCTTTCAGTCCTATTAACCCAATCTTTGCTCTTTTGATCATCAATATCATTGCCTTCAACAATATTTAAACAATATTTAATCAAATCAGTCATGCAATCAACTTAAACATTCTTACCAGACCTTCCCGACATTCTCTGCTTCTCCATTCTGATCTCAACGTCGTTTGTAGCCTGATCCTCATATTCATCAATGCACTTCAGGGAATTATACATCTGGAAAAATTAAAATTCAGTTTCCAAAGACAATATTTTCAGAGCGTTAAATTGGCTCTAATACCAAAAATGATGCAGAGTTTCCCCTGCAAACCCAGAATCTTCACTAACTATGCATATACAAAATGCATCTTCAATGATTGCCTCAATAACACTCAAGCTAGGCAATTCCAACATTCACAATTGCGGGAGCTATCTCATGGCTATCAACTTTTATGATTGAAATGTCGATGGCAATAACTGCTTCATGAGGTATCGATGGCATCACTCATAGTTTCAGCATTACATATAACTGATCATCACCGCCAACACCCAAATGTTCATATCGACAGATCCAACAAATAATTCAATGGCTATACATATATATATATATATATATATATATATATATATATCAGTTTTCCCACAGCAACAATTGAATATTTACTACTGAAATATCCAACATTCAAATCGACTCTTCTACTCAGCGTATAATGTAAAAAATATCAGTCACAGACTTTGCACAAGGTTTATACGTAGCAATCAGATGCTGTGACGCACTTATGCCCTCAATAAACACCAGGCTTCATCGAACCTTTCATAGAGAGTTAAAAGTATGAAAATTATAATCAAAGAATGGATTAAGGAATTTGATTTACACAGGTACATATTCTCTGTTATTATACCCAGCAGATATGGATCGATTTAATCGATCTCAATTGACCTCAATAAATGGATTTCAACGCATATTCATACTGACCTGTCACGTATCAACTGCAGCGCGTAATTATATTTCTTATTCACCTTTAAATTACACCACCATGATTCCATCAACTTGCAGAGGTGCTGAAACACAATATTTCATTATGGGCGATTACACTTCCTACTCTTCGAACTCTATACCTCCCAGAATTTTGCAGATCATACATTCGAATGACAATGTTCAGGACTTTCAAATGCGGTTAAAGGCGTTCAAGACAGATACCTTTACATGGCATATATAATTTCAAAGGAAAAACACTCTCTTTCAACCAGTGCTTGACCAATTCCATATACAAGAATTCTTCTTTCATGAAATCGATTCATAGTGATCGATTTACCAATTTCACAATTATAATTTAAGCATTGTCTCCATGAAAAAAAACCCAATTTCATTAACGCCTATTGAAACTCTCAATGATTCTGAACCGGTTTTGTAAATATTGACAATTGAATCTCCTCCGCTTGCACACATCGATTCTTACCACAGATTTATATTAATAACAATGAAACCCAACAGAAACAGAGTCCTGTACAATGATTCAACACAAAACTGCAGAATAAAATGCGCTGGATACAACCCTTCACACAGATTTACTATTGCAATAAATTACGCAAACATACAATGCTCAAGTCTACACATTTTGTCATTCGATTACACACAAACACAGTTGCATTTATAATATTCATAAAAAAACGAAACAGAGTTTCGGCTTTTGCTCAATTTCACACAAACACAGTCTTCACACCTCTCTGAGCTCTCGCTCCACACAAAGCCTATCTAATTCTACCTCACATCTCTCTCTTCAATTATACAAGAAGACACAATTTATACAAATAAATGGTTCATGAACCAATTCTGATTCTGAACCAGAAATCTCTCAACCTCTCCAAAAAAATCTCTTCAACCCCACTCTTTTCTAAACCAATGCTAAATCAAGTTTTTTTTTTTTAAATTCCTCATATTCTATTCTAGCCAAATAAATCTAACTGTTTGGCCTGATCTCCACACAAGGAGGATCACTCAGCCACATATACCCTATCCTCATATTTAACAATAAATAAACACTCTCATATATTTAAACAAATAAAATTAATTAAATTATTTTCTTCCAACCCCTTGTTAGTCACAACATGTGACCATGCTATCACATTGCTGACTAGCCTGAATGCTCTTGCATCACTAACCCCATCAATGGCCTTTACCTCAAGAAATTCTATCCATAAGGGCCCCAATAGCCCTTATCCCCTAGAGTTAGAGTACACAAAAATCCCAATAACAAAATATTTTTGACCCAAAAAAAACCTAAGCGCGCTCAAAATATCACCATGGATCACCAATTTGAACCTTATTTCGGATTTACTGATGGAGCATTGCAATGGTCTCAAAACTTAGCTACAGCTACCTGGGTCATCTACTACCCTAACCGATCACCAATATGTTCAAGCGTCGTGTGCATCCGTTCAACAACCAACAATCAGGAAAAATATGACACCGTTATCAAACTTATGCATAAGGCCCTCCACCAGGGCATCTGCCATATGCATGTCTACCTAGATTCCAAGTTAGTAGTTTCGCATTTAAACCAAACATTTGAAACCAGGGATGCAAACCTATTTAGAAAATATTTGCGTGCCAGAAGATTAAGCAGAAAATTTGATTATATTATATTCTCACATGTATCAAGGAATCAAAACCAAACAGCTGATCGCATAGCTAACAACATCCTAGACTGGAATGCATCGCGAGAAATCACCATACATAAAAGCAAAAAACATGTATATCCATCAGCATAACAAAAATGTATAAACAAAAATAGATATCACACCATGTAGAGCCGCAAAAAATATCTCTCATATATATATATCAAAAATATGTGTATCAGAGTACAAAAATAGTATTGCTGGCCCATTGGCCAACATAAAAATACAGAGGTCGTCAAAAATAAGGGAAGAATCCTCATAATGGGTGCTTTCCCTGTGTAAAAATCTACCCTAGGGGGGTGCCCCCTTAGGAGGAGCACCTGGGCCCACCATTGATCCTGGTACCGCCACTGGAGCTACTATGGCCATTGCGATAGCTACATGTCACAGAGTAGGCCGGTAGTCCCTCTCACGGGCCATCACCGTCTCTAGATGTTGTGAAACCAGATCCAAAAAGAGAATAAAAGAGATATCAACACCTTAGAAATAAGCCACTTCGAGGGAGCAACCTCCAATACATTACATGAATGAAATATTCTTGGATGATTCAAATTACAAAACCTCATTTCTATATATAGGAGTCCATGGGGCCACAATGTAATCCTAGCCGACATAACAATAATAATTTAAGGGCACAATAATAACAATATGGGGGTTACAAGGGTACAATAATAAAAATAAGGGGGTTACACTAAAAACAATAAGGGACTATACTAGTAATATAGGGACCTAACATGCCCCTCTCCTTCAAAAAAGTGTTGTCCTCAATGCTTGAGTAGCTCTGGGTGCTTCTGTATAAAATTCTCATCCTCCCATGTAGAATTTTCAGTGGGTAAGTTCTTCCACTTGATGAGATACTCTGAAATTGATCGATTGCGTAGCTGTCAAGTTCTTGTTTTCGTGACCACTTCAGGTTCCAATATGATTTTTCCTTCCTTATCAAGTTCTGGCAATATTGTTTGAACTGGAAGATTTTCACCTATACCTTCTTTAAGCATGAAACATGGAAAATTGGATGCACTTGTGAAGAAGCAGGAAGCTCCAATTTGTATGCCATAGTACCAATCTTTTGCAACACCTTGTAAGGACCATAGTACTTTGGTGATAATTTATTATCCTTCTTAGCTTGCTTGAGGGATATTTGTTTGTATGGTTGTGGCCGTAAAAATACCCAGTCTCCTACATCAAAACTTCTCTCACTGTGATGTTGATCTACTTGTTGTTTCATTCGATTTTGTGCCAAATTCAGGTTGTCTTTAAGAGTTGGAGAACTTCTTTTTGATGCTCAATGTGATCTTCCACTGCTTGAACCTTCGAATTTTCTCTTAAACATGATGTGATGGATGGTGGATGATATCCATAAAGTGCCATAAATGGGGTCTTTTTTGCTGCAGTATGGAAGGAAGTGCTATACCACCATTCAACTAGAGGTAACCACGTGATCCATTGTGTTTTTTTATCAGATATAAAACAACGAAGATATCCTTCCAAACATTTATTTACTATCTCAGTTTGACCATCAGATTCAGGATGATAAGATGAGCTATGAGCTAATTGAGTACCCAAAAAAGAAAATAACTCCGTCCAAAAATTTCCAGTAAAAATGGGATCTCTGTCACTCACAATAACCCTTGGGTTTCCATGTAGCTTTTGAATTGTGTGCATAAATGTAGTAGCAATTGTACTTGCTTTAAATGGATGAGATAATGCACAAAAGTGTGCATACTTGGTAAGTCTATCAACTACCACCATGATGACACTCTTTCCTTCGGACTTAGGTAAACCTGTGATAAAATCCATTGAAATCTCCTCCCAACGTTGACTTGGAATGGATAAAGGTTGTAGAAGAGTCGGGGTCTTAATTGTCTCAACTTTATTATGCTGGTAAACCAAACATTCCGACACAAACTTTTGAATATCAGATTTAAGGCCTTCCCAAAAAAATTCTTTCTTCACCCTGTGGTAAGTTTTTAAAAATCCTGAGTGTCATCCTAAAGGAGAAGTGTGCAATTCAAAAAGAATATTTTGTTTTAGTTGGGAATTCTTACAAAGATATAAGCGATATTTATAACATAAGGAATCATTTTTCCAACTAAATGTATCAAATGTACTAGGATCTTGCTGCAACTTTTGAATGAGTGTCCACACTTCTTCATCCTTCTTCCATTCATCTCTTTCTTTGGTTATCCAATCTAGTTGGACAATAGAAATGACACAAAGCAATGTTTCCACCTCTTCATTCTTTCTTGAGAGTGCATCTGCAACAAAATTTAGCTTCCCTTTTTTGTATATTATTTCAAGGTCATAACCCAACATCTTTTTGACCCATTTTTGTTGCTCTTTTGAAGATAGTATTTGTTCCAAAAAGTGTTTAAGACTATCATGATTAGTTTTTACCCTGAAGTGTCTTCCCATTAGGTAAGTTCTCCATTTCTTTAGTGCATGCAGTATTGCTAACATTTCTTTCTCATAAATAGGTTTCTGTAAATACTTTCCTTTGATTGGACGACTTTCAAAAGCAATGGGTCTTCCTTCTTGCATTAAAACAACACCAATTCCATTTCCCGAGGCATCACATTCCACAATAAAGGTTTTTGTGAAGTCTGGTGTAGCTAAGCCTGGTGCTAGGCACATTGCCTCTTTAAGATGTTCAAAGGCCTTATTTGCTTTAGGAGTCCATGAAAATTCATCTTTCTTCAATAATGTTGTTAGAGGTTCTTCTATTCTCCCATAATTATTAACAAACTTTCGATAATACCCTGTTAACCCGAGAAATCCTCACAACTGCTTTATGGTTGTGGGGACTTTCCATTCCTTAATGTATTTAATTTTGTTAGGGTCTACCTTAACACCCTCGTGAGATACAATATGACCCAGATATTCCACCTTTTGTACTCCAAAGAAACATTTGGATGTTTTTGCATATAATTGTTTCTCCTGCAATAGTTTAAGCACCCTGTCAACATGTTGAACATGATCTTTCCAAGACCTGCTATAGATTAGTATATCATCAAAAAATACTATCACAAATTTTCTAAGGAAGGGTTTGAAAATGGAATTCATCAACACTTGAAATGTAGAAGGTGCATTGGTAAGGCCAAAAGGCATGACCAAAAATTCATAATGACCCTCATGAGTTAGAAATGTTGTTTTCGGAATATCTTTAGTCTTCATTCTAATTTGATGATACCCTGAACGAAGATCCAATTTGGTAAAATAAATTGCTCCATGTAATTCATCCAATAATTCATCAATCACGGGAATGGGAAATTTATCTTTAATGGTAAGCTTATTGAGCTCCCTATAATCTGGACACATGCGCCATGATCAATCCTTCTTGTGTACCAATACTACAGGAGCAGAGAAAGAACTTTGAATAGGTTGAATTATACCCACCTCTAACATTTCTGCAATCATACTTTCAATTTCGCTCTTTTGGACATAAGGATATCTATAAGGCCTGATGTTTGGAGGAACACTTCCTGGAATCAAATGAATATCATGATCATGATCACAAATAGGTGGGAGTGCTTTTGGAGTTTCAAAACCTTGGCATGATTGTCCAATACTTTTTGGAGATATGCAGAAATAGATGATTTTGATGTTGGAACTTCTAGTGAGCATAATTGTGCAATTATGCCTCGTTGTTCTTTCTTTAGAAGTTTTTTCATGACATTAGAGCTTATTATCTTTCCCGGCTTCCCTGAAATACCCCGTAATTCGACTTCCTTTCCCTTTGAAAAAAAATTCAAGAAAAGTTCTTGAAAATTAAAAGCTACTATCCCCAAAGATTGTAACCATTGTACTCCTAGTACAACATCAACACCTCCCATATTAATGGAAAGCATTGGACTATGCAATACATATTCCCCCATGGTTAGCTTGATATTATGGCATTTTCCAGAGAAATTTATAGTTCCTCCATTTGCAATCATCACTTGACATTCTAGTGATCGGTATAGGAAACAATTTAATTCCTTGGCTACCTTACAATGAATAAAATTATGGTCACTACCTAAATCAATCAACACTATTACCTTTTTCTTCTTGATATGTCGTTCTATATTGAGAGTTTGAGGAGTGGTAATTCCTACCAATGCATTACACGATATGGTCGGACTCATTTCTTCCTCTTCTTGGGTTGGTTCCTGGTGTATATCCTCTTCTTGTTCATTTTCTTCTTCCTTTTCACAATATATGTAAAATAATTTATTCTCAGCACACTTATGACCTTTAGTGTATTTGCTATCACAACTGTAGCAAAGCCCTTTTGCTCTTTTTTCTTCCAATTTTTGTGGTGTCAACCTTATAGGTTGTGGAAATCTAGGAGTAGCAACACTTCCCTCTTTATAGAAGTGAGTGGTAGGCTTCCTTGTCGCCATAATTTTACATTCAATTTTTCTTGCCAACCTGAATGCCTTCTCCAATGAATCAGGTTCCAAAATGTGAAATTCATGTTGGATGTTATCCTTTAAAGTACCTATGAAGAGATCAATCCCGTGTTCCTCTGGAATATCAGTTACCCTTATATTCAATTTTTGGAAGTCCTCAATGTGCTCCCCCACTAAACCCTTTTGTTTGAGATTTATCAATTGGCTAAAGAAGGTGTTGCTCTTTGTATCCTCATAATGCACTATCATTTCCTCCGTAAAAATTGACCAAGTGACAATTTTTTTACGGGAGCAAAGCCATCGATACCATACAAATGTATTTTGTTCTAAATGTAAAGTTGCAATGCGTACCTTTTGTGTGTTTTGCACATTATGGAGATCAAAATATTGCTCCATCCGTAGTATCCATGTTACAGGATCATTTCCATCAAACTTCCTCATATCCATTTTTAGAATATAGTGGTTCTTCCCACCAACATTAGAGTTTATGAAGTAACGATTAACATTTATTTTGTTCTCATCATGAGTTTCCTCTACTATCTTTTCACCATTAGGAAACATTTCTTGTATCAACTTTGTCAAACCTTCCATGTCTGCTTTTAGATCATTCTTCATGTTTTCCATTTTCTCATCGATATTAGCTTCCATGTCATCAATCTTAGATTCCATGCCAGCTTCCATGCCATATATCTTAGATTCCATGCCATCTATCTTAGATTCCATACCATTCTTCAAACCATCCATCTTAGATTCCACGCCTTTCTTCAAACCATCCATCTTATTTTCCACGCCTTTCTTCAAAACTTCCATGTCACTTTTTTTTGCTCTTTGCGAGAGTGAAATTTGTTGCACTTGCTCTTGTAATTTTGATATGTCATGTTGCCATTATTTGTCTTCATGAGTCATAGTAGAGATTTCTAAAGGCTTAATGGGTGTTGAATTATTTTTAGGGGCAATTTTAGAATCCAATACTGATATCTATTCTACAATATGCCCTTGGAATCAATTCAACTTGATTCTTCAAACAAGACTTATGCAATTTGGAAAATAAATACACGCCTTTTACTTGCTTTTGAGGAGCTCGATATTGAAATTGAATTATCTCTTTAATTGCGGATCCTCAATACCTGAAATTCAGCCTGCAGTAGCCCTCTGAAGCTTCTTTCAAATTCCACAGGTCTGATCTAATTTGGATTCTTCAAGGAAATGTTGCGCCTAATCTCCCACAATGACCCAATTTTTGGACTAGTTCAGTAGAGCGAACTTGTACAACTTGCCACATGTCATTGTTTCCTCCTTTGGCTATGAAATTGATAGACTGAAAACTACAGTCCATGTACTTATGGCCACTTTTTACAACATTCCAATATGATGCTCAGAGAGAGAGCTATGAATATTTTCCCACGATCACCTCTTTGAGATGAAATTTAGAAGCCTCAAAAATCCTTAACTTCCACAGATCATATCTCCAAAAATATTGTGAACCAATATCTGAAATTTTGCGACGATGTTCCTCAGGATTTCGGATTCGTACTCTACAAATTTCAGCTTCTGAACCTTCGTAGAAAAACAGTTATTACGAAAATACCACGATGACCTGTTTAGGTTAAATTCAGGAGCCTGCAAAATGACCTAAGTTTCACAGATCATATCATTGACAATATTGCAAACCAAGCTCTGAAATTTTGCAATGATGTTCCTCAGGATTTTGGCTTCACACTCTAAAAATTTTAGATTCTAAACCTTCGTAGAAAAAACATTATAGCGAAAATTCCACGATGACCTGTTTGGAGCAGCAAAACCCTAGAATCTCAAAGCTCTGATACCAAATGTTGTGAAACCAACTCCAAAAAGATAAGAAAAAAGATATCAATGCCTTATAAATAAGCCACTTTGAGGGGGAAACCTCCAATACATTACATGAATGAACAATTCTTGGATGATTCAAATTACAAAACCTCCTTTCTATATATAGGAGTCCATGGGGCCACAATGTAATCCTAGCTGACCTAACAATAATAATTTAAGGGCACAATAATAACAATATCTAGGTTACAAGGGTACAATAATAAAAATAAGGGGGTTACACTAACAACAATAAGGGACTATACTAGTAATATAGGGACCTAACACTAGCCATATCTCCTCGAAGTCATCCATACGACCTTGAGCAGGCATCCCATGGGTCAAACGGTCCACTCGACCCTGGAAGTCCTCTAGAGCCTCTACCTGAGCTGTAAGTGCTATGATATGTGCCTCAACCACATCTACATGAGCTCTCTCTGCTGCTACCTCAGCGACAGCTGTGTTGCTTCCCTCACCAGAAGGACCAACACCATCCCCGCTTGATCCACTGGCACCCTCGCCCGGTCCACCTACGGCACCACCTCCCCGACCACCAGGCAGTCATGGTGGAGGGTTGTGACCCACTAGCTGGGACATTGGGCATCCCACCACGCCAAAATCTACACGAGTAACCAAAATAATGTCAGTGTCAATGAAAAACACTCAAGAACACAAAAAACTTGAGTAAAATGCAGAAATATCACACATACCTATGGGACCCCAAACATAACCAAAAGGGAGACCAATATCTAGATCTCCCTGAAATTCCATCCCCGCATAAGGGTATGGCAAGAACATCTGTAGATTGGCCTTAAATCAGGCCTCCGTCATGTCATTCCAATAATGACCCACTCTGCCACCACCACCGCGTGGCATCACTGGAGCCCACCTCCTCATACATGGCTCCCTCGGCCCCCCGATAGGCACAGACACTACAGGCCTCATCAGCACGACCCTCTCATACATGATGCTGCACAAAATGCTGGCATACGCAAATGATTTGGATCCACTTTGGACCCTGTTCAGTTGCGACACGATGCCATCGAAGTAGAAGCGGGAAAAATCAAAGAAATGCCCGTTCCTCAAGTGGCATAAAACCACTAGCTGTGGGCCCGATGCTCGATGAGGTGCAAACAACCTCGCCATTCGCACAACAATGGCTAGAGCACATCGATCTACCACATTTGTCACTGAGGCGATATTGATGCACCCCTCAGTAAGAGGCGCAGCACCACTATGCCGCCGCTGGAACCTATCCATGTTCACCCGCCCAGCAGGAAGCAGATACCTCAGCGCCTCTCCCTGAGGCACTAATCTGGTCACAAAGTAAATATCTATCTCCATACGGATAATCAAGTTCATCCCCCTCAGGAAAAACATGTTGTGCCTCCGGCGCCAATACTGTATGATAGAACGTAGGAGTCGGTCCTGTGACCGAAGGAACTCATTCTCAGCAAATTTCAGGAGGCCCCATGTGGCCAACTGACGGTGCGCCCCAGCATCAGCAGCCAGAGCAGTCCGGATCTCGGGCCAATCTCTCTCTCTCCACACTAACCTGCCAAGCAACAGGCACCCATCAATACAAAGGAGAAAAAGCATTAAAGACAACAAAAAACACAATTTTTTTTTAAAAACACTACCCTTGCGTGCCTGCCTCTCAGACATGCATGCCCTTGCATGCCTGTTTCATTTACAAGCACGCCCTTGTGTGCAAAGAGGCAGGGAAAGCGTGCCTTTGTGCAGTTGTAACTGTCAAATACGCGCAAAGGGGGCGCCTATTTCCCTAGATCGCCCGTGTAATCTAGGGGAAAAAGCCCCTTTGAGGCCGTACAAACCTAATTTGTACAGCCCCCAGTGTCACCAAACTAGAAAAATCAAAATGCAAGACGTCATGAGAGTTACCTTGGCATAGTATCGTTAATCCCCAATACACAGGCTGACCACAATGGAAAGAAAGCCTCTGTTATCATCTCTGATCTCCCAAACTCAGCAAGTACAAATGAATAGGATTAGGGCCATAATCCCTTATTTATCGCCTTTTTCCAGAAATTCAGAGGTCCATAACAAGAGATCAGAAGGTCCATTCTACAAACCGTAAGTTGCACCATAATCAGTAAACCATGACGAACAAAAGTGATGCCCTACATTCACTTTTCAAAGAAATATCTTTTCAAGCGCCGGTAGGTATGCACCTCCCATATTCCTTTCCAAAATTCATGTTTTTCAATAATATTGAATGAAAATAAGATGCTTTCACTTGAGGTAGTTGTTTTTGCAGGAAGAACTCGCAAACCATTCACAACAACCACCACCGAAAGTTCCAGAGTAGGTATCATTCTACCCTCAGCATGATAGAGTTCCAGAAAACTTTGCATATCTTGACATCATTTCTCCATCATAAATAAACCATAGGGTCATTGTACCCGACCATGTTTATCATCACCTCACCCTGCATATGATAAACGTCTGCGATGGTCGGTAGAGCCTCCCCTCCATGGCGATCGTCATCCCAAGTAGACCATTCATCACCCCACAAGTGAAACCATGGCCATACCATTGCTAGTTCGGGAATCACCTCATACCCATCCATATACCATGCATAAGGTCAAGTTCACCATTTAAAACCAACCCTCTTCCCGGACGATCGAGTTCTACAAACAAAAGGAAAGCGCACCTCTACGTACCGCATTTGGCCCACCATACCTCCATCAACATTAACCCATCTGAAACATCTTCTGTTTCATCAACCCTGCACATGAGACTGACCAATGGGACCCCTACCCCCAACAAAACACTGTCCTCACACCATCAAGTGAGCGACCCTATTTCATGTTTTTGGGTACCCGTCTCTGTGTTTTGTACAAACCAAACCCCATTATTTTATTCTTTTGGTAAGTGTACAAAGATCACAAACAAGGCTCTTCTCCTGTTTGCCCTCATATTGCACTTTTTCCTCCCATGGCAGTAGTCCCCCATCTCCCTTGGTCGAAGTATTTCATACCCTCTATGCACGCACCATTACGAAAATCATAGCTGGTTCATACCTTCCCTGGAAGTCCTACCGACTCCAGGGATTTTTCCCTTCAGAAATACCTATGACTGCCGCCAAGCTGCTCAAATATACTTTGACATTAGGCCACTGAAACCCCATTATCCGTTTTCAGCCACCGCTCACCAACATGCCTATGTTAAACCCATTATGGTTCGGTTAAGGCTTCCTTTTTGTTGACATCAACACCTCTTTTCCAAAAAGGAAGTGGTACCTTGGATAACCCCTCCCCATGGAAAGGGGTATCTTTGGGTGGCACTATGGGAGACATCATTGTCGATAGATGTCATCGATCCTCTTGACATTCGACTACAGCAAAAGCTTTCATGTCACAATGGTATCGTACCTTACAACCATTGCACTTTAATCAAGATTTGTCGAAGACTCGTGCCTTTATAGGCATTTCTGACAACAATGCTTACACAAGAAGGTCCCAGCCAGTACATATGTGTACATTGCATAGTGATATGCCATACTTACGCATATGGGTACCACTTTCCACCTATATTCAAAGAAAAACGCCCCTGAGGTTGTCAGTAGTTGTCGTCAACAACCACCAAGATCACTACCACAGTAGTGACACAGACAGTAAATGTATCTGTCAATTTTGTTTAACTAGCCATAGCATCACTAGCATGGGACATGCACGCCTCATTGAAATTTTGCAAATATGTTGTATATTTTGTCTACTTGCAGGGGGTCCCTTAGGCAGTGGTTATCTCAGAACCAGTGCATGGTGTTGTCTCTTCTACACGCAAGCCTCGCTCTCTCTCTCTCTCTCTCTCTCTCTCTCTCTCTCTCTCTACATAAAATACATAAAAGAAACTATAACGTATTTTGGCTATACAGTTCTTCCTAGACCTCACACATTAGGGGGCATCTATTAACACTGGAAAATTATACATCAGAAAATGACATCAGTTAATGTTGAGCCTAAGGATTTATAGGACAGAGACACATTATGGAATCAAAATTATTTAGAATCTCTAAGGTTTTGAGCAATTCAATATTGAACTAGTCATAAATGCCTGAATGCACGCTTTTTTCTTCGAGAAGAGCGCCTTCTACTTGTAGTGGAGGTTGATAAGTGCACATTCCTGGAAATGGAAAAAAGTCCCTTTCCGAGACCACAAGCAAGCAAATGACAGTTTCTCCTTATGTGAAAGTCGCCTAAGGACAACACCAATGCCTCCTTAGGCCTTGTGCGAGCACACAAAAGCATATTTCAGCCCACAATGGAATATTTCCCCTCCCTTGGGTCACTATCCATCATGTACCAAGGGAGGGAAGGAGGTTTGAAAGCTCACCTATATAAACACTCAAAGAGATGAACAATGGGTGATCACAAAGTTATGCTGGCCAAAGTTGCCCAAGCAACACCAGCTATATGTGTGAACCAAGGAGCAAGAGCTGAAGAAGAGGAATCAATTGTTGGCCACCCAAAAATCTTAGCCCATTACAGCACACAGAGAGAGTTGCACTATGTCAAAAGGCAGAACTTGAAGGACAAACATCCCTTCGTCGGGTCCTAGAGCCACTGCCTAGGCCCTTCGACAAGTGGGTAAGATTTGTTTTCATTCCAAGAATTTAATAAGAAGAAGGCCATCGAGCTGTTGTTTACCTTGTTACTATTTGGAACTCTCTATAGCTTCTTTTGTGTTTTTAGTTTTAGTTTTTTAACAGAGCATACTTAAGTGTACTACTTCATTTTAAGTCTTATACTTCTGAGCTCCCCCCAGATATAGCCTGTTACTTATTGTTTAGAGAAAATACCACATTCTCTAAACGCGTGTGATTTCATACACCCGTGTGTCGAATCCACCACAAAACTCATAATGGGTGCTTTCCCCATGTACAAAATGACTCTAGAGAGGTGCTCCCCCAGGTGGGGCATCTGGACCCGCTACCCCTCCTGGTACCACTATTGGAGTCGCCATCAATACCAAGACCGCCACCCGACGTAAAACTGGCCGATAGTCCCTCTCCCGGGCCATCAAGGTCTCCAGCCGTACCTCCTCGAGGTCATCTAAAAAGCCTCGAGTCGGCATCCCCTGGGTCAAGCGGTCCAATCGATCCAAGGCATCCTCTAGAAATGACACCCGCGCGGTCAACTCAACAACATGAGCCTCCACCACATCAGCATGAGCTCGCTCAGCTGCAACAGTTGAGCTTCTGCCCTCTACCAAAGGGCCAGCCTCACCACTAAGTGCTCCACCCTGAGGCCGTGTAGGTACTCCTCCCAGAGATCCCTGATGTCTCCAAATAGGATCATGCCCAACCAACCGAGCCACAGGGCGACCAACCTCACCAACATCTGAAAAAGTAACAAAAACTATGTCATTGTCTTCATAAAAACACATATAAACATAAATACTCAAATAAATGCAGAAAATACAAAGACATACCTGCTGGTCCCCAAATATACCCAGGAGGAAGACCCATGTCTGGGTCCCCCCGAAATTCCATCCTTGTATAAGGGAATGGCAGGAAAATCTGTGGGTTGGCCTCAAACTAGGCCTTCATAGTGGCATTCCAGTAACACCCCACCCTACCCCCACCTCCTCGAGGCATCATAGGAGCCCACCTCCTCATGCGAGGCTCCTGTGTCCCCGCAACGGGCACTGCCACCACCGGTATCAATAACACCACCCGCTCGTACATAATGCTGCTAAAATGCTGGCATAGGCAAACAACTTCAATCTATCCTAGATCTTGTAAAGCTATGCCAACATCCCATCATAACAGAAACAGGTAAAGTCAAAAATTTTCCCAGCCCTTAGCCAGCGCAAGACACCAATCTGTGGTCCAAATGCTCGATGTAGAGCAAATGACCCGGCTAGTCTCACCATAGCTGCCAAAGCACATTTATCGGCCAAATCTATCACCAAGGCAATGGCTATGTACCCCTCCATAAGGGGCGCCCCGCCACAGTGACATGCCCGGAACCGATCAAGATCCAGCCTCCCAAAGGGAAGTGGAAATCAAAGCGCCTCACCCTGAGGTAGGAGCTCGGTCACAAAGTAGATATCCATCTCAGGATGGATAGCGAGGTCACTCCCACGTAGTACAAACACCTTGTGTCGCCTATTCCAATTTTGGATCAGGTAACAAAGGAGTCGATCCTATGACCGAAGAATCTCATTCTCCACAAATTTTAGGAGACCCCATCGTGCCAACTATTAGCGCACCTTACCATCGGCGGCTAAAGCAGTGCAGAGCTCAGGCCAATCTCGCTCCCTTCATAACATCCTGTCAACAAAACAGGAGCACATCAACAGCATAAAAACATAAAAAAAGAGGCATAATTTCAAAAAAAGTTGCCTCGGCTCTCTATGCACCTGTCCCTCAGAAAAGCACGAGGAAGGCGCGTCTGTATCACTCACAAGCACACAAAATTCACACCCAATGCTGCGAAAAGCGCACATAAGACGCACAAAACCCTATTTTTTCATGCAAAAGGTGCACCCTTACCTTCATTTCCCGCTCAATTCAAGGTAAAACTAGCTTAGAATCCGTACAAAACAGTATTGTATAGACCCCGACACCCCAGATTGGAAAAAAATAAAATGCAGGATGTCATGGAGTTTACCTGGCCATAAAATCGCTAATCCTGGGTGCTCAGGCTGACCGCAACAGCAAGAACTACTCCGCAGAAGCCTCTGACCTCTCAATACTCAACAAACACAAATGAATTGAATTGAGCCATATTCGCCTATATGTCACCCTTTTCAGAAAATTTGGAGAACCATAATGAGAGCCCAAAAGGCCCAATCACCGGACTGAAATCAAAACTATGATCAACACTCCATAATTCCTAAGGGCAGTGCCACACATTGACACCCCCAAAGAAAAAAAAATCAGCGCCAACAGGTATTGATCTGAATGGAAATATTTGTAATGTTATGCAAAGTATCCATTCTGATATAATTTAGTGTGCAAAGTGTTATCCATGATTGATAGGTTAAACAAAGTACTTTTGATTATGTATTTTAGCTTTCAGTGTGAGTATTAGTTAAGTAAATTTATTGTTTAACATATCACAATAGAAATACATAGCAAATAAAATTCACCATCACATAACACAATAAATTGTTGAGGCAGTTCACCCCTCATGGGCTACATCTATTGGTCCAAGGCTCCCCAATGGCATGTCCTTTCTCTATTAATTTGCTCAAAATGGTTATAGAGGTAAAAATATGCCTCAATAGGAAAAAAAAAACTGTAAATTTAGCTTCAGAAGATAGAAAATAGCTAGAAATGGCTTTTGTTTCACCTTACACAGTGAAATACAACCCAATACAGTGCTTCATCCATAATGGCCTAGACGGCTCCTTCATCTTCCTCGAATAAAAATCTATTGTAGATCACCTCTGTTCACCCTGAAACCTATCCCAAATTTCTTAGAATGCTCAAGAAACCCAAAAATGACTAAAATTTCATCCAATTTCGTTCAATATTGAGGGAGTTATGGAAAAACCAAATTTTGCCCAATATCCCTAAACAAACGACACTAAATGTGGAATAAATCTAGTTAAAAAACTAAATTTGGATAAGTCTGCCATCTTTGGCACTGTCCTCCCAATTCATCAGAACTATAAACATGGCATTTATTGTTGGAGGTGAAAATTTTAACCACAAATGTTTTAAAAGACCATGGCATTTAATTTCCTTTGATGTGGTCACATGACCCATATCTGTCGGCCATCTGTTGCAGGTTGAAAATCCCGTGGTTGTGAGCGCTTGGTCACAATTGTAGGTTGTATGGGGTCAGGCTAGCCCCTTTATTTTTCCACCCACGAATATTTCAACATTCAAATATATATTGCAATGCATATATGTTAAGAAATGAATTGTAGACGGGTTGGTCGGGGCACTCTGTTGGCTGGCAGGAGGTTTGTGGTTCAAATCCCACCGACTCCAGAAATATGTTTAGCCATGACCCCTGGGCCATGTGGCAACCTCCAGGCCTGCCACGTGGCAACCTCTGATTGGCCATCTCCATAAAAGTCAAATAAAAAATGAATCAACCTATGCCACTTGTCATTATCTAATATGCCCCTGTGGAATATTCCAGGGAATATTTTGGGATATATTTCAAGGAATATTCCTAGAATATTCCTTAGAATATTCTTTTTTAAATTTTTCCAAAGTCAAAAGTCAAACTTGGTCAACTGAATTTTGGAGTTTACTGGATGATTTCAAACCTCAATAACTTTTGCACATGACCTCGATTTTGAGAACCGTTCATGGCACCAGAATTGCAGTGATGAGACCTTTCCATTCATTAAAATTGCAACCATTTTCAAGCACTTTCATTTATGAGCAATTTTCATAACTTGGACATGGTCTCCTGATCACACCTCCCCAATGGGAAGCTTTTGGACCCCAAAATCTCTCAGGAATACTAAAACTGAAGATGAGGAGACTGATTCTCCACTCTTCCAATTCTGATTCACTGAAATCTCCCCGATTTCATTAAATTGAGCTTCTCATAAAATGATAAATTCTTCCTTGAATCTGTTGACGAATATTGCTAAATTTGACTGTGTCATGATGAAATTTTTTGAAACTTGCAGAACAACAACTGAAATTTGAAGAAAACATACTATTCCTACAATGGTCTATCTTCAAAGGAAACTAAAAATAAGATTCACCTTGCCAACTGTCCTTATGTCGATTTTTTGTCGAATGAGCCATGTACTTGTGTTGATTCCCGACCAAGTTTTCTCGCCATATTACTCTGCCATTCTGAAACCAACAAGGATCCTTTCTAAACTTTGTGCCCTCTTTGCTTGCATTCTTTTCCCTCTCTTGGATTTTTGCACCACTTTGCACCAAAACTTTGTTTTCTGCACCGATCGACACCAAAGACACTTGCTGCAACTTCATGTCATCTTCTTCGAAAGACGACCTGCTTTTAGACTAAAACAACTAATTATTTACATTGGAAACAATATGAAAAGGATTATGTACAAAATATTTTTTCTTAATCATCAACAAAGTCAAATTTTGACTTGCATTGACAAACCTTTTCAAATGCCCTGCATTCACTAAAGAAGATTCTAGCTTCTTCCAATGTGCTCTCACAATAAACTCCTTTGCATCCTTGAATAGATGATACTTGTTCTCATGGCAATGGAAGATCACTTTCCTGTCAATAAGTAAGAACTGCCCAATACCACACCTGTAATGTCAAGTGGTACCACATCTAATTCAACCATGTCAATATAATGAGCTGTTATGGCGAAGAACAACATGCACTTCCTTGAAACTTGTCAATTATCATCCTTGCATATCCAACCAAGAGGATAAGGTTTAGGATGTGGAATGGTCTCAAGATTCAGCTTCTTGACTAAGTCTTCTGAGATGAGCTTCATTTGTGACCCACTGTCAAACAGTGTGTCTATATTTGTGTGTTTTGAAATTATCCTCACATGAAACAGCTCAATCCTCCTCTCTTCATTTGGAGCTTCTATGTGATAGTTTGAAATGCTAGAACTGGGATTTGTTTCATTTACAATCTCTTTCCCCTTTATGTTCTTTAGTTCCATAGATATGATTTTAGTTTCATCTCCTAATTCATACCCTAATTCTTGTTTAGCTATTGCAACCATCTTTCCTTTTTCTTTGGCCTTATCTTTGGTTTTGAATTTTTCTGGTTTCAACTCCGGATGAAGTTTCCAACAATGGTCTTCATCGTGGCTTGTTTTGGAATAGTTTTTACAGAATAATTTTCCCTTCTCTTTCCTAGAGTTTGCATTTATCTTTCTCCCTTTTCCTTTAAATTCACTATCCTCATTCCCATCAAAATATTGTTTCCCTCTAGCCTCTAAATGCGTGGCTTGGACACAAACCTCGTCTAGACTAGTCGGATTGAACATAAGGATAGTATGTATAAGGTAGCTGTGTAAACCACCTATATATTTCAGCAAAGTCTCTTGGCTATCCAAACCAATTCCTAGTAAAAGAGCTCTTCGTCTAAACTCTTGGGTGTAATCTTATACATTTTGTCCCTTAAGTTGTCTAAAAATTTGCCAATTTATGATAGCATTTTTTAAATGAGCTAATGGATAAAATTGATTTTTAATTGCAAAAATAAAATCAGCCCATGATAAAGTGATCTTGCCATGTTTTCTAATATCCTCCTTGGTTTTGGATTCCCATCATACCAATGCTACTCCTTCCATTCTCAAATAGGCTAAATAAATCTTGGTGTCCTCTTCATGAAGGTTTTGTATCCTCAAGTAAACTTCCAACTGTCTTATCCAATTGTCAAGTTTTTCTGCATTGAATTCACCATTAAACATAGGCAAATCAAACTTAACATCAAGCTTTAAAAATGGACTTTTACTAGTGTTCTTGAATTTGTGATATTGGTTCACTCAAGTTGAGGATGACGATGTAGAGGAAGAGGATGAAGATGGGGATGGTGGATCACCATTTCGTCCATGTCCTTTCTTTGACTTGCCTTCACTTTTCTTTCCTCGTGAAGATCCCTCTCCTTCCTTGTGATGTTTAGACCCTTCTCCTTCAAGCCTTTCATTCCTTTCTTGGTAGAGTATCCTCACCATCTCAGTCATGTCTAGGAATGCCTTTCAGAACACCTGTTCTTCTTCTTTGGGATCAATGTCTTCAGGAAATTCTCCTTCCCTTGAATACATGCTTAAGGCTTCTTTAGCTTCTCTTGGAGGTGAAATAGAAGATGGATATAATGGCACCCTGGCCCTCCTTGGTTGAGGATTACATTGAGCTCTAACCAATTGTCCTTCTCCTCTCTTGAGCTTAAGCCTAGTAAGCATCAAAATTTTTAATAGTCAAATACATGTTTGCACAAAAATTAATGCTCAAATCCTGAGCTCTGATACCAACTTGATATGAATGTAAATATTTGTAATGCTATGAAATTTATCCATTCTGATATAATTTAGTGTGCAAAGTTTTCTCCATGATTAACATGTTAAACAAAGTAGTTTTGGTTATGTATTTGAGTTTTCAGTGTGAGGATTAGTTAAGTAAATTTACTGTTTAACATATCACAACAGAAATACACAGCAAGTAAAATTGACCATCACATAACACAACAAATTGTTGAGGCGGTTCACCCCTCCTAGGCTACATCTATCGGTCCAAGGCTCCCCAATGGCATGTCCTTACTCTATTAATTTGCTCAAAATGGTTATACAGGTAAAAATTTTCCTCAATAGGAAAAACCAACTATAAATTTAGCTTCAAAAGATATAAAATAGCTAGAAATGGCTTTTGTTTCACCTTAAACAGTAAAATACAACCCAATACAGTGCCTTCTCCATGATGGCCCTGATGGCTCCCTCATCTTCCTCTAAGAAAAATATGTTATAGATCACCTCTGTTCACCCTAAAACCTATCCCAAACTGTTCAAAATTCTCAAGAAACCCAAAAATGACTAAAATTTCATCTAATTTCTTTCAATATTGAGGAAGTTATGGCAAAACAATTTTTTGCCCAATATCCCTAAACAAAATCCACTAAATGTGGAATAACTCCAGTTAGAAAACTAAATTTGGATAAGTCTGCCATATTTGATGCGCTCCTCTCAATTAGTAGGAACCGTAAACGTGGAATTTATTATTGGAGGGGCAGGGTCACATGTGACTGCTGCCCTGACCACCGGGGAAGACGTTAACCATAATTGTTTTCCTTTGACATGGTCACATGACCCGTATCTGTCGGACATCTGTTGCGGGTTGAAAATCCCATGGTTGCGAGTGCTTGGTCATAGTAGTAGGTTGTATGGGGTCAGGCTAGCCCCTTTATTTTTCCACCCACGAATATTTCAACATTCAAATATATATTGCAATGCATATATGTTAAGAAATGAATTGTAGACGGGTTAGTCGGGGCGCTCTGTTGACCGAAGGGAGGTTTTTGGTTCAAATCCCACGGACTCCAGAAATATTTTTAGCCATGACCCCTGGACCACGTGGCAGCCTCCGGACCTGCCACGTGGCGACCTCTGATTGGCCATCTCCATAAAAGTCAAATAAAAAATGAATCAACCTCTGCCACTTATCATTGTCCGATATGCCCTTGTGGAATATTCTAGGGAATATTTTGGGGAATATTCCTTAGAATATTCTTTTTTAATTTTTCCAAAGTCAAAAGTCAAACTTGGTCAACTGAATTTTGGAGTTTACTATATGATTTCAAGCCTCTATAACTTTTGCATACGACCTCGGTTTTGAGAACCATTCACGGTGCCAGAATCGCAGTGACGAGGCCTTTCTGTTCATTTAGATTGCAACCATTTCTGAGCACTTTCATTTTTGAGCAATTTTCATAGCTTGGACATGATCTCCTGATCAGGTATGCCCTCTCTCATCTTCTTTTTTGAAGCACATGTCTTTCAAAAATATTTGGATAAAGAAGATTCTTTCACTTGGGGTAGTTGTTTTTGAAGGTAGTATTCAAACCAACCACAACTTCATCCACTGAAAGTTCCAGAGCAAGTATCATTCTACCCCCAGCATGATACAGTCCCAGAAAAACTCTGCATATCCTAACATCATTTCTCCATCAGAAATCATCCATAGGCTCCACATACCCAACCATGTTTATCATCACCTCACCTTGCACATGATAAACATCCTCATTGGTCGGTAGAGCCTCCCCTCCATGGCGCTCGTCACCCACAGTAGACCATATATCATAACGATAGTGATGCCATGGCCAAACCACTTTAGTCCAAGAAGAACCTCATGCCAATTCAGTCATCATGCATAAGGTCAAGTTTCACCATATGAAATAAAACCCCTTTCCCAGACAACTAGGTTATGCACGCAGATCAAAAAGTGCACTACCTCACCTCGCATTTGGCCCACCATACCTCCATCATCATATCCCATCTATGATACTTTTTCATCCGCTTCATCAACCTCACACATGAGACCAACCAATGGGGCCCCTACCCTTAACAAAACACCTTCCTCACATCATCAGTGAACAAACACTTTCATGTTTTGGGGCACCCATATTTATGTTTTGTACAAACCAAACCCCATTATTTTATTCTTTTGTTAAGTGTACAAAGATCACAAACGGTGCAGTATATCCCCCATCCACTCATTCATTTTTTCTCCCATGGTAGCAGTGCCTTGTCACCCTTGGTCAGAGTATCACACCCACACCCAAAAGCCACCATGACATTGATAACCAGTTTATACCCACCCTGGAATTCCTACCGACTCCATGGATTTCCCCATCAGAAATAGTTATGGTTGTCGCCAAGCTACTTTTTATGCTCCAACCTTAGACCACTAAATCCCCATAATCAATTTTTAGTCACTCATGCCTATGTTAAACCCATCACATCCAGGATCCTGATCCTCCGTATCAGTGACCCCCTTGTTCGGTTGACGCTTCCTTTTTGTCGAAATAAACAACTCTTTTCCAAAAAGCAAGCGGTACCTTGGATCACCCCTCTCCATTAAAGGGACATCGGAGACATCATTGCCCACATATGTCATCGATCCTCCCTACATTCGACTACAACACAAGCTTTCATGTCAGGTTGGTGTCATACCTTACAACCATTGTACTTTGATCAAATTCGTCGAAGAAATGTGCCTTTATAAGTGTCTCTTTCAGCAATTCTTACATGGGAAGGTCCCAACCAGCGCCTATGCATACAATGCGCATTTATATGCCATACCAATTCTACGCATAAGGTTACCACTTTCAACCTATTGTCAAAGAAAAAATGCCCCTGAGGGTGTCAACAGTCCTCATCATCAACTAAGAGATCACTACCATATTAGTGGCACAGACAGAATCTGCATCTGTCAAATAGATTTTTTTAACTAGCCAAAGCATCATGAGCATGGGACATGCCCGCCTCATAGAAAATTTGTATATATTGTATTATACCATTGCTTACAGGGATCCCACAGGACATGGTCACTCTTCGATTTGGTGCAGGGTGTCTCCAATTCCAAGCTACATGCGGGTCTCTCTCTCTCTACACACAGTATACAGAAAAGAAACTATAATGTATTTTGGCTATACAGTTATTCCTAGACATCACACATTAGGGGGGAAACTATTATCACTAGAAAATTGTACAAGCAAAGGTGACATTATTTAATGTCAGGAAGAAGGATTTACAAGGCTGAGAGACATTAGAGAATTTGAAATTATTTAAAAATATCTAAGGTCTGAGGAAAAATCAATTTTTTTACAAGAAGAATCATTCAAAAGTGCCTTTGCGTGCAACAATATTCGATAAACGCGCCTTTGCACGCCTTTTGCTCAAAAATGCGCACAATCCTGGGAGTGGTGGAAGTCACTTTCTGAGACCACAAGGCACACTCCAGGACATTGATTCCACACTGGAAGCTGCCTAAGGATAGTCACCCAAGCCTCCTTATGACATCAAGGGAGCACACAATGGAATCACCCTTCTCTCTTGGGTCACTATCCACAATGTACCAAGAGAGGGAAGGAGGATTTTAATTCTCCTATAAAAGGCTACCAAGAAATGAAAAACATGAGAGCACATTTTTATGCTGGCCAGAATTCCCCCAAGAAATACCAACAAGGTGTGATCCAGAGCAGAGATAGAGGGGACTCAGTTGTTGGCCATCCAACAACTCCAATCCACCATAGTAGAGAGAGGGAGACTTTACGCCAAGGCAGCTAGGAAGTAAATACATCCTTGCATCGGGTCTTAGAACCCCCTAGTTCTAAGGGCCCCTTGGCAAGTGGGTTAAATTTTAATCCTCATTCCTACCAACACTCAATAATAGGGGACGTAAGAACCGCCATTTGTATTATTGAAGTTGTTTGACTCTATTTAGAGCTTTTGTTTTATTTTTTTTTAGTTTTAGTTTAGTTTTATGTTTGAATATGCATGCTATTTCTTTATCTAGTATGCTTATGTTTGAGCATGTTCCACTAACTTGCTTGAATCCATCTATTTTCTTCCTGTGACCAATAAATTAAGAGGGAAAACCACACCCCTTAAGTTGGTGTGATTTCGTACATATGTGCACCAAACACACTAAAACACAAGTCACTGCAAATACAATCCTCAAACCGGTTCAAATAAAATTTAAAATATAACTATACATCATCAACTGCAAACTCTACTAGAAACTGACACTAAAAAAGATGCTCAAAATGTTGAGGATATTCATTGCACCTTACCTACTCTAATTTATCCATAAACCACTTGATCAAGTGAAGTCAGAGATCAAGTGCAACCATGAAAGAAAATGGCTATCTAATTTCTTGCTCCTCCTACTTTCCTCAAAATAAAAACGTTGTGGTAATGACAACCCCAACTAAAAATTGAACCCAATCTCTGTGTTGGCGAAGAAAACAAACTCCATCTTTTATGATGCTTCCAAACGACTACTCAAGGGGTCTTGAAAATCATGAAACATTACCTCTTGTTGATCAACAAAAATTAGGGAGATGTTTTGAAGCTTTCAAATATAATGGTTGATTAATCTTGTTCATTTGGTTGATCCCTCTTAAATATAAATGTAGCAATGTTTTCTTCCATATCATCTATATCAAAGACAATATTTTTATGTTCTCGCAAAAATTCAATTGAGGTAGCCAAATCAGCATCAACAAAAATATATACAAGAGGCTTTTCATGTATATCAGAAAGAGAGTTGTCTTGGCTCTAAAAAAATTCTATATCTTGATCATTTGAAGGCTACTGAACATGTTCATCAAACTCAAGACAACAAACCTGTAGTATATTATTTTTGACCTCAACGGATAAATCATGACTCTTTAGAGTTTCTTTACAAACAAACTCAAAATTATGATCTACACATATTTCTTCTTGAATTAAAAACTTAGAAGAGAAAAGGGATGAATGGTAGCTAGACAGAACATCTTCATATATATCTTGATCGCTTGAATATTGGAAATACTGTTGCAAATTATCATCAACTTTAAAATATGGAAGATCAATGTCATCCTTTGAATAATTCTGCTCAATTTTGTTGTCATCCATGGAAGAATCCATGATATTCTCATGGCGGTGAAAAGGGTTTTTGTTCAAGCATCCAATAGTTCATCATCCATAAACTCTTCATCTCCATAAGCACTTTCTAGCTCTTGAATAAAATTCTCAAAGTGATAAAAAAAATCCTCATTCAAAAGCAAAGAAGGATAGGTTTCTCTATATTTCTCAAAAAATACTGAGTGAAAATCCTTGAGATAATAAACACAAGCAGGAGGCAAGATTTCATACCAAACTGTGCTTTTTCTTCTAATGTGATCATGAACATCTTCATTAAACAATCTTCATGAAAATTCCTCTTCAACTTATGCACATGCATATGAAATATTATTAAATAAAGTGTAGCATCATCACATTTTCCATCTCTGAATTTTGGCAATTATGTTTGCCAATCTACCTGAGGCATAGGATTTGGAAAGCTTGAAACATGGTCTCGATTCATAGGAGCATACCTATCATTCCTTCTTGCAGTTGAATCCATATTGAAAAGAGTGAACTCACCAATAGTTCTTGTAGCTACTGGTTTTTTAACAATGGAGTCGCTATGAAAACCCTGAACTTTTGGATTCTTCGCCACTGGAGTCGTCAAGTGAAAGATTCACAACCTTCCTATGCCTGATCACTATTCACCACCAGCAATCAAAGCTAATTGTTGTCGTTCTTTCCTAGTAAATATTTAACCTTCTCTCCCCGGAAATGGCACCAAGAATGTTATCACTCCCCCCAACTTCCCAAGGCTGTGAATGGGTTTTAAGTAAGGTAACCACAGACCGAGATTTAGGTCACATAGCTAGCCCTACCAGGACAAGAGAGGGCTCTCTCATTATCACTTTTGCAGTCAAACGAATGACTGATTATCTCATGATCTTATGCTAGGTATGTAAGCTCAGTAAATAGGATTTGTTTGATGTTTTAATTGCTGGATAAAAGTTCAGTGAGAAGACTGTGTGTAGGGTTTTTAGGTCTGAATTCCAAGGTTAATTTACAGAGATTGTGTGAGGCTAGATAGGTAGTTTGAAATCATGTTTAATAGGTCATTGAGTATAGGATGAAGTGAGAGAAAGTTTGAATTAGCACTGAGGTGAATTCATTCACTTAGAATTGAATAGACATATCATGTAAACCTTGCCTAAAACAAAGCATGAACAACCAGGATTTATACTTATAAACTTACAAGATAAACATATGGAAATATGTATTTGAATGAAGAATATATATCATTTAGCATGAATAGATAAACATACATAAGAAGAAAAAATTCTCCAATGCATACCATAATATTCTCAACACAAGTTCTGCGGATCTGTTTGTGATTTCGTTCCAAAATGTTGATTACAAAAGCTCCACTACAAAATAATACTATCCAACCTAAAAAGAGACTAAAGAGAGTCTACTTATATAAAATATGGATTATTACACCTCATAAGGTCGAAATCCAATCCAAAATGGATCATAAATACACAAGATGAGTAATTTCCTAGATTCTAGGGAGGTTAGAAACCATTCCCTGAATTTCATCTATGAACTAGGAGCGTTTGTCCCTTACATTAAATTACATATTCCTTCATGATAGGAGGAAAAAACCAAGTCCATAACTCTAGTTCCAACTCATAGGACAGAAAAACCTCGAATTTGTGACATTTCCGACTGAGCTTTACGAGTGTCCTAAGGAATCGAATGATGATTTGTAACATTTCTGACAAAAGGGTAGCAGAATTTTACAGAAGCGTAATAGAAGTTTGCAGGAATTTTTGAGGCACTTTTAGGAGTCGAAATCCACTTATAACATCTTCAATTTTTCAAAATGACCTACAGGAAGGCCTCCAAAAATCCATTCTCCCAAGGTTACTCCAAAAGCGTAGCAAAGGCTCCAAAAATGTGGAAAAACATTAAAAATGAGTGGTTTTTTTTATTTTTATTTAAAATTAAATCTTTTCATGCCAAGGGAGTTCCTGATTTGTGATTTAATCATCAAAATTTATCCATTCATGTATACAAATCATCATTTGGATGCCCCCAAAATAAGCATAACAAAATTTTTCTACGCTTTTGTGATCAGGGAATTTCCAGAATTGTGCAAAAATCACAAAAATTACCGAAACTCTTCAAAACTTCTCAAAATTGGTTCTGTAAAACTTGTAAGTGATGGGATAAACAACCAAGGAAGCTTCAACCAACAAATATAAGCTATCCTCCTCTTTAATCTTCATTTTAGCTTCTCACAGAACCTCAAACATATAGTCCTCTTAAAACATCTTCTAGCCAAGGGTGAAGCATTGAGTTCATGGATTGTGAAGGGTTCCAACCTAAGGTGGCACCCTCACTTGAAACTATTCTTCTCACTCTACATGTTTTTTATCACTAAAAGGATGAAAACCCTAGTATTTTGATGGGATGGGTATATTTAGTGAAATATGGAAAAACAAAGTCTAAGAATAGTGTAGGTTTAAAGGGTGAGATGGAGGGTTATGGAGCTAGGGAAAATTCTACAAAAAATTCAGTATATAGGGTTTTGTGTTAGCTCTATGTTGCGGGTGGAATGAAGTGAAATGGATGTGAGGAAAGTGCTTAAATTAAGCAAACATGAGAAATTTCCAAATTTTAACTGTGAAAAATTGCTAGACTTTACGGTTTTATGAGAATGATTGTTAGGGATGATATGGATGGCTGGAGCTGAGAGTGTGAGGTATATTAGAGGTGTAGTACAATGTTTAGGTACTATATTTAGGGTTTATTTAGCTGTAGTAGGCTAGGGTTTATCAAATGAAGTCTTTCTATGTCATATAGAAGTGCTGATATGGAGAAATATAGAGTAAGCATGAAAATGAATTGAGAACTCAATAAATTGACCATGGGAGGGCATGAGAGTAATGACTTACTATTTGTGAGGGGTCCAAAGAGTAATGGTCACAAAACTTGATCTTGTTTGAAGATATTTGAAGTCAAAAACCTAATTTTGGACCCTTTCTGGAGGTTAAAAACCAAGTTACGTAAGTGTAACAACACTTCCCAGAAGCGTAACAACTGGCTCATAAATGTAACAAAGGAATTGCCAAAAATTTGCAAAAATAGGGCTTAAATATGGATCAATATCTCTCTAACCATAACATTTTTTGAAAAAATGAGAGAGTTTTTTTTTTCTTTGGCATGTTATGAACAAAAACCTCCTCCTTTTTTCCAAACTACTTTCCCATTTGCTCAGAATCCAAGTTTGAAGTTGATCACTCAAAATTTACAGAAGCGTAGCACACACTAAGAAGAAGCATAATCCCTACTTTGAGAGGGAGTTTGGAGGCATTCATATAGGATTTTGGCGGAAGCAAGTGGTATTGTTGGAAATATTAGGATTTATGCTACAGAATGGAGTCATCAAGCACTGCAAAACCCTGCTCCAGACCCCTGAAAAATTGACTTGAATATAACATGTTCAAAAGTGCAGAAAATGACCTAGAGAAACTATATTTTTTGCATTTATCTCAAACCATAAACCGGTGCAGAAAATTAAGGTTTTTTTTGTTCTTTGGCCCATGATTGACAAAAACCTCCTTCACTTTTGTAAAATTCATCTCCATTACTTCAGAAAAATGATTTTGAAGCCAGATTTTCCCTGTGTGCAATGTAAAACCTGGCTTGATCACGAAGCTCTAAAAATTATTCCGTGGGTCATAGTTGGCTCAAACCTGGAATGGTGACCTCCATTATGGACCTTATTCTCACCCTCTATGATTTTTTTCAACAAGGAAAGCCCTATCTTGATGTAGTGGATAGGGAAGGTGGAAAATTAGGAAAACAAGGGATAGTGGTAGAGTGGTTTTAGGGATATAAATGAAGTGGAAGGAAGTTAGGGAAAAATAGATAAACATTTTGGGAGGAAGGGTGATGAGTTGGCTATATGATGCAAGTGGAATTTTTGCGAATGGGCATGTCAAAGGTGCCCAAAAGTTCAAAACACGGGGTTTCACTAGTTTTTCTAACAAAATGTAGTGAAAATTAGGGTTTTAATTAAATTGATCAAAAATAGTGTTGTGAGTGATAGGAGATGTTAGGGTATGGTATTTGAAATTTATATTAAGGTTTTATATGGTTATATTATGGTTTTATTAGCCTAAACAAACAAAAGATGAAAAACACCAAAACATAGTGGGGATAACCTAATGAAGGGAACCACTCATTTACTGATGAATTTTTACTTGAGAGAGGTATGGAGAGTTTCCACTTATTTTTTAGGAAGTCTATGAACCTTTTTGAAGTGGCTTTGAACCTTGGAGAATTGAGTTAGAGCTCAAATAAAAAAATCGCAACACCTGCACAACACACCCAGAACTGTAGCAGAGGTACTGTTGGCACAAATTTTCTTATTTTTCTTCAACCCATGATAGATGTGGAGTATGATGGTGAGATGAGAGGATCTCTTTACTTATTTCCATATATTTTCTAACTCCCTATGTAAATGAATTGTATGGTGAAAATGATATTTTGTTCGCTTTCTTTTATGACATAATTGAATCTTATGGTGGAGAAACAAATGAGACCTATACTTTGACCTAAATGAAGGTGTGTAGAATGACCTTAGACCTTATATTATTGATGGATGACATGAAATTTGAAATAATTATGACCATGAATGGAGTGAAGGGAGTATCATTTCAGACCTAGACATATTCAATGAACAAAATGTTATTTGAAAAATGACCACTACTATGTAAACCTGAAAGAGTACATTTGATCACTGAAAATTTGGACACTAACAATATCCATCAAGTCCCACAAACTTGACCAAAAATTCCCAACAAATCGAAAATCCCGATCACTAACAATGGTTGTGGGAAACCCAAAATGAACCCAAACATGTTGAAAGAATAGTTGATTTGTTTTTTCAGTTGTGATTTTATTCTTACATGGCATTAATATACACATATTTTTGAACCTATCCACACCTACATACAAATAATCATGACCTATTTTTGACAATGGAAGACCTACAAAATCCATATAAATACTCTCCTATGGACGTGAAGGCATGGGAAGTGGTTTGTACAATATTAACTTCCTATTTCTAGGCTTACTAACTACACACAATGAATAACCTTTAATGAAACGTGACACACTTTTAAGGTATGGACTAGTGACTGGACTGTCCTTGCATTTTTTTTCCTTGTTTGACAAAGTGGATAGAACTCATTTCTAAGAGCACAAGGTGTTGGTTTTCCGTGAAATGAGTTGCGCTGGATTTAGAAAGACTAGATCTACTTGGTCATTTAGGTTCCACACCATTCCAAAAACTTTCATTTTTTAGCGTAATTTTGAGAACCTGATCATTCTTGTGCACCAATACTACTAGAGTAGAGAAGGAAATTTGACTAGGTTGAATTATACTGACCTCTAGCATTTTTGTAATCATACATTTAATTTCTCTCTTTTGGGCATAGGGATATCTGTAAGGCCTAATGTTTGGAGAAACACTTCCTCGAATCAAATGAATAACATGATCATGATCACAAATAGGTGGGAGTCCTTTTGGAGTCTCAAATACCTTGGAATGATTGTCCAAGACTTTTTGGAGATCTAGAGATATGTTTGAAACTCTAGTGAGAATAATTTTGTAATTACTCCTCATTGTTATTTCTTCATAATTTTCCATTAGAGTTGATTATCTTTCCTAGTTTCCCCATGATACCCCTTAATTCAAATTCCTTTCCTTCCCAAAAAAAATTCAAAAAAAAATCGTGAAAATCAAAAGCTATTGTACCCCAAGATTGTCACCATTAAACTCCTAGTACACCATCATCACTACCCATTGGAATGGAAAGCATTTTTATATTAAAGACATATTCCCCCATGGTTATCTTGATATTATGGCACTTTCCAGAGCAATTTATAGTTCCTCCATTTTCAACCATCATTTGAAACTCTAGTGTTGGATATAGGAAGTAATTCAATTCATTGGCTATCTTACAATGAATAAAATTATGGGTACTACCTGAATCAATGATCACTATTACCTTTTCTTCTTGATATGTCCTTATATCTTGATAGTTTGAGGAGTGGTAATTCCTTCCAATGCATTACAAGATATGATCAAATTCATTTCTTTTCTCTAACGCCAGTTCCTGGTGTATATCTTCTTTTTTTGAAGTTTATTGTTAATTTTCTTCCTCCTCTTCACAATCCATGTAAAATAATTTCTTCTCAGCACACTTGTGACCTTTAGTATATTTTCTATCACAAATGTAACAAATCTCTTTTTCTCTTTTTTCTTCCAATTTTTGTGGTGTCAACCTTGTAGGTTGTGGAAGGCTAGGAGTAGAAACACTTCCATCTTGATAGTTGTGAGTGCCAGGCTTCCTTGTTGCCATAATTTTTCTTTCCAACCTGAATGCCTTCTCAAATGAATTAGGTTCCCAAAGGCAAACATCATGTTGGATGTTATCCTTTAAAGTCCCTATGAATACATCAATCCTATGCTGCTCTAGAATACCAATTACCCTTATATTCAATTTTTGGAACTCCTGAATGTGCTCCGTCATTGAACCACTTTGTTTGAGATCTATCAATTGGCTAAAGAATGTGTTTCTATTTGTATCTTCATAATGTGCTATCATTTCCTTTGTAAAAATTGACCAACTAACAAGTGTTTTACGAGAAAAAATCCATCAGTACCATATACACTGATTGGGTTGTCAACATAAAGTTGCAATGTGTACCTTTTATGTTTGTTTCACATTATGGAGATCAAAATATTGCTCCATTTGTAGTATCCATGTTACCAGATCCTTGCCATCAAAATTCCTCATATCGATATTTGGAATATGGTAGCTCTACAATCCAATGTTAGAGTTTATGAAATCATGTTAACATTTATTTTGCTCTCATCACAAGTTTCATCTACTATATTTATGCCATTAGGACTCATTTCTTGTAGAAAATTTGTCAAACCTTCCTTTAAACCTTCTATGTCTTCTATGTTGCCTTTCATTTTTTCTTCTATGCCATCCTTCAAACCTTCCATTTCTGATTTTAAACCATTCTTCAAACATTCCATGTATGATTTTAAACCATTTTTCAAACCTTCCATGTATGTTTTTAAACAATTTTTCAAACCTTCCATGTATTTTTTTAAACCATGTTTCAAACCTTCCATGTATGTTTTTAAACCATTATTCAAACCATCCATCTTAGCTTCCATTTCATTTTGGTTATTCTTTGCGAGAGCGACATTTGTTGCACTTGGTCTCGTAATTTTGATATATCATGTTGCACTTCTTCCTCTTCATGCACCATAGTAGAGATTTATAAGGGCTTAATTGGTGTGGAATTATTTTTGGGATGACATATTAGAACCCAATACTAATATCAATACTTCAATATTCCAATTTAATCACTTCAAATTGAATTTTTTAAACAAAAGTTATGCAATTTTAGAAAAAATACACACCTTTTTATTGATTTTGAGGAGCTCGATATTGAAACTGATGTATCTCCATGATTTCATATCCCCAAGATTTTAACTTCAGTCCTATAGTACATCTCTGAGTCTTCTTTTTGATGCCACATGTCAAACCTAATTTGGATTCTTCAAGGTAAAGTTATTCCTGAGGTCCCACAATGTCCTAATTCTGGATTGGTTGAGTAGAGAGAACTTTTACGACATTCCACATGTCACTGTTTCAACCTTCAGCTCTAAAATTAATACATAATAAACTACAATCCATGCAATTTTATCCACTTTTTATAGAATTAAAATCTGATGTCTGAAACGAAATTTATGAAGATTTTCCTTCGGTCACTTGTTTGAGATGAAATTCTGGATCATGCAAAAACCCTAACTTCCTCATATCATATCTCCGAAAATATAGCGAACCAAGATCCAAATTTTTTTCAGGAAGTTCAACAAGATTTTGGATCCACGTGATAAAAATTTCAGCTTCGGAAGCCTTATAGAAAAAAATGTTATTAAGAAAATTCAATATGACCATTTTGAAGAAGCGAAACCCTAGAATCCCAAGCTATGATACTAAATGTTATGAAACCAGCTCACAAAATAGAAGAAAAGATAGATAAATGACTTAGAAATCAGCCTCTTTGAGGTGATAACCTTCTTTACATTACATAAATGAAAAATTCTTGGATGATACAAATGACAAAACCTACTTTCTATAAATAGGAGTCTAAGAGGTCACAATATAATTAGAGCCTACATAAAAATATTAGTGTAAGGGCACAACAATAACAATAGTGGGCTTCTATGGGGCACAATAATAACAATATGGGGACTACATGCTCACACCAATAACAATAAGAAGGTTGCACTAACAATAACAATAAGGGGCTACACCAGTATTATAGGGGCCTAACAGTATTTTGACTCATCTTTGAATCATATACATTCTTTTTACAATATGTAACATGCCAAAATGGGTCTTTCATACATTAAAATGACTCTCTTTGACCTGTAGACCCAATGACAAGCCCTAGAATCTGTCAATGGGAGCTTGCCATAAAAATAAATTTACGTTGAGCATGAAACTGATGCCTCAAGAATGAAAATAATAGATTTTATTTTATTTTTACATAAAATCATGGTTACATATGTCATTATAAAGACCAAACCTAGTTACATATTTCAACACTCCCTCCTAAATATGGATGTATTTGATGAGCCCTGGTATTGCACTAAGGATGTTGCAACTCCCAAGGTCTTCTCAAATTAAATTATCAACCTGGGGTTCATACAAACTTAGAGGTGACAGTTTTATATGCACAAAAGGTTAGGTTCTACTCATGCTAGCCTCATTCGTGAAATCATATCAAGGTGTTCAAAAACCCCTCCTCCAACTAAATATAGTGAGAACTTCTTATGAAAGCATAAATGAACATTATTCTAACTACAAAGGTGAAAATTTCATTCATTAAATATAAATGCCAATTGAAATTGCATGAAAGAAGAAGGCTAATATATTTTTAGAAGTAAATCATGCCACTCTACTTGAAAGATTAATCAAATCAATAACCTACTTGCATGCATCATTTTTCTATTCATGCTTTCTTGAAAATGAGGAATCCAATCTTTAACATGCCTATGAAGAAAAATACTAATTATAACTCTGTTTTTCTATCCGATGGTTGCAGTGAGGAAAGGATGAGATTAGAGAGGTCTTAGATTATTCCCTAATCATCAAATCATAGTTTTGGGGCTATTATTAAACTAAAGTATGCCAGATTCAAAGTATGGAGAAAAACTAGTTGAAGATAACAATGCTACAGGCCTGCTACAGGAGGCCCTGTATTGCTACAGGAGGTCATGTTTTGCTACAGGAGGGGGTACAAGAGATTTTTAAGGATATAAATGGTGTCTTGAAGGTAGAGGAAGGTGGATAAAGGTATAAGGAGGTGAATGAAAGGTGTGGGAGCCCCTTGGATAAGCCTAGTACCCCTAAGAGGTCTATATTACACCAAAGTTGATGCCCACTATGTCCTTCATTTATCTTGACAGAGTGAATTCGGAGAAAAAATTTGGAAGAAATATGAGATTTGTAGGAGGAATATGGAACCATCCAGAAGGATGTTGAAAGATGTTCCCACCCTTGCAAATCAACACAATACCTGGAGCTACTCAAGTACATGCATCAAATGACAAATAATAAAATGAGATAAATTACCATGGAAAAGATGAGTTGAATTTTATTAAGTTCTATTCTATCCTAAAACACTACCCTAATTTCCAAAATAATGATAGCAATTTCTAAGTTTCAGAAACTAGACATGCAAAAGGATTACAAACTGACATTTATCAATTTCCAAGAAATCATAAACAAATATTTTTGAGTTATTATTGTAGATCTTTCCAATCACTCTTCCCACAATGGAGGTGATAGGAAAGCCTATAATCACACTATTTTTTTATATAACATCTACTAAAACAAGGGAATAATTGCAATTCTTTGAAACAATAACAAAAAAGAAATATAAGAGAGGGCCTAAGCCTATGGGTTGGGATCAAACCCAAAGGCCTTTAGCCCTCAAAAACTAACTCCTATGCATATAAATGGTTAATTTTTCATTAACACAAAATGATATTCAGATAGATAATATGAAATATAAGAATTAAAATTTCAAGCAGTAGGCTCTCAGTATCTACTCCTAGCTACAACAAAAATTTGAATCCTAAATAGCCTTTCAGCTGGTTTATCTTTACAAAAATAATTGAGGGGAAGTCTCCTTGAAAGGAGGAATGATCCCCTCCAAAATATCGATATTTATGGATTTGGTTCCATTTTTCCTTGTCATGCACTTGGATTTCCTTGGTTGCTAGTGAATTTTTGTTTTTGGAGAGGATTTTATGATCTCAAGCTGAGTTAGGGAGTTAATGAGGTGGAAAATCCCCCTATATTCTCTCTAGGTGTCTCCATCAAGCCCCTACATAGTAAATATCTCCAAAATTTATTCTTTGTCCTACATATTAGTCACATTAGGCCATACAATATGAGAAACACCCTTTAGTCTTCCTACTAAGCATATTATGGCTAAAAATGTGAATTAATGTGATAAAAGGAGAGTTTTAAGGGTTGGAGGATAGCACAATGAACTTTAAAATATACCTACTAACGGGACCCATCATCAACCCCCTATTGAAGGTGTTGCTCAACCTATGAGTAACTCAGTCATTGATGTGAAGCTCATTCATGACTCTGGTGGGCTCTCTGACATCCCAAGGAACCTCAGATGGTGTGCCTTCTTTTGGATAGAAACCTATATTTGCCTCTATGTTTGTCCATTATTTTTGTTCCTCTGCTTGGTTTCTACCTTCTTGTAGGCCCAATAATAAGGGAGGATTGGGTTTTAGTCCTATCCAATAGATATTTAGCCTTTTAATGATCCTTTTGTATAATGGGGTTCTCTTCAAGTCAATCCTTATTATTTCTGGAGAGTGATACTCCCTGATTTGTAAACTGCGACGCATGGCATGCCACCTTCTTTGAAAAGCCTACAAACTCTTTATTCGCAATATCATTAAAGTGTCCTCAAAATTTAGGATGGATTTCTCTTGGTTTTTTATGTACCTAGGTGCCAATTCAGGATTAGAGGAGATGAGATTGTGGTTATTGATGAAAACCTTGGGAATCACTAATTCTTCTCTAGTATATAAGGGCTCCTTTTCTTCCTTTATCATCACCCTTTTCACTTCTTCAATCTGTGTCTCATCATGGGTCAACTAACTAGATAATTCCATTAGTTGAATGTCCCCAAACCTTGAGTTGGGGTCCCAGAAATCCATGTCTATGATTATTATATTGTGCATGTAAAATTGAGCCAGTTTGGCTCTACCATCAATACTTTCCATTTTACAAAACTCAATGAATTTCATTTAGTCTTAGAAATGTAATGAGACATACTATTCCAATATCTTAATTTAAAACAAAAACCACTGCTCCTTGAGGAAAATGGCACAGGATTTAGAGGGTTTATGCATTATATGGCTTCCATAGATAAACTTACCATGGTGGAAAGTTCTGTCTCTTTTTCCACAACTGCTCACTTAATCTTGTGTTTTCTTCTTGTAGCTTCTCCCTCATAATAGACTCCCTTAGTATCAATCCATTCAATTCATTTCCCATTTTAGTGAATTTATCCTCCATGAGGCCCACATCCTCTACCTTTTTAGATTTTGCAATTTTCATCCATCTATGTGTTCTGCATCTTTCCTCATCTAACTCAAAGAAGGGTGGGACAACAAATTTCTTAGGTATAATCCTACCTCCCTCAACAAATTTGTAGTAGGATTATAGTTTGGGTTGTGTATTAGGAACTTGGAGCTCTTGGAGGCCTCTTTCCTCTTATTTTCATGTGATTTCCTCTTCCTGTATCTCCTCCTGTAACTCTTGCAGCAACCCCAGTTTCTCCTGTAGCAACCCATGTTTCTCCTATAGTAGCCCATGTTTCTCCTATAGCTCTTATTTTTCTTCTTGAAATAAGGACGTTTGTGTCTTGAGTCTCTTAAAGGTGTCTACTCTAGTGGTGGGCCTTCCCATGGTTAGCATGATTTTCTTAGTTTTAGCCTTAGGAGAGGTAAATTCCTCAATCTTTCCCTCACTAGGCCCCAATTGCTATCTTCTACTTTCTGACTCATCTAAGGTGATAGGGACCTTTATAGGAGTCTAAGGCTTCCCTTTCCTTACCTTGGTGCTCTTTATTTTTTTGAAGTATAAAGGGACTTTTCTTGACTGCCTTATTTTAGTATTGATAGGCGTGCCCAATATGGCCAATGTGGAAGCCACTTCTTACTACGTGTTTCTTGGTGAAAGGATTATTTTCTTGCCTTCCCTGCTTGTATATTTAAGTTTAGGGGGAACCTCAGGGTTCTCCTCCTCTGCTTCTTGCTTATCCCATTATTTTCCTTCCTCCTTTTTTGCTTCTTCCTCCTATGTCTTTGTTGCCTACTATTCTTCCTTGGTTTATGCTTCCTTCTTCTCTTCTCTACCCCCAATACTAGAGGTTGGTGTTCCCTCTTGTTGTGAGGAGATTATGTTTTGTGATTCAAAGTAAAATTCCCTTTCCATGTCTACAAAATTATTCCATAGCACAGGGTTCCATAAAAATCATATTAATGATTCCATGGTGATAAATGTGTTGGTGTTTCCCTTCCCTCACTTTCTGGCTCATTCCAATGATAGACTATAGTAAGAAATGTGGAACACTGAGTCTCTATGGAATGGGTAATTTTATTTTTAATATTAACCCATGGAGCAGCCTAAAATGGCAAGAATATACAATCCTCAACCTCCCCTCACATGATATGTATTTTAGAATGTGATAGGCCACTTCATCTCAGGGGTAAGGTAGGGTTTCTCTTCTCACTCCATTTTGATCTTATATATGATTTCTCTATGGATGAATAATTTCTTCCTGGCTATAACACTCACCACTTTATCCTCCTTTCTCCATCAAAATCTTGAGGGTAAGGTAGTCACTCTACTTATGAGTTCAACATTTAAAGAGATGGGAAGTCCTTTAACAATAGTAGTGGCACTATCCTCTCCCCAAGAAATTAGTGCCATGGAAAACTCTTATGTTATATCATCATCATACCCTCTTAATTGCTCAAAGAACCCCATCCATTAATGTCTTAGGAAAATGTCCAGAACAACAGGATGTTGTTGAATCTTTTGTGTCTGTAGGTTATCTTTTGTTGAAACCTTCCCCCATTTCTCCTACAACTTCTTCCTGGGGTTACTTGGGTGTATTTATAATTTTTTCCTTAGAGTAGTCTCAGGTGTAGAGAGAGTGTCAAATTTTCCTTTTTAGAGGGGGAGAAGAGTGTTATTTATATAAAAAAAAAAAATTATTTGTCCCTATATTGCCTTCACATATAAAAAACTTCAAAGGGAACTGATGCAAATTTTTTTTACCACAAGGCACTTAATTCAAGCAGAATTATCCATGTAGATGTATGGAAATGGAGGGAGACAACCACATAATCTTTCCAAGACAAATTTTTCATGTGCATGAGGGTTTGAGGACAACTTTGGGTAGTTTTGACTTCCTTTCTCACTTCAATTCCCTTCTGTAGCTTCCTTTCAGGCCTCTTGTAGTAGTTCAGATCCTCCTGTATATCTTCATGTAGCTTCTCCTATAGCACCTGGAAACAAAGTTCAAAGAATCTTGGTGGCACCCTATGGAGAATATAATATCACTAGCTCGTCCTTCTCTAAATAGTTTCTAAAAATGAGTGATTATGCAAATGGATTTGAGCCTTGTACCCATTACTCCTTTTTATGGTATGTTGGGTATGTGTTATATTCTTTCGACGACTAGCCCCATGCACTGTACATTGTGCCAGGCGCAGCAGGGGGGTCACAAGGGTGGAGGTAGCCCCCACTGTTGGGGTCAGGGGTAGTGCCCCGACGAAAATTGTTTTGGTGTGAGGACCCACTCATAGGCGGACCCACCCATGTTTTGTGCATGAGTTTGCACATGGTTTTGGGGTACGATGTTTTTCAGCCCCTAGTATTTTGTAGATCCGGTCAAGGGAACTACGGTTATGTTCTAATCCAGGGTTAATGGATTGGGGTTTATGTATGATTCGACATGTATATATATGTGTTGTAACACTAAAAGGAATACAATGAAAAATCAAGATGCTCGTCTCGATTCAGGATCCAGGGGAAAATCTCTATGTTTATATGTTTTATGTTTTATGCTCTCGCTATTGCTTATTTTCTGTTATAAAATTCATGTGTAGATAATTTCTGTTCAGGGTTAAAACCTACATTTGGTATCAAATCTATTTTAGCTTCAAGGGGACGCCTTTGTTGCTGAGGGTTTTTTTCTCGGGCCTGAGGTAGACCCTGTTCAGCGGGAGATCTGCGGGATCGATTCTTGCGGTGAAAGAAGATGGCGAGCGGTGGAAAGATAGAGATCGATAAATTTAATGGTCAGAGTTTTGAGTTGTGGAAGCTCAAGATGGAGGATCTGCTGGTGGATAAATATCAATGGATCACGGTAGATCCAGGTACTAAACCAATGACAATGTCAGATGAATAATGGAAGAAACTGGATCGGAAGGCTAAGAGCACAATACGGTTATGTGTCTCAGATTCAGTATTGTTGAATGTATCTGGGGAAGATATGGTGAAGAATTTGTGGGAAAAACTTGAGACTTTGTACCAATCCAAGTCTCTGGTGAATAAGTTGTTCCTGCAGAAAAATCTGTATAACCTGAGGATGAAGGATGGAGACTCGGTGATAGAGCATCTGAACACCTTCAATACTATGGTAAGTCAGCTATCATCTGTTGATATTAAAATCTCAGATGAAGATAAGTGCATCAGTTTTTTGTGTTCTCTACTAGACTCGTGGGATAGTCTGGTTATTGAAATAGGTAGCAATACAACTACCTTGAATTTTGATGACATTGTCTCAGCCTTGCTGTCAGAAGAAAATGAGACGGAGAAATATGGAGGGCCAGAATGGAGATGCCTTATCTGTATGAGGAAGGTCACAAAACAAAAACAAGAATAAGGTTTTGAGTGGGAGATCCAAATCTAGAGGTAGATCTAAATCTCCTAGAAAGTTTGTAAATGTATGTTGGAAATGCGGAAAGGAAGGGCACTACAAAAAGGACTGCAGATCTAAAGCTCCTGAGAAAGGAAAGGGATCTGATGATGCTCCTTCTGTAGAGGAGAAAACCACCACAGATGAAGGTGGGGATGTGCATTTGGCTTCTTCTTCAAATACACATGTAGATCATGAGTCATGGTTGATTGACTCAGGTGCATCCTTTCACTTCATTCCCCATAGGGAGTGGTTCTGCGAGTATGAGAAATATGATGGTGATGTCTTCCCAGGGGATGATAGGAAGGCCAGAATCATAGAATGTGGAAAGGTCAAGCTGAAGCTGCAAGGTGGAAGGATAATAACACTTCCTGGTGTTTTGCATATTCCTGCATTGGCCAGAAATCTGATTTTTGTAAGCAAGATGGATGATGTAGGTGTAAAAACAGTGTTCGAGAAAGATGCCTGCAAGATGTTTCGGGGAGCACTGGTATTAATGCGAGGAGTTCAGACTGGAACTCTGTACAAGATACAAGGTAGCACTATTATTGATGGGTGTAACAGTTATGTGGTTCCTGAAAGTGGAGCAGAAAGCCTAGTTGTCTCTGGAGAAAAGACCATGTTATGGCATCAAAGGCTTGGACATATTGGACAGAAGGGCCTTCAGATACTGCATAGAAATGGTATGGTAGAAGGTATGTCTAATTTCTCTTTGGATTTTGATTTCTGTGAAAATTATGTATATGGGAATCATAATCGGGTGAGTTTTCCTTCTAGTGCTAAGAGGGCGAACAAGATATTAGAACTTGTGCACAGTGATGTGTTTGGACCTGTGTCAGTTCCATCACTGGGAAAGTCTGTGTACTATGTTTCATTTATAGATGACTTCTCAAGGAATACATGGATATATTTCTTGAGGAAGAAATCTGAAGTCTTTGACAAATTTAAAGAATTTAAGGCTCTGGTGGAAAACCAGAAAGAGAAGAAGATAAAGGCGTTGAGGACAGATAATGGTGGGGAGTTCTGCAAGAAGGAATTTGAAGAGTTCTGTAAGAAGTGTGGTATAGCACGGCAAAAGAATACTCCATACACACCTCAGAAAAATGGAGTTGCAGAAAGAATGAACATAACACTGATGGAAAAGGCAAGAAGCATGCTCAGTGGTACCGGGTTAGGACAAGAATTCTGGGCAGAGGCAGTGGAGACTGCATGCTATTTGGTTAACAGATCACCTTCATCAGTGTTGGAGGATAAGACTCCACATGAGGTATGGACTGGTAAGAAACCCTCTCTTTCACATCTAAGGGCATTTGGATGTGATGCATATGTACATGTTCCAAAGGAGAAAAGGACCAAGTTGGATAATAAATCTGAAAGGTGCATCTTTATTGGGTATAAGGATGGTTTAAAAGGTTACAAGCTTTGGAACCCGGAAACAAGGAAGGTTGTGTACAATCGAGATGTGGTGTTTAGAGAGGTGAAAGATGTTTTTAAACATGAAATCATACCAAAGGAACCTGAGAAGATAGAGTTTGAGCTAAAGGAGGATGAATCAGACTCTACAACAGAAGAAGACTCAGAAGATGAAGAGCCACAAACTCTAGCTTTGAGAAGATCAGTTCGGGAAAGAAGGCAACCAGAAAGGTATAGTCCATCTGCTTTCTGTTCAGGTTTTGCCTTAACTATAACTGATGATGAACCCAGAACTGTCAGGGAGGCAGTAGATTCAGAGGATGGAAAACTATGGAAGGATGCCATGGTTGATGAAATGGCATCCTTGCACAAAAATGATACATGGGATTTGGTGGAGTTGCCGGCTGGAAGGAAGCCCATTGGGAGCAAATGGGTGTTTAAGAAGAAGATGAATGTAGAAGGCAAGGTGGAGAAATACAAAGCTCGGTTGGTAGCGAAAGGTTATTCCCAGGTGCCGGGAATTGATTTTGGTGATATTTTTTCTCCTGTTGCCAAAGTTACTTCTATTAGAGTACTTTTATCTGTTGCTGTTGCATTTGATTTTGAGATAGAACAGATGGATGTGAAGACAACATTTCTTCACGGGGATCTAGAAGAGGAGATCTACATGAAGCAACCTGAAGGCTTTATGGTGAAGGGTAAGAAAGAACTGGTATGCAGGTTGAAGAAGTCTCTATATGGGTTAAAACAGTCACCAAGGATGTGGTATCAGAAATTTGATACCTATATACGGGGACTTGGCTTCACCAGAAGCAAGGAGGATCACTGTGTTTATTTCAAATTAATTGGTGACCGTGTTATTTATTTGGTCTTGTATGTGGATGATATGTTGTTGATTGGAAATGACGAAGAAATTATCCAAGATTTGAAGACCCAACTGTTCTCCAAATTCGACATGAAGGATCTGGGTGCTGCAAACTATATTTTGGGCATGGAAATTAAGAGAGATCGGGCAAAGAGGAAGCTCTGGTTAAACCAGAGGAAGTATGTCGAGACTATATTGCAGAGGTTCAATATGCAAGATAGTAAAGCGGTGAATGTTCCTATTCCTGTAGGTGTAAATCTGTCTGCTGAACAGTGTCCCAAGACACAAGAAGAAGAGGAGTATATGTCCCGTGTTCCATATGCAAGTGCAGTGGGTAGCTTGATGTATGCAATGGTATGTACTAGACCAGACATTGCACATGCGGTGGGAGTATTGAGCAGGTTTATGTCAAACCCAGGGAAGGAGCATTGGACAGCAGTGAAGCGGGTTTTCAGATATTTACGTGGCACTAGTGATTATGGCTTGTGCTACCAGGGAAGACCAGGATTGGAAATAATGTTGGACATTCATGGTTTTGTTGATGCAGACTGGGCTGGAGATATGGACCAAAGAAGATCTACAAGTGGGTATGTGTTTATCCTATTTGGAGGCGCAGTCAGTTGGATGAGTAAAAGACAGTCGGTAGTGGCTCTTTCAACTACAGAGGCAGAATACATAGCAGCCACTCATGCAAGCAAGGAAGAAATTTGGTTGCAGAGATTGTGTTTAAGTATGGGGTTGGTACAGCAAGCTATAAGGATAGACTGTGATAGCCAAAGTGCAATTTTCTTGGCTAAGAACCTTGCTTACCATTCAAAGACAAAGCACATTGATGTTCAAAATCACTTTGTTAGAGATATGGTTGAGGCTAAAAGGGTGTTGCTGGTAAAGGTGGATACTTTGAAGAATGTTGCAGATGCATTGACGAAGTCTGTGAGCACTTAGAAGTTCTCTTTGTGTAGAGAAACAATGGGTGTTGAAGAATTGGCCCAATGACTAAGCTCTCCTGTGGCCCCCTGTGGAAAGAAAACAACAAGTGGGAGAATGTTGGGTATGTGTTATATTCTTTCCACGACTAGCCCCATGCACTGTACGTTGTGTCGGGCACAGCAAGGCGGTCACAAGGGGGGAGGCAGCTCCCACTGTTGGGGTCCGGGGCAGCGCCCCAGCAAAAATTGTTTTGGTGTGCGGACCCACCCATGTTTTGTTCATGAGTTTGCACATGGTTTTGGGGTACGATGTTTTTCGGCCCCTTGTATTTTGTAGATCCAGTCAAGGGAACTACGGTTATGTTCTAATCCAAGGTTAATGGATTGGGGTTTATGTATGCTTCGGCATGTATATATATGTGTTGTAACACTAAAAGGAATATAATGAAAAATCAAGCTGGTCGTTCCAATTTGGGATCTAGGGGAAAATCTCTATGTTTATATGTTTTATGTTTTATGCTCTCGCTATTGTTTATTTTCTATTATAAGATTCGTGTGTAGATAATTTTTGTTCAGGGTTAAAACCTACATGGTAAAGGCTCGAACCACTTTGGTGACATGGCTCTTGCACAAAATTCCCTTTATTAACAGTTTTCCCCACTCGTAATCATCACAATGTTCCTTTTGATCATAACTTTTATCCTTGTAATCACTACTCCATGTAAGTTGACTTTTCCATGTTGCATGTGTGACTAAATGAAATTTAGTTTACTCATCGAAGGTGGCCAAGTATGTCCAATTTGTTGTTGGTGGAGTGGATGTATCATTCGATATTTTATTTCTAAGGATAGTGTGTCCCTCCTCAACTTCATAAATGGCTACATGATGCTCAATATGGTTGGATCTTCTGCTCTGTGGGTGCAAAAAAATTGATTATGGGTTCTATTTTGACTATACATGCTGCTACAGGAGGAATTTCCTTCCTGTAGCAGTCACTTAATTCCCCTTTGATACCTAATATTGTATGCAGGATTGAGGGTAAGTAAGAAAAGGTATGAGGACAAGATTAAAATCATTAGGAGGTGGTGCAGGTGGTGGAAAATTTGAAAACATAGTTTTTCCTATGTTTTTTTTTTTTTATGTATGGTAGAGTGGAATTTTAATATGAATTTTGGCTAGATGGAGTGGATGGGTGATGAAAGTGATGTTTGTGAACCTCTTTGAACATTTAAAAATGAATAAATGACCTTTTTAACCATTCCTCAAACCATATCTTCATCTTGTAGAATTTTAGGTTGCTCTAGTAGCATTTCAAGACAATATTATAGCACTTTAAAAACGACACAAAAAATGATTCTATAATTGACTAGGTGATGGAGAGAGGTAGGGAGGTGAGTGAAGAGGGTTAAAATATAATGGATGTATGGAAAAATGGAGGAATGAATTCGTATAACATGTTATGTAGCCACTGTTCTTTTGACTATCTGGAGTCATGCAAAAGAGAGATGTTAGCGAAATTGGTCTAAGAACTCATTCCTTGTGTTTTTATTTTTTTCTTCTTTTAATGAGACATACAGGTTGCCTCTATAGAGGTTTTCAACCTGCCTTCCTGCCTAGTTGCCTCATTGGAGGTTTTCACCTAGGGATCTTTTCATTTTTTTTTCTTTTCTTTTGTTTTTTTTCCTTGGGCTACCTCAAAGAGGCTTTAAACTCTAGAGTTGGCCTTAGATTCCTCATGAAGGTTTTCACCTAGGTCCTTTATTTTATTTTTATAAGCTATGTGGATTGAGGTTTGTGATCCTCCCAATCACATTCAATTCTCTGTTGATTGAACTAATGAAACCTTCCTTGGATAGAGTTATTTTATACAACTTCAACCTATAACCATTGACATGCAAAGGAATCTCATCCTCATCAATTTTTTTGATCTAGATAGACCCATTCTCATGACATATCTCTACTAAATAGGGATCCAACCATATTTTCATCAACTTTCCCTTGAAATCCTTGAATTTGGAAACATACAACAAGGTATATCCTTCTCGAAAAGTATTCTCTTTAATGTGTTTGTTGTTGAGAAATTAGGGATTTTATTAAAATTTATTCATGATAATTACTTGTGATTTCATTATGTTTCTTTCACTTAGTGTAATATCCCAAAATTGGGACTACTAGCAAGGCATGCTTGAAAAAACGCATTTTTCAGGAATGGCTGGTACAACTCTTGAAATCAGCCCTTGGATCCCTTAGATCTGAATATCTAAGTCATAAATCCAAGAGGAGATCAGAAATAAATCTTTCTAGGTGGGTTAAACATATCTACCACACCTGAGAAGGCTTGAAAACTGCCTAAAGAAGGGACTGCAACAATACAAAAGAACACTGCTCAGAAAATAACGCAGTTTTAGAAAGCAGTAGCAGTAGGCCAATATGGCAGCATAAAAATAGCTCATACAATGACAAATCAGATTTACAGTATAGCCCAATCAATGTACAGGAGAAAGAAAGAGACTATATGGAGAAAAACCCTCTAAAACAGGTGTTTCAACAAATGTATTTCACTGCAAAGCCATGACAGCATTATTTTTATGAGTAAACAACAGTTGTAGGTTACAAGTCAGATCTAGGACAGATCTGTGTACAAAATATTAGATATATATCAGATATTTACACTAGACTATGTCTATTTTACATCCCCCTTGGGGTTTTCAGCAAAACATGAAGTACAAAGAGTAGATCTAATATCTACTGCAATAAATTTGCAGAATGATTCAGAAATTCTGAAGAAGATGAATCAATGAATAGATCAAATATGAAACATACATGGATTACATGGCTAATCCATGGATCACCACAGTGCAAGGAAGACTCCTTTACACTAGAGATCTCTCCTCCAAATAGTTGCCAAACACTCTGCAACTCTCCTCTTGCAAAATAACGCAGTATAGGGAGATAAACTGTGTTGTAGGCTTGATGTAGACTTGGCCTGATGCCAAGTTGTATATTTGAAGCTCAAGACTGCTAATACACTCTTGCCAATGGGATAGAAGGTTTTCCCACTGAAAAGAGGCACTAGTATGGTCTAGATCTGAATAGATCTAGCCTCCACTTGCTGCTGCTCACAAGGACAACCAAACCCTCAATAGAATCTTAGTTGTAGTTGGAAGAAGAAGCTTGGCCAAATGCCTGATAGTGGACCAAGAAATTCAAGACTCTTCCAAGAGGCCTCTCAAGGAAAGAGGTGGGATTCCCGACCAGGAACACCTAAGTGCTAAACAACACTATTCTCAACTAAACAACCAGAGAATGAGAAGTTTCTAAATAGAAAAATCCTTTCAATACAATATCTTAAACAATCCCTCTCATGCTACTCTCCTCTTTCATTTGTAGGATGAAAGCCTTGCAAAACCCTAAATCATCTCAAATGTTTAACACCTTTCACATTTGGAACCTCCAACTAGATTTGTGTTGTTTATCTTGGTACATTTCCTCTAGAAAATGCTGTGTATTTGGTCTTGTTGACCCAGTCAATTGTCACAATCCCCATTCACACATGAAGGAATTTCATTAAAGCAGCCCATATTTAGCCTTGTTCATATGGGCATTGATTTATTTTGTTGTTTAAGGAGTTTAATTTGTCCTCCTTTACAATTTTATTCTTTTAGCAAGAAAATGAAAACAAAAAGGAATATTCCTATTAGCTTGGGAAGATTAGGAATATTGCAGTCCTCCCCTCCAAAATATTGCTTGTCCTCAAGAAACTAATAAGGTGAGTGCTTCAACTCATCTCCTCCTCCATTGGTGTCACAAACAAAGGATAAGATTCTCTCATAAGCTAAGTGACCACCAATCCATCCATCCATGACTTGTCCTAACAATGTCCTCATGAGGTGCAAACAACTCCTCCCATAAGAAATAATGAATCACATGAAACAACCATGGTTTGCCCAATGCCCTCCCTGAAATGAAAAACATAAAGTACAGGGAGTGTAGTCATCCCATAGGGCACATGCATGCCTTCCCTCCTTCCTCCATTCATCCCCATGCAAAGTACAAGTACATCATCAATATAGGGGATCAAGACAATGTACAAATAAACAAAAATGAGTGTACATGGAGGTGGATCATAGTACCACATGTGGAACCAGCGTAGAGCATCCCCTTCTTGCATCAAACCAAGATGTGGTAAGTGGTCTTCCCACCACTTACTTTCTGCCCAAGTCATCTCACTAGTGCAAAAAATGTGAGATATATTTGGTGCCTTTGGGAAGCACCCATCATGAAAATAAATCTACCTTTGCACATCAAGGGAGTGGCCAAATTCAGAATTTTTAGTGGCCCAACAATTGACATGACACTTACATGATACATTGCTCCTTCTAGGAGTCATGTCCTGCATACAAATGGTAAAAGAGCATGTACAAACAAAAAAATAAACTTGCTTTACATGAACAGATTCTTTATCATCAAGGTTACTCATACACATGGAGTTGTGCATGGACATTTCTCCTTTCTCAAAAGAAGGAAGAGATGGCTGAAATGACTCTTGCATAGAGTCCCTTGGCTGCCCCAACTCCACATAGCTCATGCACTCTTGAAATTGATGATGTAGTTCCTCTCTCAGGCCTTCCCAATCAAAGCTCCTCATGATTAGAGTGTGGATCTTCATTGATTGCATCTCGCTGGAAAAGAACTCTTTGTGTGCTCCTTGTAGTATATTTTGCTTGAGCTTGGAAGCTCTAGACAAGAACACTCTACCATGATGATAGATGACATCTCCTTGGACTAAATAGCCCTCTCCTTGCAGCATGTCATCAAGTATCATACATGTGTGAATATCTTTGGAATACTCTACAAGCAGTTGAGATTTCCAATACAAATCTACACTGCTCAACAATGATAGCACTGATGATACATCCAATGGAATGTATGTCATATTTTTTATCTTCTCCTTGGCATTCTCCATGCCACAAGTGTGTGTTGGAGGGCTAATCCTCCCATTCTTCTCCTCCCTCAGCGCAGATCTAGATAGGAGAGTTGGTGGTGATGATAAGGGAATAAGATCTCCCTTCTCCTTGAGCTTACCCAAGCCTCCTAGCACTGTAGCCTTGTCTTCAAGTGCTCCAAACCCTCCTGGATCTAATCTTGGAGCAACAACTTGTGAGGTCTTTCCCACAAAATCTGCATCAGGTGGCCTCCCAGGTGGTTTGCCACTAAATAATGAGATCTCAGGGACCTTTCTCATGAGCATGCTGGGTGAGATCCTCATGTCCTTGCTTCCACTACGCAATTTCAACTCTTTTTTATGTGTGTAAGTCTCATGAAAGTTGGAGACCCCTCTTAGTGGTGTAAGAGTGCCTCTGATTGGAGCAATTTCCCCATCTTCTGATAGTGGATCAGCCATGTGATCCCTCCTTTGTTCTATATCATTGTCTTTTAGCAAAGACACATGTTGCTCATGTCTTCCATATGGAAGAACCTTAGGAAATCCTTGCAAAGGTGCAAGAACTCCTCTAGTTGAAGCCATTTCTTCATCTCATCTCCAACTGAAAATAGATCTCCTCTTGTTGTCACAACGCTGGAGGATCTTCTCTGCTCTTCCACTCCCTCCTCATTATGGTTGGAGAATGCTTCACCATCAAGAGATCCTTTTTATTTATCTCTTACTTAGGAATAATCTCTCATGTCTTCTCTTTGAGAGAAGATATCTTTTTGCAGTGGGGATTTTTCCTCTGGCAAATTGTGAAGCAACTCTTCAACCCCCTCAATCGGGACTGCTAGCAAGGTATGCCTGAAAAAATAATTTTTCAGGAATGGCTACTACAGCTCTTGAAATCATCCCTTGGATCCCTTAGATCTGAGTATCTAAGTGATAAATCCAAGAGGAGATCAGAAATAAATCTTTCTAGGTGGGTTAAACAGATCTCCCACACCTAGGAAGGCTTGAAAACTGCCCAAAGAAGGGACTGCAGTAATACAAAAGAACACTGCTAAGAAAATAACGCAATTTTAGAAAGCAGTAGTAGTAGGTCAATATGACAGTGTAAAAATAGCTCTTACAATGACAAATCATATTTACAGTATATCCCAATCAATGTACAGGAGAAAGAAAGAGACTATATGGAGAAAAACCCTCTAAAACAGGTGCTGCAACAAATGTATTTCACGGCAAATCCACAACAACGTTATTTTTATGAGTAAAAAGTAGTTGTAGGTTACAATTTAGATCTAGAATAGATCTTTGTACAAAATATTAGATCTATATCAGATCTGTACACTAGACTGTCTCTATTTTACATCCCCCTTGGGGTTTTCGGCAAAACATGAAGCACAAAGAGTAGATCTGAGATCTACTGCAGCAAATCTGCAGAATGATTCAGAAATTCTGAAGCAAATGGATCAAATAATAGATAATATTTGAAACATACATGGATTATATGGCTAATCCATGGATCACCACAGTGCAAGGAAGACTCCTTTACACCAGAGGTCTCTCCTCCAAATAGTTGCTAAACACCCTGCAAATCTCCTCTTGCAAAATAACATAGTATAGGGAGATAAATTGTGTTGCAGGCTTTATGTAGACTTTGGCCCGATGCCAAGTTGTAGATCTGAAGCTCAAGACTACTAATACACTCTTGCCAATGGGATAGAAGGCTTTCCCACTGAAAGAGACACTATTATGGTCTAGATCTGAATAGATCTAGCCTCCACTTGTAGTTGCTCACAAGGACAACCAAACCCTCAACAGGATATGAGTTGTATTTGGAAGAAGAAGCTTGGCCAAATGCCTGATAGTGGACCAAGAAATGCAAGAATCTTCCAAGAGGCCTCTCAAGGAAAGAGGTGGGATTCTCGACCAGGAACACCCAAGTGCTAAACAACACTATTCTTAGCTAAACAGCCAGAGAATGAGAAGTGTCTAAATATACAAATCCTTTCAATACAATATCTTCAACAACCCCTCTGATGCTACTCTCCTCTTTCATTTATAGGATGAAAGCCTTGCAAAACCCTAAACCATCTCAAAGGTTTAGCCCTTTTCACATTTGGAACCTCCAACTAGATCTACGATGTTTATCTTGGTACATTGCATCCAGACAACGCTGTAGATTTGGTCCTGTTGACCCAGTCAATTGTCACAATCCCCTTTCACACATGGAGTTTCATTAAAGCATCCCATATTTAGCCTTGTTTATATGGGCATTGATTTATTTTTCTGTTCAAGGAGTTTAATTTTTCCTCCTTTACAATTTTATTCTTTTAGCAAGAAAATGAAAACAAAAAGGAATATTCCTATTAGCTTGGGCTAATTAGGAATATTACACTTAGATCTTATATTATTTAGGTTATTAAATTCTTCAACAATTCAATTATCAAATTCATAAGAGACATAAATGTTTACACTAGTAAGCCAGGGCCAAAACCTCTCCCTATTGGAGAGGAAAACCCGAAATAAATTATTCTTATAAATATTCAATTGATGAGTACCACAACCATGACACAGATCCTTGACATCAATATTTGTCCAAGACCCTTGTCACTTTCTCTTATAGGCTCATTATGTTGATCTTCCTTTTCTGCACTATGTTGCACCAACTCTAGGAAGACTCGTTCTCTAAACTAGTAGCCCAAACTTATGTGCTTATATTCTCCCTTTCTCCACCTCCAAGCGATTCCCCCTCAACTTTCTAAATGCACCTTTGATGCCCAAGGTTGAACTCCTATACTTGTTGTGGAACCCCTTCATCATGCTATGTATACTTCTAAGTTTATGCTAGAGTATTCACCCAAGACCAAAGCTTGCCTTTGCACTGATACCAGTCTTCTTCATGGACTAGATTGACTGAGACTTTGACCCTTTCTTAATGTGCTCTTGTAGGCTTATTTTCAGTGGTATATCCCTTCTCTTCTTGTACTACAATCTCAAATTCTATTACAGACTTTAGCCCCAATACAGAGACATAGCCTCTTCTTCTTTGTTGATCTGCCTTCCTTGGCTTCACTGAACATTATCCTTCCTTGCACCAAACCACATACCCTAATTCACACTTTTTCACAAAAATGATCCAAACTTTTGGATGTCAAATGAATCTGTAGTCCCTCCTTTATATAGGGATTGTCTCCTCTGTTCTAGGTTGACTTGACCAACTCTATGTAGGTTGATTTGTCAAGGAGTATCTTTCAACCGTGATATGAGCCGACTTCAAGGACCATATTGGCAAGGTCTTGGAGCATATTATTACATCAATAAATTGTCTTTTGCAAGTGTAACATCACTTCATATACATGAATCTAAATTATATTTATGATAAGATGAAAAACCCCTAAATACATCAAGAATAAGTATTTGACTTGTAATAAAAACTCCTTGCTCATGAAACCCATGATTCAAGCATTAAAATTTATCTTTGTCTTCTTCATTACATAAATTCATAATTACAAGTCATTATGAACACCAAACCTAGCTACACTTTTCAACACTCCATCTTAACTAGGGAGGTATTCATAAAGGTACATGGTCACTCTCAATATGAATAATCTCGTAAGAAGAACTAGATTGTTAATCCCATCTGTTTAACATAATATCAACCAACATTTTCATAGTGCAAGGCCTTGACTAATAGTTGCATCTCTCCACATAGTCTTTGAGCTACAATGTTGGCGAGACCAATGATGAATAAACACCTACATCATTGTCTCTCTTGGATCATATCCCACTCGAGTGCACTTAGGATATGTCGAGGACTATTATTATCTTGGATTCCAAGCCATCAAATAATACTTTCCAACTTCTCTCATCATGGATGCCCTAATACATCCTCAAGGGTATTGGATGCCAGATGATTACCCAGTCCTCCATTCTATTTTCCCAGGTGAAGACCAAAATGATGTGTCTATATCTCCCTCTCAACTAGGGAGGACATATTCCACAAAGTAATGTACTAATTCCTATACAAGGAATGTACCTAAGCTCCCTCTCAGCTTAGGAATTACCAAGTTTCTTCCAAGTAAGAAACTTAATACCAAGCTCCCTCTTAATCAAGGACCTGTGACAGCAATTATGAAAACACCCAGCTACTCATGAAGAACTCCTTTCTCCTATGTCATGAATTTATTTGTTCTTGAGGAGTATTAATCTCTGGGATATCTTCATAGGGCACATATAATCCATCACTTTCATCCAAGATTCATGTCTTATATCTGTTGAGTCTCAAAAATGTTCTCCATATTCATACATATTTCCATTATGTCATAACCATTTAGCTCTTATTTCATAGCCATTTGACCTAAAACCCTACATCAAGTAACCATTTTCATAAATATATGGGTTAGGATCCTTGTTTTTCAAAGTTATTTATTTTATATATTTTAAGTGAATTTATGATTAGAAACTAGAAAATTAACATAGTTTCATATATCTATATATGTGTTATGAGTTTTGTGACATGTGTAGATCAAAAGGAGACTTCTAGAAGACCCTTATGTGGCACTCTAAAGCCAAATTCGAATTTGGTTGGAGAAGATTATGGGATCAAGAGGATATGTGTCTCACTTCCTTGTTGTATTGAAACTCTAGGAGGATATGTGTCTCATTCCTCAAGTTGTGTTGAAACTCTAGAAAGACATGTGTCTTATCATTTCCTATTTTGATTGTAACTCTAGAGATGGAGGGAGAGATTCATGGACTCCCATTAATGAGGTGACTCCTCATATTTTTTATAAATAGGAGAAGCTTTCTCCTATCATAAAAAATGAGAAAGTAATGAGGAAGTAATGAAAAAGTAGTAGAGAAGTCTTTTGTAACAAAGTTCAAGATGGAATGGGATGTAGATTTGTGAGTTCTTTTTAATAGAGAAATTTAGTTCTTTGATGGTGTTTTGATTACAATTTTAAGGAGCTGAAGGACTTCACCAAATTGGTAGCAGAGGGCCCCTGCTATCCAAGGAGGCTTTTACATGTTTTCTAGATAAGTTGCTTTCAATTCTATTTTGTCATATTTCCTTACTTAGATTGCTTTCTGAAATCATAGCTTTTAGCATAATTTTTCATGGCAGCCCGGGCATTTGCATATCTTTTGACTAATGACATGGAATCAATATTGTTCTGTTGTTAATTTATTTTTTCTTAGTTTTTGTTTAATTCCGGTATTGCTTTGTTTATTTCAGTCTTGCACATTTGCTTCAGTAGTTAGATTTAGATATATTAAATTGCTCATGTCATTTTCAGTTACCTCCGAAAGTCACAGCTGGACTGATGGTGAGGGATTGTATTATGAAATGTGTAGTTTGATATTAGTTTCCTTTCTGCAAATTTAGATATATTAAACTGCTCATAACATCTTCAGTTGCCTCCGAAAGCCACAGCTGGACTGATGGTGAGGGATTGTATTATGAAATGTGTAGTTTGATATTAGTTTCCTTTTTGCAAGTTAGATATATTAAATTGCTCATAACATCTTCAGTTGCCTCCGAAAGCCACAGCTGGACTGATGGTGAGGGATTGAATTATGGATGTGTAGTTTGATATTAGTTTCCTTTCTGCAAGTTAGAAATATTAAATTGTGCACGACATCTTCAGTTACCTCCGAAAGCCACAGCTGGACTGATGGTGAGGGATTGAATTATGAATGTGTGGTTTGATATTAGTTTACTTTCTGCAAGTTAGATATCAGTTACTCAAGTTGTTTATGGTTACTTCCGAAAATCATAGCTGGACTAATGATGAGGGATCAGAAGACAAGTTGATGTAATTTGATTTAGATTTACTTTATTGCAACTTTTGGATTTCTTTCGGCATAGTTTCTTTTGTGTTTAGACAGCAGCAAGAATAGTTTGGTTTCATGCTCACTAGTTCACTGTTTTGATTTATTAGATTAGCAGCACCTTTTTCATTTCATTAGCACATTTTCATTTCCTTTCAAGTTTTGTCATTGTATGTTTCAAATTCCTTTTTCAGTTTCAAGTTGGTAAATCATTATAAAGGACATCATTGCCTTGAATATCCATAACCATACTTGTCTTTTAGAATTTCATAAAAATCCAAAAACGACAAAAAGTAAGAGATAGGTTATCTTGCACATATAGTGCACCACACTTCGTCAGCTTACGAATCCCTGGTTGATAATTTATGTTAGCAATTTAGGACACACTAAATTGACCAAACAATATCTTGAAGTGATCAATCAATCTTCTCATCTGGTCTAGCTTCATGCCATGTTTCTTTCCTTCAAACTATACTTCTTCCAAGGATATTCCATCCTGACATATGGTTATGAACTTGTGGAAGACATATGATTCCCTTTGGTAGCCCTACATAAGCTCATAAGATATTATTTAATTATAAATATGAAATTTTAAATAAAAAGTTACCTTAGTGTTGATCTTTCACAATGAAATCTCCTTTTAGGCATCAAAATCCTTCGTTTACAGGTTGACACATCTCCTAAACATATGTATTTTCAAGGGTCTCCATCTTTTCCAGACTTCTTATCAGAGTCTACATATCTTCCCAGGATATTTTCTAGTTAATTCTTCTTGGCTTCCTTGTATGTTGATTGTTTTTTATCATGGTTTCAATTCTCACGATCTCTTCCTTTATTTCTCCACACAATTTCATTTTATTCCCAGAAGCTTGAGTATTTAGTTCCTTGATTTTGTAAAACCACCTCATATTCTATACGAGGACATATTATGTTGATTTCATTTGGTGTGGATCGTGTCTTTTTGCAACATGTGCATCGGAGGAAATTCTTTTTCCTTTTGTTCATACTTCTGAAGATAGAAGTATATTACCTGCAACCATATGAAATTACTTCATAGCATCCAGTGTAAGAATAAATATACATGTACCTCATCTCTTTTCCTTTTGAGTCATCCTGTAGCAGTTTTCCTTAGGATGAAAAGTTTCATTCTCTTGACCTTCTTCATCAATATCTCATCATAACCTAATCCCAGAATTCTGCAAGTTAGAATTCTTGATGAAACCTTTTTTATTTCTTTCTAACCAGTGAATCCAAAGAGGACTCCATTAGAAAATTTCAATACCTGTTTCCATACTGATTAATGAATGATGAACCTTGATCTAGATGACTAACTTCTATAAATTATTTTCCAGTGAGGTTCTTAGGAGACACTTATCTCATAGCATATTTGTCACATAAAATTATTACAAACATCCTCCTATGATGAGTTCTCCTTCTTCAATGCTTTCATCATGATGCTAATTCTAAAGAGATGCATATATCTAATATACAATGATATTCCTAACATACTATTTTACAACCGATAGATACCTCTTAAAAAGGAGGATAATCTCAATCATAATAGATACCTTTCACTTCTTCTTGCTTAGGTTTCTTTGAATCTGGTTCTTCTATTTCTCCAGCAACATGGGTTTCTTTCTTATTCCTCTTGTTCTTATATTGGGAAAATATCTATTTCTTATAGTTCCCAAGTTCATTACATCCATAACATTGTATCTAATCCATGTTTCTCCTTTTCTTTTGAGGACCAAATTTACCAAATCTTCCGTTTCTTCTTGACATGGCAACAGAGGCTTGATTCTCTTCATTTAATCCTATATCAATTTTAGCTTTTATTATAGTATCTTCTATATTACATAGAGAACATAGATCCTGGAATGGTGTTGCTTCTTTCTTCTCATAGATGCTTGAAGTGAAGTTTCCCCATCCCTCCAGTACAACATTCAACACCATTGTAGTCATTTCTCTATTAGACATTACTTCTCCCAATTCCTGCAGATGATCTCGCATTTCAGAAATATTCATAAAATATGAAGTGATTCATTCCTCTCTTGACAACTTCAACTTGTATCTTTATTTTATTTGAGATATTAATTACCTCACAGTACTCATCGAAAATAGCTCCACCAATTTTTCATACATTTCTTTTGAAGATTCTAGTTTCATACATAGGGGAGAAGAGAGACCTTTATGCATTCTATAAGAATCCTTTGGGATTTTATGTCTCCCTTAATGTATTTGGAATGTGCTTGAGTATCTTATTTTGAAGGTCTAGTTGCTAACCCTTTGATATAGTCCAAGAATTCATTCTCAATAAGATTTAGATTTGTCCTTTTATTCCATGCAAGAAAGTTTGAAACCCCAACCAGTTTGTTTCCTTCTTTGCAAAAATACATTTTGACAGATTCAGATGAAATTATAAATATACTTACTTTAATAGATGCTTTATTCCTCTATTGGATTCTTCCTTATTGATGATGTATATAGTGGCAAAATCTCCCTCTTATATTTACTTCTTCAAGAGTGGTGTAAAGCAGTAGATCACCTTGGATCCTTGATGATGATCAAGGATGGCTTGATGACTTCAAAAAAATGATTATTTTATGATGTGTCCAATAATGTTGACTTGGATTTAATCAGGAGATAGATTTATATTCCTTTAAGATAAATATCACCTCCTTAATCTTGATTTCCTTTATCTTCTTGAGATGGCTTGAGAGTTTTCCTAACTTGTTGCAAATTTCTCCTTCCTGAATGAATGAAGATCTTCTTAGATCTAGAGATCAAATTTATCAAGTAGATCCTTCTTTCAGCCTTAATGTCTTCTTGAGAAATTATTCTTTTTGTCTCCTTTTAAGCTTGAACCTTGTGCCTTCTTGATAAACTACCCTTTCTTGTATTCAACACCTTAGCTTTGATACCATGTTGAGAAATTAGGGCTTTTATTAAAATTTCTCTTTCATGATAATTACTTGTGATTTCATTATGCTTATTTCACTTAGATATTATCTTGGTTAGGTTATTACGTTCTTCATCAAGTCAATTATAAGATGCACAAGAGACAAAAATGTTTAGGCTAGCAAGCCAAGGAAAAAACCTCTCCCTCTTATAGAGGAAAAACCAAAAGAAATTATTCTTATAGAACTTCAATTGACATGTACCACGAACATGGCACAGATCGTTGACATCAATATGTATCCAAGACCCTTGTCACTTTCTCTTCTAGGCTCCTTATGTTGATCTTCCTTTTTTACACTATGTTGCACCAACTCTAGGGAGACTTGGTCCCTAGACTAACAACCCAAACTGATGTGCTTCTATTCTCCCTTTCTTGACCTTCTAAATTCACCTTTTATTCCCAAGAATGAACTCATATACTTGCTATAGAACCCCTTCATTATGATATATATACTTATGAATTTATGTTGGAGTATTCACCCAATATCTAAGCTTTACTTTGCACTAATAACAATATTCTTCACGTACTATATTGAGCGAGACTTTGTCCCTTTCTTCACATGCCTTTGTAGCCTTCATTTTGGTGGTATATCCATTCTCTTCTCACACTCAAATCTCGACTTCTAGTATATACTTTAGCCCAAAAATAGAGACATAAGATAACCTCTTCTTCTTCATTAATCTTCCTTCCCTGGCTTCGCTAAACAATATCCTTCCACGCACCAAACCACATACCCTAACTCACATTTTTTCACAGAACTGATCTGAACTATTGGATTTCAAATGAGGCTGAAACCCCTCCTTTATATAGGGATTGTCTCCTCTATTCTAGGCTGATTTGACCAACTATATGTAGGCCAAATTTTTAAGGAGTATATTTCAACCATAATATGAGACGAATTCAAGGAGTATATTGAGAAGGTCTTGAAGCATATTATAACATCAATAAATTTTCTTTTGCAAGTGTAACATCACTTCATATACATGACTCTAAATATATTTATGCCAAGATGACAAACCCATAAAGACATCAAGAAGAAGTATTTAACCTATAATAAAAACTCCTTGCTCATGAAACCCATGAGTAAAGCATCACAAAATATATTTTATTATTTTTGTCTTCTTCATTACATAAATTCATAATTACAAGTCATTATGCAGACTGATCTTAGTTACACTTTTCAATATATGTCATCCCAAATATTCCTTTGTAGTTGAACTGCCTCAGTGTGCAGGAGAGCTTTCAACCTAAATTTATCTAAACCATGAGTTGGAGAAGCCTCTCTTTTTGTTTTGTAGAGATGTCCAAGTCCAACTGAGCTTCCATGGACAGCATGGCCCTTTTCCCAATGGACTAGCTTGAAAGGAGTAAATCCAGTGGTGGTCTTCCATGTGGTGTTGTAGGCCCAATTGGCTTCAACAAGTTTGTATTCCCAATATTTTCTACTTCTGCTAACAACCTTGGTTATAAAGTTCTCCAATGCTCTGCTTGTGACCCTCCACTTTCCCATTTGTTTGAGGGTGATAGGAAGTGGATGTCATGTGCTTGATGTGATGCTGCCTCAAGATATCTTGAATCATACTTAATGCAGATTGTGAACCTTGATCAGTGACTAACTCTCTTTGAATTTTTTTTGATAAAATATGTTTTCCCTCAAAATCTCAGCCACCTTCTACTCAATTTATACCTTTACTGCATGTGTTTCATCCCATTTAGTCAGGTAATCAATGCACACAATGATACAATTATTCTATCCTAATGGAGGATCAATAGGTCCAATTAAATCCATGCCCCATTTATCAAATGAATTTAGGGTCACTTTAGGTTGTAAGGTAATTTCATCTGTAGGAGTGGGCTTACCCATCCTCTGGCACTGATCACACCTTGTGGTGTACCTCATCGCACCTTGATGTAAAGTGGGCTAGTAGTAACCTGATTGTAGAACTTTGAACTTTTTCCTCTTAGAAGTAAATTCCCCCCCACAAGGACCATCATGGAATGTTGAGAGGATGTCAAAGACCTCATCTTCCCTCACACATCTCCTCAAGATCTAATCTAGGCCAAATCTGAAAATATTTCCCCCAATCCAAGTGAAGGGTGTACTCTTCCTAACAATATTTCTTTTCTCCTTGGAGGATAGGTTAGAAGGGAGCATACCAACAACCAATTAGTTGGATATATCATAAAATCAAGGAGAAAGCACCGAGATTGAAAATAGATGTTCATCTTGAATTTTATCATCTACCATTTCTTCCTTTTCTGTACGAAAGGTTAGTCTGGAAAATAAATATGACAACACATTATATTTCCCTATTTCATTAATAGTCAAATAAAATTGTTGCAATAATGAAAACCATATAATTATCCTAGCATTGACATCAAGTTTATTCATTAAATACTTACTGGTTGCATGATCATTTTGAACAAAATTTTGATAACTAGTGATATAATGCCTAAACGTGTTCACAGAATGTACCACAGCCAAGAGTTCCTTTTCAGTGACAGTATAATTTAACCCATCTTTAGAAGGTTCTTACTAATGAAATATATAGTATAAGGAAATTTTTCTTCCACTTTTCCTAAGGCAACCCCTACAAATTTTTCTAAGGCATATGTGTGTATATGGAAAGGTAGTGCCCAATTGGGACCTCTAAGGATGGGTGCAGTGGTCAGCTCGTCTTTTAGTACTTCGAAGGCTTCTTAATAGTTTATTTTCCAACAAAAATATGAATCTTTAGCCAATAGTCCAAATAAGGGTAAAGCCAATTTGCTGAAGTCTTTAATGAGCCTTCTATAATACCCAACTAATCCAAAGAAACTCCTGACATCTCTCTATTTTTTTAGGGATAGGGACCCCTTTTATGATGGAATTTTTTTTGGGTCAACCTATATCCCTTCCTTGGATATAGAATGGCCAAGGATAGTCCCTGTATTCATAAAAAATTCACACTTCTCAGGACTCAATGAAAGATTCATTTCTATGCATTTCTTTAAGACTCTGCACAGATTGGAAAGGGCTTCCTGGAATTCATGTCCATAAGGAGTGAAATCATCCATGTATATCTCAATGGTGTCATGAACAAGTTTAGCAAAGATATTTAGAACTTCCCTCTAGAAGGTAGCAAGGGAATTGCATAGAGTGAATGGAAGGACTCTATAGGAAAAGGTACCTTAAGGACATGTGACTTTGGTATTATAGTTTTCCTCAGGGCTAAATTTTATTTGGTTGTTTCCACTAAATCCATCCAAGAAGGAGAATAATTTATTTCCTACAAGTCCATCTAGGACTTGGTAAATAAAGGGAAAAGGATAACATTCCTTCTTTATAACCTTGTTAATTTATAGGTAATCAACACAAATCCTCCAATTCCCATTTTTCTTATGGACTAACACAAGAGGTGACACCCATTCACTATATGAAATGGGATATATGAGCCTTGCATCCAACAGCTTTTGTAATTCCTATTTCGCAATGTCCTTGAGAGTTGGGTTCATTCTTCTCTAGGGTTAGTGCACACGATTGCATCCCTCCTTGATGTAAATATGATGAGTATATATTGAGGGATGAGCACCTTTCATATCCTTATAATCCCAAGAAAAAGCATCCAAGTGTTTCCCTAGCACACTACATAATTTTTCTTCCTGCTCAACAGATAAAAAGGGTTTGATATGTAGAGTTTTGGATGGGCCAATATCTGTAATCTTGGAATGTTCTAGGCTAGAGTAAACAAAGCACAAATCCGTCCAAGGAATACTCTCAAATTTTTTCACGAGTTCATAAAATAGTATGGAAATTGGAGGATGATTCTATAATATATGGTCAATAATGTCATATTCATCAAGTTTCCATCCCCCTATGACAGTGTCCACTATGTAGACTGGGTAGGGGGTTGTATGATAAAAAATTTACTCTTCCTCATCCTCTAACCATAAGGGTAGATCATTTTTAATAGAGGGTTGAGAAGGAGGATACAACAAAAGTTGTTTTGATAAATTTCCATTCTTAATAGTGATATTCCCAATCCTACAACTAATGTAGACATCAACAGTGGGAAACCAAGGTATTCCTAAGATTAGAGGATAGAAATTAAACTTGGTTTTGTGATGGAGGACTAGGAAATCAATGGGGTACTCCCAAGAGTCAATGAAGACCATTACATCCTCGATAATTCCCTCAATAGTTATTGTGGATCTGTTTAAAATTTGTAGCACTATGGTGGCCTTTCTCAAAGCCCGTTGGAGATTAAGATTCAACATGGATTCCTAGGTCATCACATTTATTATAGCCCCAAGATCAATCAAGGCATTAGGAACCATAATTTCGTCGATATGTAGATCAACTACTGGGCTACTAGGATCTAGGTACTTGGGGAATATCACCCTCCCAAGCATTAGATCAGATATTTGTCCAACAACATTCATGGTGGGGGGTATATCTTCTTATTCTCGCAAGCCTTTTGAAACATTTATCCTTAATAATATTTTTGTAAATGGGAACATTTTTAATGCCTTGGAGAATGGGTATCTTGACACACAAGTTCTTCAAATCTCCCAAACATTCAACCTCTTCTAGGGTGTGTTGGTTAGGGTGGACCAACCTCTCAGGATAGGGAGGTGCATTGGCTTAAGGGATAATCTCTTCCTTCTCCTCTTACATCTCTCCAGGGGAGAAGGTGGGTGATTATCTAGGAGCACCTTCCTAGATCATAGGTTTATCTCTTTTATTTCCACAACATAAGCAGGACATGATGTCTCTCCATTATAGACTTGTTTCCTGCTTATTATTCAGTTTCAATTAGGTTTAGAAATCATTTGAGGTTTCTTAGGTGGGGTATGGTGAGTTAGTTGTGGTTGAGGTTGATGTGGAGCAGGAGGTTGGTTTGTTTGAGGCCACCATCTTGGTGAGGGGTTTTCCCATTGGGAAGATTGGGGTGGAAATGGATGAAAAGGAGGGTTGATAGATTGAGGAGGATATAGAGGATAATAAGGTGAAGGAGGAGGTGTGGGCCATGATGGATTAGTGGAAGACTCCCAAGGCAAGAAAGGTTCATTCTAATTTGGATTGTAGTGAGGATAATGTGCACCTTGCATGCCTTGTTGATATGGCCGAGGACCTGGGGTATCCTTTGGTTAATGAAGCACAACTGCTCTGACCTGCCTTCTACTCCTCCCTGATATACAAACTTTATGCCTGAAAGAGAGGGAAATTTATCTGTTAGATGTTTCTCTTCAAAGACTAAGAATATTTCTATGACATTCAGTGGGAATTCATTCCTATTATTTCTTTTAATATTTCTAGGAAAAAATATAGCTAGTGCCCTTTCGTGTTCCTCTTGCCCTATTTTTATTTGCATAGTATCCATTTGCAGAGAAAAGGTATAAATTATTTCACTCTTAAAATATTCCAACATACTCCCTATCTCATGCTTGATGGATGTTATGGAGGGAGAGGAACTAACCAAGCTTTGGCTAGACCCACCCTTTTTCCTAGAAACCCTAGAGTGATTCTTGAATAAATTTTTGATGTCATCATAAGGAAATTGGTAGTTATCTCCTCTAAATAACATGTTGAGGGTTTCCATTACATCCTCCCTAATATCTCGGAGAAGAAAAATCTTGAGTGACTCAGGATCAAGGGTATAGTTTCCCTTCCTATAATTGAGTTTAAATATTTCCTCATAGTCCTCTAAAGATTCAAAATGTCCAAGGGTCATCCTAAAGAATTCCTCATTTTTTTCTTTGGACCTACAATAATCCCAGTACTTAACATTGAAGACTTGTTACAGTTTGGCCCAAGTAGTGATGTTGCCTCTAGGTGAAGTCATAAACCAATGCAAGGTTTTATATTTGAGGGTAGAATGAAACAACTTCATATTCTGCTCATAAGAGGCATAGTCATAGTTCCTACAAAAAAAAACAAAATCAAACATGAAAAATTTCAGTATCCTCAGAGGTTACGCAATGGAAATGTATAAGGGAAGCAAAGTTTATATTCATTATGAATTCTCCATTGTTTCTTTGATAGGGAAAATCTCATTATTCCTATTTTCAACCATGGTTTGGGTAGGCGAGATAGGTTCTTCTTCCCCTATGTGATCCTCAAAATTTCCAGGTTGCTCACCTAGAGGGTCTTCTAGTGATCCAGAATTATGCAGGAATACAATAAAATACAAAAATAGACATAAACACAGAGATGCAGTAGAAATAATTCTTCATTTCATTAATATCAAATAACAGAAATATGCTTACAGACATAATGGAAATCAAATAGCTAGGGCGTTGGTTGCTTATCTCTAAGAAGAGATGTAGCAGCTACATGCCTCTAAGCTATGTTACAATGAGGCTTGAGGGCCTATTTATTATTGAGAAACAATGGAAAACTCTAAACGTCTAAAACCTAACCCTAGGAGATGAAGCGCCAAAACTATGGGCCCCGTTTGGGTAAATTGGTGTTTCAACTTCCCGAGGTTGTAACTTTGGCATACTATCTTTGTTTGATGCATATGATACATTGTTAGAAATATCTATATGAGGACTACAATTTCTAATCAAGAATATCTATTCTACAAATGAAATCATATCTGCCAAAGGCATCATGCCCAAAAAACGTCGTTTAGTACCTCAAAATGGCTCTAGAAATTCAGGACCCGAAAAACTGCTAAAAATAGTAAGTTGTGCTGAAACTGAAAAACTGAAAGAACTGATGGTGGCATTTCAAATAGAATAGGTGGGCGGCCACCAATATCCACTTGGATCATTACGGTCCGGAAATAGCTCCGGGAGTGCAAGACTTGAAAACCTGCTAAAAATAGTAAGTTGTGCTAAAAGTGAAAAGCTGCAAGAATTGATGGAGCGAGTCCAATATCCACCTAGATCATTCCTCACTCCTTAGGAATAAATGGTCCCCATTGCGTTGATATCCTTCATGAGATGAGGCAAATTCTGTTGAACTCGGTATTAGATTTGTACATGATGTCATGGACCTGCAGGCAGACATGCTGGATGCGTTTAGTAAATTTGGTTTCTTTATTAGCCTCGAGCATTACATGTGTGGATTTTGTTTGTGTATTTGTATGAGGTATGGAAACATCAGGCGGTGGTGTGTCAGGGATCAAATCAATGGAGTGCTTGTCCTGACAGTGTAGAGGAACCTCTGTAAGTGAGGAGAAAAAGTCCTCGTATTCCTCCATGACTTTGTCCATCTGCTGCTGTCGTGCAGGGGAGCCTTGTTTCGAGGTTGTGGCCACCATATTCTTCTTTCCCTGTGAGCAAGTTGTAAGGAAAATAAATTTCCTGGTTTGGGAAACAATGTTACTACGTTGTTTTGCAGTACTCAAAGAGATTACAGGAGGCGGTACTACCTCCAGTATCCTGTACAAGTTATTTCCTAAAGTAATAATAAAAAAACAAGGCACAAAATCATACACAGCATGTCAACTCCATAAGTATGGTTGGCCCAATAATACATTAGCTACATCAAGAGGAGCAACATCACACACTACCTCATCAATGAATGGCTTGATACTGTACGGAAGCTGGCATTGATGGCGAACACATAGATCTCTCCCTGGGTGAAGCCACCAAATGGTATATAGCTGCGGGTGTGCTATGGTCGGTAGGCCTAGCCACTTCATGACCTCTAGTGAAATGAGGTTCTTTTGGGTTCCACTATCGACAAGGAATTATAGTGAAGAATCCTTCACCCACATCTGCGAATGGAAGAGGCGCTCCCCTTGCTCTAGATCCTTAGGATCCTTCCTCTGAATCTTGGTGGTGGAAAAAATGGAACTAGGATCTACATCAGTGATATGCTTCCATTTTTCATTTCCTTTTTCTGGTTCTGACTCAGGATCAAAATATGCATCTGATTCGGGTGCCTTTAGTTCGGCCACCAACAACTGTTTGGGTCGACACTCATTTGTGTTGTGAGTGGGGCTATTATGAAATTCACACCACTTCCCCGTGTCCTTATTTGGATTTGTGGTGTTGTTATGAGTCACCCCGCTTTGGCCTTGCCCCTTGTTCTACAGTTCAGGGCACCTTTCCCTGACTTCAGATTTGTGGATCCAAAGTCTCGCTTCTTCTGCTTAAATTTATGCTCGATCTTGGCGGTATAGCGATATGCCATGCCAAACGATGTAATTTCGAGGAACTCTATTTCCTCCTGAATGTGTCTATGCAGATAGCTACATCACTTTATCACCAAATGTCTCTCTAAATATTTAATACCCAACTTTGTGCGCAGGGCATGGAGCAAATTTGTCAGTTCATGCACATCTTGATCCCTTTGCTGTCGCATCGTGGTCCATTGGATGTACTTGTTGTCATAGCTCCCCATGGGATAAAAATGTTCCTTGATGCCATCTCGAAACGAATTCCAAGTCGGTATGGCCGACAACAGAGAAGGCTATGTCCCATCCTTTTTCTCACAGTAGGTTTCTCACTAATATTTGACATGGGAGGCGGCTTTGAGGAGTGAAAAAATAATATTTTCTCGGACGGAGAAATCATGGCCTGAGAAATACCCTTTTAGAAAATTCAACCATATATCTATGACGTCTACATCTATCTGGCCTTCAAATATGGGAATTTCAAATTTTACCTATACCTTGAAGGGAGTGGCGCCTCTAGAGTGGTTGTTGGATGCAGATGCGTCGTAGGTGGGAAGTCATTGAAGGATCTGAGAAAAGTTATCCATCATCGGATTCCTTTGTTTTTTGAGGGCCTCCTTGAGCAATAATTTGATAAGATCTCCTACTCCCTCATCTTTATTTTCTTCTGCCATGGGAGGTTGTCAGGGTTTGCGAGGCCGATCTTGCAAGGGTTCAACCAGATCGAGCCCTAACTCCTTATACCCTAACCGCGTTGGAGACATGCAAAGAAAAACAAATAAAGAGCAGACTCACTCTGATACCACTAATCTGGATTTATGCAGGAATGTAATAAAATGCATAAATAGACATAAACACAGAGATGCAATGGAAATGATTCGTCATTTCATTAATATCAAATAACAGAAATATGCTTATAGAAATAATGGAAATAAAATAACTAGGGCACTGGTAGCTTATCTCTTGGAAGAGATGTGGCGGCTATATGCCTCTGAGCTGTGTTACAATGAGGCTTGAGGGCCTATTTATTATTGAGAAATAATGGAAAACTCTAAATGTCCAAAAACATAACCCTAGGAGATGAAGTGCCAAATCTATGGGCCCCATTTGCATAAATTGGTGTTTCAACTTCCCAGGGTCGTAACTTTGGCATACTATCTCCTTTTGACACACATGATACATCATTAGAAATATCTATCTGAGGAATACAACTGCTAACCACGAACAATGATTCTGGAACACAATTATATCCGCCATAGGCACAATGCCCAAAAATTGTCGTTTAGGGCCTCAAAACGGCTCGAGAAGTGTTGTCGAGGTAAATCCCCTCTACGGACAGAGGCAATCCCTACTAGCCTAGAACGGGTCTAGCAACAATCAAACATGCTACAACGCAAGCTCCTAATTGCAAAAAATAAAAGTGCGATAGAAGGCCTACCTTAGGTCCAATGTTGTTGTCGTTGCGGAGAGGATAGTGCTCTCGATCCCTTGCTCCGACATGTCACAATTCCACCACTTGACGCGATCGAACACCTGCACGTACAAGAAACACGACGAACATACGAGCGTAAAACCATATAATTGCAATTATGTGTCAGTCAGAGAGGACACAATTCATAAACAAGCACGAACAATACGAGTGGAACTATAATTGTAGTCGCTTATATTAATGAATTAAAGGATGATACAACCTGGCTCTGACGCTGAAATCCTCCTTTGGCGAGTTGTCAGCGGAATACGTCTCGGTAAATTCTCTCAAGGATGGGGACAAGCCTCTCTCTTCGATTGTCAATCTCCTTGCTATTGATTTGACACTATGAGGACTATTGCAGCATTCTTTTGGCTATGAAGGCTCTTGGAGATTCTACCATTCAGCCCTTCAGCTATTCAACCATTCAGCCATTCAGCCATTCAACCCCTTCATCAATGGATGAAGGCTATATTTATAGAGGAGAGGAGGAGGTTGGGATCCCTATAATAGTGGAAGGGAGGCCTTATCCCTTGGGAGGTTCCCCATAAGGTGGAAACAAGAGGCCAAAGGAGGAAGGTCGTGGTTATTCAGTCGAAACCACTCCTGATGACTCATCCACGAAGTTGTTGTAATCAAAACTTCACCTCTTTTTCTTAAAAAACTTTCAAAAATCAGATTGGTGTGGGTGCTTAACTAGGATAGAGCGCTAATTGGCATGGGCTCAGTTTTAATTTCCCCCCATTGGCGCGAGGACATAACGGGCTACCAGCGCCAAGGAAAAAACAAGTGTTTTTAGGGGTCTTCTCAGGAAATGATCAAAAGAAGGAATGTTTTCCTCATGGAAAGGGATGCAATGATGATATTTGCAAGGCATTAAACTGCTTATTGGTCACAGAAATGACCCTCAAATGGGTGATATGGGGATTGCCGGGACGGTGAAAAATTACTGTGTAACAGATGCCCCCTAAAGCATGAGGCCCGAAAGAGAGAGAGGGGTGAAATGCTTTACGAGAACGTGTCCAACTAAAAACACCATCGTCAGAAAACCTACATAGAGAAATACAACTGATATCTCAAATACATGATATATGTGGTATGGGCGCAGCCATCCATATCAGAGTATACAATAATCTAGATCCAAGGTATGGTCACAGCCATCCAGTGAGGATCGATAAATAGACTCAGGTATGGTCGCAGCCATCCAATCAGTGAGTCAGGTAACTAATCATAATAATCCACAAAATCGTAGCCTAGATTATAATAGACAAGAATCCAGGGTCTTGCGCTCCATCTCGACCTGAACAAAGTACAAGTTCAAGCATGCGAATATGTGAGCTGAAGTCGAACATGAAAGAACATCGCCTGATTACCAGCCAATGATGAAAGTTGTTAACAGACGTGAGAGGTACCACCAATAATGAAAATGGCCCTCAAGGTACTATAGGTACAATCCACGGCATGTGAATCAATGAGCTGACGTCGAACACCCGTAGAATCACTCGATCAGAGGCCAGTGATGAAAACCTGACCTCGAATGCGAAGAACCTGCCATTGAGGCATGCAGGCTCCAAGGTACCAGAAGGGAGTCTCTAGATCAGCTTCCTGAATAATGAGCTGACGTCGACAGGAAGTGACCTTGATCGAAGGTGGGGCATATTGTTTCCCACATCATCGAGGCGAGACAAAGGAACATAATGTCTGTGTGAATCACGATCAGATGAGTATCAGAGGAATGTTGGAATTTGCAGAGGTCAACTTCTCTTGAACATATCGGCGGCATGACAGTCGATTTGGCAGTATTTGACATCAAAAGATTAGAGGTCATGGTGACGAGGCAAAGAGCAGATGAAAGGTAAAAAGGGATCACCCAAACCCAGGGAGGCAAGCGGAAAACGAGATGAGATGTCCCCAACCTGACACGAATGCAGACAAGTGCCATGTTCAAGAGCGACATACTGCCGACACGACAATGATACCGGTTCCATTTTCCCCCACCATTTCTGGCGAGTACCTCTTTATTTTTACACAAGCTTGAAGAGGATACCATATGCTTGTGATATAAATCCATCCTTCGTCTGAATCCATCCTAGTACATTTAACGAGCCCTAGGAGGGAGAAACTCGAATATCGTCATTACGACTGAATCCAATGTCATCCGGATTTAACGAGTCTGACAAAGGAAGAACTGGGCATTTATTCATGATTAGAGAGTTTGAAAAGACAGCGGAAAAGAAAACTCCAACGGTCCCTTTTCGTAAATAGTTCCTTAGACCCGAAAAGGTAGAAAACTATGTCCGAGAAAACCTCCTAGTCGCGATAGGCTAGGGTGTTCCTTTTTCGTAAATAATCTATCCCAGCCCGAAAAAGGGGTAAACGTATACTAGGTAGATTTCGATTCGTAGCAACTTTAACGAGATCGAAACGACAAGGGGCTCGGCAATCTTTTCATATTTAGAGAGTTAGAAAAGAGCTAAAAGATGACTTCTCCTGGAGGAACGAGTGGTATAAAGGGTAGCAACTGGTTTTGGTGATGGTGGAACTGCTCTGAACAAATAAAGGTTAAGAGGCTGGCTAACAAGACCACTCATCGCAGCGGTTCCTCAGGAACGGGTAAAACAACCAAGTGAAGGCATATTATCAGCCAAGCAGATAGTGACGATGGAGTGAGAAAACTAAGGCTTATCTGGAAAAAATAGGCTAATAATATGACAATCACAAGAAGTAAAATGGGAATGGTTTCATTTTTACACAAGCTTGAAATCAAGAAACTCTTCTTGAAGTTGGTTTCATTTTTACACAAGCTTGAAACAAAGATAAACTATGCTTGAAACCGGTTTCATTTTTACACAAGCTTGAAACGGAAACAAACTATGCTTGAAAAAGTAAGCATGGTCCTAGCATGGTGACTCAATTCGAGGTACATGCCCCCCAAGATTCAATCCAGATGAAAGGCAGATGGAGTGAAGGTTCAAAATTCGAGATTAAGAAAAAGACTCGGCTGGGATTTTACGAGATCTTATCAAATACTCGAATTGAAAAGGAATGTGTTTCATTATTTTAACGAGGTTGACACATTAAAAGAACTGTCCTCATAAGAGCTTGTTTCATTTTTTAAGGAGCTTGGCACAAGACAAGGAACTCTACTCTGACGACCTGGTTTCATTTTTTAAGGAGCTTGACACAGGAAAAGAACCATGCTCCGACAACCTTGTTTCATTTTTTAAGGAGCTTGACACAGGAAAAGAACCATGCTCCAACAACCTTGTTTCATTTTTTAAGGAGCTTGATATAAGACAAGGAACTCTGCTCTGACCAACTTGTTTCATTTTTTAAGGAGCTTGACACAAGAAAAACGAACTCTGCTCCAACAACCTTGTTTCATTTTTTAAGGAGCTTGACACAAGACAAGGAACTCTGCTCCGACGACCTGGTCATAATGAACAAGAATTCATCGCTTCCAGGAGTTCCACTCCTGATGGAAGGAAAACATCCAGGAATTCAGGACCCAATGCCCCCAGCACTTGATGCACAATGGCACTATCACTGAGTACAGGCACGGGATAGGTAGCCACATAGTTGACCTGTGGTGGGGCAAATACAACAGGTGGATAAAACTAGGAAGGGATGATGGCGGGCCAACTGCCATATCAGGACCAAAGAACGAAAGTTGATCAATGGTCACGATCCGTCCTTCATGTGGAAAACAGACCACACGAAACAGGGAGGAGACTAGCGCTCCCATGGCATAGGTGTAATCGCACCCCAAGAGAAGATTGAAATCCAAGGGGCCTGGAACAACCATCACATCTATATGGACGGTTTTACCTCCCAAAGTAACAGGTAACCTTGGAAGGATCCCTAACGGTTGACTCGTTCTTCTGTTAAATGCCAATAGATTCTGCGTAACAGGCGCAAGCGGGGGCGAGCCAAAAGCTTGCCAAGTAGTTGAGGATAGAACACTAATAGATGCGCCTTCATCTATAATGGTGCTGGGTATGACCAGAACAAAATCCTGTACTGTGATCTCGAAAGGCACATAAGACGGGAGGCGGTATCTGGCAAATCGACTCCAATCAAAGGAAGCCACCGAACTACTCGGAGGGGCTACCATTGAAGCGAGATGGTCTTCCCATGGTGTTACGGAAGAAGAAGGAGCATCCTCCACGACCTCCATCTCGAAGGCGGGAGGAGTATCCTCTGGGACCTCCATCACGGGAGGCAAAGGAGCACCTTCTTGAGATATAGGGACAAGAGAATCTTTCTCCAAGTCCAAGGAATCTGAAGAAACAAGAAGAACCTGAGGGATGTGAGATCAACTCTCCATGGAAAAGACCTGGTGCACCGCAGACAGGGCCAGTTCAACCAATCCCATGACCAATGGTTGGTCGGGAATGGATTCCTGAATCTGAATTTCCGAGGAATGGGATCGACCAAGGATGACTCTTGACCAATCATAGGATCAGCTGGTGGAGGACTCAAAGAAAGCCGATTATAACCAGCTGGAAGGCATGGTGTAGAACCGGTTAAATTGTCCAAAACTCGTTTGGCCTCATCCATATACGGACAAAGGTGAATGGCATGGTGCCCTTCACACAACTTACAGGGATTGGTAATCTTACCCTGCTTCTTAGGAGCCTTACCAACACCAGTTGAGGACATGCCCCCAACTTGACTCCCGAAAGCCAAAGGCAATGGTGGGCGATCATTGGACCATGCTTCAAGGTGATTTATTTTACCACATTGAAACTTAGAAACTTCACCGTTTCATGTTTTAAGAGTCGAGAAACGGATGAAAGGTGACTCTATCTCTTTCAGTTTTGAAGCAAGCGTGAAAGGACAAGCGCTTTATGATATTTTCAAATTTAAGGAGTCAGATAAGATCAAAATGACTGCTTAGGAATACTAGGAAAAGGGTGTACCAAATAGCCATGAACTGCAATATACACCTTGGTTTCAAAATGAAAGAGAAATTAACCAAGGACTTGACGTACGTGCAAGCAATCTCCCCGAATGTTGTGTCTGGTGTATCATGGGTATAAGGCGGCAGACTCAGCTTCCTATGGATAAAGGATAGAAACATAGTGGGTTCTCCCTTTATATACGCGACAGTACGAGGAGCACAAGTCTGTACTAGCGCTGTCTAAAGCCAAGAGGCGAACGACAGTGACTAGGTTTAAAGACGCCGGAACACGTCTCTAGCCTAAACCTCTAAATATTTCGTTAATGTTTCAATGTTGCCTTAGTGTAAATTGAATAAATTTTAATGTTTATCTTCAATTATGTTTTAGTTTTCAGGCCCTGGCGAGTGTTATGTCTCAAAATCTCCTAAATGCACACTACATGAGAAAATAAAACTCTTCAATTCGATGAATGCTATCTAGTTAAGGGAAGAGCTTCAAACAATGATGCAACAAACAACAACACTGAAAATGAAACTTTTTCCAAACTAGCACTATCCAAAAGTAATTTCAAACATTCAACGATGTGAATAATGCAATGTAATCTATGCAAAATCCTCTTTTCCGAAAACTATGCAATTGTAATCTATGCACAATTTTTTTTTCCTTTTCAAATTATAAGAATGCACTCAATGCATTTTTCGATGAAATGAGAATCTACTTAATGCATGCTTTTAATAAAAGAGAATGCAATCAAAGTGATTTCTAGTTTTCAATCATTAAACAATGTAATCTAAGTTCAATGATGGATCTCAAAAATACTTTCCAATGCAATGTGATCTAATGCATTTTAACGAAAAGAAAACTATGAGACGAAAACTAAAAGAATGCAAATCTCCTTAATGAAGGATGAATGCAAAAGAGATGTAAACAAACACTAAGAATGCAATCGTTGCTTCAAAAACTTTGTCATGAAATCCCTCAAAAGGCGACAAGACATATGAGGTAAAACACAAAGAAGACTTCCAAAGCAAGAGATCAAAACAAGGAATTCATTCCCTTTTACATCAAACAATCATCGAAATAAGACATTTCAAAAAATGAGCAATGTAATCTATGCTCATACAGTGAAAATACTGGAAGGGAAAGACACACTGGTGAAGGATTTAGGGAAAAAATCTCAATTTTCACACACCCTGAAATTGGCCCGACTTTGTCATTGACAACTAGCGCCAACTGGCGCGACTTGCTCACTGAAAACTAGCGCCAATGCCCAATTGGCATGGGTTTCTGACTGACAACAAGCACCAATGCCTGAAAATGAAAAAACAAAGAATTTCTCCCAACCAAGACCAGACTCACCACTTCATGCAGGATCTAAAACAAACCCAGAAGCAAAGTACTGACCAAAAGAAACTTCCGAACAAGGGTAAAACCTATCACCTACAGGAGATGGCGTGACTGTCTGGCTGTAATATGCGCCAGATAGGGGATGGCGCGAGTGATGAACTAGAAACCTGTGCCAATTGGCGCGACTGTCAGGGTGGAAACCGTGCCAATCAAGCCAACCATGAAAGGATGAAAATTCGGAAAAGCAGAGGTCAGATCTGATCCTCTGGGGCTGAACCAAAAGCCAAACACTCAGAGCCAGCCAAAAGAGCTGATCAAGCAAGAAAAGTCAAGAATCGACCGAAAGACAAGACAATAATCCAAGTGTTTAGTTCATAAACTAGACCGGAGATTGACTGAAGCAGCATTCATCTACTTTCGCTAATGCAGAGCAAGAGCGTTTCGAAGGCTATCTGGCTAACTTCAGGCTCCGTCTGTATTTTATAAAGCAAACAACAAGATAAATCCCCAGCAGATTCACCAATTTGTTGTGGAGGTAAATCCCCTCTACGGACAGAGGCGATCCCTACTAGCCAAGAACGGGTCTAGCAACAACCAAAAATGCTACAAAGCAAGCTCCTAATTGCAAAAATCAAAGTGCGATAGAAGGACTACCTTAGGTCCAACGCTGTTGTCATTGCGGAGAGGATAGTGCTCTCGATCCCTTGCTCCGACATGTCACAATTCCACCACTTGACGCGATTGAACACCTGCACGTACAAGAAACATGACGAACATACGAGCGTAAAACCATATAATTGCAATTATGTGTCAGTCAGAGAGGACACAACTCATAAAAAAGCACGAACAATACGAGTGGAACTATAATTGTAGTCACTTATATTAATGAATCAAAGGATCATATAACCTGGCTCTGACGCTGAAATCCTCCTTTGGCGGGTCGTCAGCGGAATACGTCTCGGTAAATCTTGTCAAGGATGGGGAAAATCCTCTCTCTTCGATCGTCAATCTCCTTGCTATTTATTTGACACTATGAGGACTATTGCAGCATTATTTTGGCTATGAAGGCTCATGGAGATTCTACCATTCAGCCCTTCAGCTATTCAGCCATTCAGCCATTCAGCCCCTTCATCAATGAATGAAGGCTATATTTATAGAGGAGAGGAGGAGGTTGGGATCCCTACAATAGTGGAAGGGAGGCCTTATCCCTTGGGAGGTTCCCCATAAGGTGGAAAGAAGAGGCCAAGGGAGGAAGGCTGTGGTTATTCAGTCGAAACCACTCCTGATGACTCATCCAAGAAGTTGTTGTAATCGAAACTTCACCTCTTTTTTTTTAAAAAATTTCCAAAAGTAGATTGGCTCGGGTGCTTAACTGGGACAGAGTGCCAATTGGCACAGGATCAATGTTAATTTTCCCCCATTGGCGAAAGGACATAACGAGCTACCAGCGCCAAGGAAAAAACAGGTGTTTTTAGGGGTCTGCTCAGGAAATGATCAAAATAAGGAATGTTGTCCTCATGGAAAGGGATGCAATGATGATATTTGCAAGGCATGACACTGTGTATTGGTCATAGAAATGACCGTCCAATGGGCGAGATGGGGATTGTAGGGATGGTGACAAATTACTGTGTAACAAGAAGTTTGGGACCCGAAAAACTGCTAAAAATAGTAAGTTGTGTTGAAACTAAAAAATTGAAAGAACTGATGATAGTGTTTCAAATGGAATAGGTGGGCGGCCACCAATATCCACCTGGATCATTAGGGTCCCAAAACGGCTCCGGGAGTGCAGGACCTGAAAACCAGCTAAAAATGGTAAGTTGTGCTAAAAGTGAAAAGCTGCAAGAATTGATGGTGTGGGTTCAAATGTAATAGGTGGGTGGCCACCGATATCCACCTGGATCATTCCTCACTCCTTAGGAAGCAATAGTCGCCATTGCGTTGAGATCCTCCATGAGATGAGGCATATTCTGTTGAACTTGGTCTTAGATTTGTCGAAGATGTGATGGAACTGCGGGTAGACATGCTGGATGCGTTTAGTAAATTTGGTTTCTTTATTAGCCTGAGGCAATACATGTGTGGATTATGTTTGTGTAGTTGTATGAGGCATGGAAACATCAAGCGGTGGCGCGTTGGGGGTAAAATCAATGGAGCGATTATCCTAATAGTGTAGAGGAAACTCTGTGAGTGAGGAGAAAATGTCCTCGTATTCCTCCATGAATTTGTCCATCTACTGCAGCCATGAAGGGGAGCCCTGTTTCGAGGTTTTGACCATAATATTCTTCTTTCCCTGTGAGCGAGTTGTAAGGAAAATAAATTTCCTAGTTTGGGAAACAATATTACTACATTTTTTTGCAGTAATCAAAGAGAATCTAGAAGGTGGTGCTACCTCTGGTATCCTATACAAGTTATTTCCCAAAGTAATAATAACAGCACGAGGCATAGACTCATACATAGCATGTCACCTCCATAAGAATGGTTGGCCTAATAATACATTAGCTACATCAAGAGGAGCAACATCACACACTACCTCATCCGTGAATGGCTTGATATTGTACAGAAGGCGGCACTATTGGCTAACGCATAGATCTATCCCTGGGTAAAGCCACCCAATGGTATACAGTTGCGGGTGTGCTATGGTTGGTAGGCTGAGCCGCTTCATGACCTCTGCTGAAATGAGGTTATTTTGGCTTCCTCTATCGACAAGGAATTTCTGTGGAGAACCCTTCACCCACATCTGCGAATGGAAGAGGTGCTCCTGGGATCTGCATCAATTATTTGCTTCGCTTTGTCATTGCCTTTGTCTAGTTTTGACTAAGATCAGAACATGCATTTGATTCAGGTGCCTTCAGTGCGGCCACCAATGACTGTTTGGCTCGACACTCGTTTTTGTTGTGAGTGGGGCTATTATGAAATTCACACCACTTCTGCATGTCCTTTGGATTTTTTATGTTGTTTTGAGTCACCCCGCTTTGGCCTTGCCCCTTGTTCTGCAGTTCAGGGGCACCTTTCCCTAGCTTTGGTTTCGCGGATCCAAAGTCTCGCTTCTTCTGCTTAAATTTCTGCTCAATCTTGGCATCATAGCCATATGTCGTGCTAGATGATGTAATGTCATGGAATTCCATTTCCTCTTGAATGTATCTTTTCAGAAAACTGCGTTACTTAAGCACCAAATGTCTCTCTGAATATTTAATACCCAACTTTGTGTGAAGGGTATGTAACAAATTCGTCAGTTCATGCACATCTTGATCCGTTTTTTGCCGTAGCATGGTCCATTGGATGTAATTATCCTCATATCTCCCCACGGGATAACATTTTTCCTTGATGCCATATCGGAACGAATTCCAAGTGGGTGCGGCCAAGAAAAGAGAAGTATTTGTCTAGTCCTTTTGCTCACAGTAGGTTTCTCACCAATATTTGACATGGGGGCGGCTTTGAGGAGTGAAAAAATAATCTTTTCTCGGTCGGAGAAATCATGGATCGAGAAATACCCTTCTAGAAAATTTAACCATCTATATATGACGTCTGCATCTATCTGGCCTTCAAATATAGGAATGTCAAATTTTACTTGTACCTTGAAGGGAGTGGCACCTCCAGAGTGGTTGTTAGATGCAGATGCGTCATAGGTGGGCAGCCACTAAAGGATATGATCAAATTTATCCATCATCGCGTTCCTTTGTTTCTTGAGGGCCTCCTCGAGAAATGTTTTGATAGGCTCTCCTTCTCCCTCGTCTTTCTTTTCTTTCGCCATGGGAGGTCATCAAGGTTTGCAAGGCTGATCTTGCAAGGCATTAGGGGAATTTTGAGGTCTAAAATGGGCCTCCTAATAAAAATGTACAGCCAAAATAAACTTTATAAGAACCAATAGGATTCAAGATGATGATGTCAACCATGGAGGATGATTCACCACCTTTTTATGTAAAAGGGTAAAAAGATTAAAAAATAATAAAATAATAAAACTACTTTTTCAACTCATATTTTCAACTTATCTCCCAAATTTTTTACTCAAATTTCAAGAGGGAGTACTCATTGGATGCAAAATTTAATTCCTCATCCAAGGAGTACCCATGTTTCGTACCTTCGATGGACCCTACTATGCAAAAATGAGAAATACATGAAAAAATGTGATTGCAAGTACGCTTTTCATGTATTTCTCATTTTTCGTGTAGAAGGTTCCATCAAAAGTATGCAACATGGGTACTCCTCAGACGAGGAATCAAATTTTGCATCCAATGAGTACTCCCGCTCAAAATTTGAGTAAAAACTTTGGGAGATAAGCTAAAAATTTGAGTTGAAAAAGTAGTTTTTTCTTTTTTCCCTCAAAAAATTGATTATGTCATCAAACCTTATTTTATTATTTCCACTATTGTTTTATAATTTCCTTAGGAGGCCCATTTTAGACCTCAAAATTCCCCTAATGGTTCAACCAAATCGATCCATAATTCCTTATACCCTGACCGGGTTGGGGAACGCAAAAAAAAAGGAGCAGACCCGCTCTAATACCACTGATTCGGATTGATGCAGGAATGCAACAAAATACATAAATAGACATAAGCACAGAGATGTAGCGGAAACAATGCTTCATTTCATTAATATAAAATAATAGAAATATGCATGTAGACATAATGGAAATCAAATAGCTAGGGTGTTGGTAGCTTATCTTTGGGAAGAGATCTGGCAGCTACATGCCTCTGAGCTATGTTACAATGAGGTCAGAGGGCCTTTTTATTATTGAGAAACAATGGAAAAATCTAAACTTCAAAAAACCTAACCCTAGAAGATGAAGCGCCAAAACTGTGGGCCCCATTTGGGTAAATTGGTGTTTCAACTTCCCGAGGTTGTAACCTTGGCATACTATCTCTGTTTGATGCACATGATACATCGTTAGAAATATCTATCTGAGGACTACAAATGCTGACTACGAACATTGATTCCAAATCAGAATCATACTGTCCAGAGGTGGGATGCCCAAAAGCCATTGTTTAGGCCCTCAAAACGGCTCCAGAAGTTCAGGACCTGAAAAACTGCTAAAAATAGTAAGTTGTGTTGAAACTGAAAAATTGAAAGAACTGATGGTGTGTTATAGCATCATTTCTCACCTTCATATGATTCATGATTTCTTTGATGGTTTTGGGAACCCATTCCTACAGACTTGGACAAATTCACTTAAAAACAGTGTAAAAATCCCCATACGCGACTATGCCCGTACTTTTCCGCGTGTATACGCGAGTCCAGCTACACTTTTCCGCATATGCCATTAAAATTATGAAAAAATATATAAAAATTCCCTATTTTTGGGCTGGGTTGATGGTTACTCAGGTAGTTCAACCACCCCAGCACGTGGCCAACTGTTTCCAACTGTTGAAACTACTTGGAAGGAGTATAAAAACCCCTCATGTGTATGGCCTAAGGGAGAGAGAGAATTATTGATATTATACTCTGTTGGTATTCCCTATCCAAGTCTGATTCCCCGTGCCTCCTGCACTTTCCCATTTCATTACAGGAAACCCTTGTTTCCTTGAGATGCTCATCTCCCTATATGTCATCTCGTATGCACCAGTTTAGAAGGAGTCTTAGCGAGGCAAGGGCGGGACGGATCCGGACGACGGTCTGCTCGAAGATCGTGGAAGGATTCAGGTGATCTCTCCACTCGTTACTTTTGTACATGCTATTTATAATACAGAAGTACCAGCCTGTTCCCGAAATATACGTGTTAGTTTCTGCTTACATATATGAGAATATTTGTTATTTAAGCATTCATTATGATTTATTTAATGTTTTATATGAATTTCACTAACATTTAGAGTAGATATATGCTGTACAACCAATTCTTCGTGCTTGTTTCTTCTTGTCTTTCAGGTTAAGAAGGAAGGATGGTTGCTGGGGGTTTGAACCCTACGGGATCTTCTTCAACCGTAGGACCTACGGGTAACTTCCTCGATCTACTCTATTTAGTTTTTCTGATCATGCATGGTTGTGTGAGTCATTCTTAAGTAGCATGCCCCTGCTCTGTGGAGGTTGTAACCCAACGAACCTCTAGGGTGATATTCCCCGAAACAGAACTGGCGACTCCGCTGGGGATCACATTCTTGTGACTCCGCTGTTGGGTGGTTTCAGCTGTTTGGTAGGTTGCCAACAGTTTTAACTTTCATTTGCAGTCCAATTTATTTTTTTACAATCAATCTGAAGTCCTGGTTTCTTTTCCAGGCTTGTCCTTTTTGTTTTTTTTCATTATTTACCTTTGTATACGCGCTTTTTTCTCCACACAGTCGCGTATACATGCAATTTTGTCTAAAGGGACCCGCGTATACGCGAGTTTCCCTTATCACAGACGCGTATGCACGCTGGTTGCATAACTGTGAAGTAGCATATACCTAGGCAGATTTTGAATTTTTGGGTTTCTTGACTTTTTGGTCCTTTCTGGCTGTGGAGACCTATTTCTACAGTGTCTCTGTGTTCTCTGGATTGTGAAGGAAGTGGTTTCTTGTCTTTTCTCTCTTTCGTTTGATTGAAAACTAGTCTTTTTGGAAAAGTGTTGTTTTTGGTGCTGGCACTTCTGGTTTGAGTACCAAGATAGCTTTTTGAGCATTCTTGGCTGTTCTTCTTTATCAGAACAGTGAGCTCCTGCTCATTTACTCGCTCCTATATTTCTGTTGTGCTTTGCATTACGATTTTTGCTCGTTTCTTGATTGGTTTTCTTGAGTTCAATAGGCTAGGTCTTGTTGCCACTTTTGAAGAGTTTTTCTTGCTTCTTCGAAGTTTTTGTTTGCGACGAGTTTGCACTATTTCTCTAGACTGAGTGGCTGAGTTTTCTTGTCTTCTTTTGCTCTTATTGATCTTGCTACGAGTTAGCCATATAAGGTTTGGGAGCATTGCTGAAGTTTGTGCTTGAAATTCAGTCTTGTTTGGTTTGGATTTTGATAGTTTTGCTTGGTCTTTTAGAGCTCTTTCTCTATAAAACTAAAAAGCTCAAAAAACATTTGTTTTGCTTTTTGTTTTTTCATTTCAAAGGCTTAAAAAACATTTTATTTTGTTATTTGCTTTTGTTGTTGCATTTTCATTTTCGTTTTGCCATATCTTTTGAAGCTTTTGTGAGGTTTCTTGCTTTCGGTTTTTGGCTTGATAATTGGAAGGGAGTTGTCATTCATTTCTTCTTCTTGTTTTTAAGCATCTTTGGTGTCTTCATATTAAGAGTTCTTGATTTCGAGAACTAGCTTTCTGGACATCCAAGACGAGTTAAAACTGAAGGACTTTTTGGGAAATTTCACTTTGCTTTAGGAGATTTGCATCTTAGGATTTGCATGCTTGTAGTGATTTGCATTAGGTGCATTTAATCATTTAGTCAATTTCATAGTTTTTGTGAGTGTGAGTTTGCTATTCGAAAAGAAAAAATACAATTTTTAATCTCGTAGAACCCGTGTAGAGATTACTTTTCATCGAAAGACAATAACTGCATCTGCATGTAGTTAAGTTTTTATTAATTTCTTTTGCGTCAAAAACATCATAAGTTTCATCTCCATATCCTTGTGACTTAATATAACAACCCATTAAAATAAGCGATTTAATCTAAAATCAACTAGCAAGTTTTTCTAAGTGTCATACACCAACTAGCTAGGTTGTAGGGCCTTGGATTAGGTGAGTGGAGAGTTAACTCTCCAAGGCCACTCAAACAAAACATAGAAGTTGATTAATTGAGCGAAATCCAACTCCGTTAGGTGGACCGAGAAAGCTCTCCTCCAGAGAGTCAAGCACGAGGGGAAGTGAAGGTTGAGAAGAGGGATACCCCCCCTCCGATTAGCTGAATCTGACCTCAAGACCGTTCTGCCCGGCTTCTGATACGGATTGGTGCCCATAGTTGCCACTCCTAGGTTCCACACAGGTGACTGCGGGGGGGAATACCCGTGGTACCTGAGGCAGACGTCGCATCACTTTCAGCAGTACTTATGGGGGGTGCCCTTGCGAAGCTTGGGTGCTTGAGCCGGCAAAGGCTGTCGTTAGGAGGTCGGCGTAACTGTTTCTGATACCTTCGCTAGTTTTTCTGGGCCCTAATCATCCCAGACTGCTTTCGGAAGGCCCTATACTTCGCTTTCCTGTATTTTGGTGTCCGATCCTCATCACCCGGAGCGGAAATACTTGGAGGCTGTTTGCTTGCTGTTTCTCAGGGATTTTTATTTTAGTGAGTGCTCTTTGCTCCTATCTTGCCTAGCTTTTCACTTTTTGAGTCTAATTTAAAATCTATAAAAGTGGCTGATCAAGCGCCTCGTCGTTCGAGGAGAATCCGGGGGTTATCTCCCAAGAGTCCAGAGCCTTCTTCGAGAAGGCGTAGGAGTGATTTAGCAGGTGGTTACCACCCTGTGACATCTGATGCAGTGGAGAGAGATCCTCCACAAAGTTCTGAAGGTTTCATAGCTGATTCCGGTGTCGGTTCCGAGAGGAGCGTTCCGCTCACCTCGCGAGTTTTATTTCCTCGGGAAGAAGATTTTCACATTGAGGACATACCTGAGCCTCCCGCTACAGGTCCATCTCCTCTTCCTCCTGATTATCCGTTCGTTGTTCGGTACATCGATTTCGAGTACGAGAGGCCCGGAATATCTTGGTATCATTCATATCTTTCGATAACACGGCGGGAACGCGGCTCTGTCGTAGATGCTGGAGCATTCGGACCCACAGCACGGTTGAAGGAGGGGGCACTATTGCTTTATCTTCGATTGCTTCTAGTGCTGCTGTGTTTGGCTCTGGTTTCACCGAAGCACATGCTTCTCATTTTGGTCCCTTCTGTTCAGGGATGCCCTCTAGTGGGAATCCCTCTTTTTCCTTTTCCGCTGCTGCAGCTGGATCTACGCCCATGTCTAACATGGCTAGTGGATCAGATTCGTTTCAGGGTTTCCCCTTTGGGACTGGACACATTCCTAGTTCCAATCCTTCTTTAGGGTCGTTTCCATTTACATTCCAGACCCAGAGTTTCAACCCTTGGTCAGGGGGGCAAAGTTCGACTACTTTTACAGGGTGGAATCCTGTGTTTACTACAGCGGGGGCAGGGAATTAGTTTTACGTAGGTCATCAAGGGAATTATTCTTTCCCTTCGTCGAGTGCTTACCAGACCTTTTCTCCTCTTTCTAATGCCTGGAACCCCTATCAGGGGCTCTCCTCTTCATTCAATACTTTAGCGGGGGAAGCTGGGTGGGCTGGTAACTGCGTTGGGAGGAGGTTCTTCTCCTTTTTCTACAAGTCCTTACGGCAACACGGTGCCTTATCAAATCCAGGCTATTCTTTTCAGAATGTTGGGAATCCATCCCATCAAGGATGGAATCCTCAGGCTCCTCCTCGCTTACCTTTTCTGGCAACTTTAAAATTGCCAGATTTGTCAAAGTTGACTAATGATCCGATTCGTTATAGTCCAGGGTGGCCTCCGGTCCCATCCAAACTTCCTTCAAACATCCCAAAATTTGAAGGTAAGAATGGAGAGGATCCGGCTGACCACATCACCACTTTCCACTCATGGTTTTCTTTGAACTCCCTGATCGATGATTTGATTAGGTTGAGATTATTTCAACGCACCCTAACTGGAAATGCTGCCAAATGGTATATCGAGCTCACTGGGGGCAGTTTCACTACATTTGGAGAACTGGCTATCACATTTTTAAACCATTTTCAGTTTCCTATCAGATATGAGGCTGGGACCGTACTCCTAGCTAATTTTAAGCAGGACGAGGCAACTCACATTTCTGATCACATTCAGGAATGGACGAGAAGGAAGAGGCTTATTAAAGCTCATATTCCAGGAGAATTCCTTCTCGAATGGTTTCTGAAATCTCTGCAGTCAGAAATTTCAAAAGATGTATCCCTATCTGGGGTATTTTCCGAGGAGTAGGTCATTTTTAGGGCCCAACAGCTGGAATTGATCTATTCTCAGTCTGGGGTCCTTTATAAATATTTTCCCAATGCTCCTCGCTCAAAATTAGATTTATCGAAAACTAAGCCCGGTCCTCATGGTGATGGGCTTGTCGGATCGATCGGTGAGTGGTGCGGCATTCGACTGCTTTCTCATTGCGACCATGCTTTGCAATACGCTCCTTCTAGCGCAGTCTTCATGCAGAAGTGCATCACCTTCCAGTCAAAAACACAATGTTGTCCAAACTTCGATCCCAAAGGAAATCAACTTGATGCGATGGGAAGAAGAAGGGACGAAATAATAAGAAGAAGGAAATAATGGGAAGGAAATGCAAATAAAACACTTGAGCGTGTTGGTGAGGGTCAAAGGAGAAAAATAAAGTGAAGTTTCCATGCAAGCTTTGTGCTTTGGAGACCATCTCACACACCTTTGCCTAAAATTCGGGATGTGCGGCGCTTATTAGCTCGGCGGGGTTCTTCTAGTTCCCGGGCTATGTTAACAAACCCTTTTCCCCAAGGGTAGCAATTAGTTGCTGGCATGAACCAAAATGATGGGGCTTCCTCTGGGGGCACCCAGGAAGGGGAAATTCCATCGAACATTTTTATGATGAGTGCTCACGCAGATATCGCTACAAGATCCCGTGATTATGGCGGAGAAGAGTCTTCGAAAGCTAAGGAAGTTCCTGATGCTACTGAGCCGCTTCACATTGCGAAGCCTATTGTTGAGTCTATGCCTCGAATGCCCAAAGCATCCTCTAAGCGGTCAATGATTAATCCAAACGCTAGGGCTGCCCAGAACTACTCGATTGTGGAAGATCTGGCGCAGAGTCCTTGTCCTATGTCAGTTTTAGAGGTACTCCAGTCTTGTCCGGCTCAACGCAGTGCTTTGCTCACTGCCATTGGGGATATTGATCCAAAAAATTCTCTTCTGATTACTTTTGATATGAATAATTTTAAGAAGAGACTTCCTCATCACATGGATTTTCATATTAAATCGTCGTATCAGAAGTGCAATATCTTTCGAACGGTTGTTGATGAGGAATGGTAGTCGATGAGGTGCTTCCACATGCGTGATGTCTCTCGCATGCTGGAAGACACTTGGATCTCCCAAAGCTGTTCCATCTAGCACTGTTCTTACTGCGTTCGATGGTCATTCTCACAGACCCCATGGTATTGTCCCAGCTTTTCCCATCTATGTTGGGGGCAAAAATGTCAACATAGAGGTTGAGGTAGTGGATGAAGCCTTGGAATAAAACCTTCTGTTGGGGAGGAACTGGATATATGAGATGGATGCCATTGCATCCTCATTATTTCGAATTGTATGTTTCCCCCACGAAGGGAGGATCGTTACGGTGGATCAACTGGACTGTCCTCCTGTAGACCTGGATGCACCTTCTGACTCATCTGTTCCTAAGTTGGATAATACTAAGGCGCCTGTTGAGAATCTAGGAGTTGGAATGTATTCTTCCCTAATGGGTACTTTTGATCTTCCTCCTCCCTCTTTGTGCATATCAATGCTATTTCATCCTCGAGCTTCCTGGGCTTCCCTTCGAAGAGTTCTAGTGAACTCATTATTTTTCGGACCCTTGGACCTTACCTTCCCCTACTGCCACATTAGCAGAAGGTCAAGTGGGTGGAATGGAATTTCCGATTTCTGCTGCTGAGATTGCATATCAGTCTATTGTTGACACTGCAGAATCCATCCCAGCTCCTCTTTCACCGGAAGAGTTGGATGGTGATGTGGCTTCGGCTTGGACGCTTAGTTCTTCTTCGGCCCAAGATTGCCTTGATACCACTCTTCCATCTGAAGAGGCCATCCTAGAAGCCATGACAGGTATAGATAGACCGTGGGATGATTTGCATCATCGGTCTTACTTCCTACCTGACTTGAACGAAGTTGAAACAAGTTTTCCGAGTCTTCCCTCTCCTGGTCCTGTTCACCCAGTCTTGAACCCTTTGGCACCAACACAGGTTTATGCTGAAGGGAACATGGCTGTGATCTCTCCTACTATCCCGGTGAACATTTCCAGGGATCCCAATATTATCGAGAATGTCTTCATTGGAACTGAATGTTCCCGTGAAGAGGTTCAAATTTACATCAAGATCTTTAAAGAGTATAGGGATGTATTTCGCTTGGTCTTATGAGGAAATGTACGGCATAGACCCATCTATAGTCCGACATGAGATCTGAACGTATGAAAACGCTAGCGGTGAGGCAAAAACTTCGTCTAGGTCAATCCTAGGAAGGCGACGGTATCAAGGCCCAGAAGTTGAAAAATTTGCTTAAGGCGGGATTCATTTTCCACTGTTCCTCGGCGGAATGGGTTTCAAACCCCGTTCCGAAGTAGATAAAAAGCAAGGAACGATTCGAGTGTGCATCGATTTCGGAGACCTAAATAAAGCATGTTCTAAAGATAATTACCCCACACCATTTATAGATCAGATCATTGATGAGTGTGCTGGGGATGAGATTTTCTCCTTCATGGACGGTTTCTCCAGATATAATCAGATTACTATCCGTCCTGAAGATCAGCATAACACTGCCTTTATTTGTCCCTGTGGTACTTTTTCATACAAGAAGATGCCTTTTGGTCTTAAAAATGTTGGGGCTAGGTTTCAGCGGGCCATGTCATATGCTTTCCATGACATCAAAAAGATTATCGAGGCCTATTTCGATGATTTAGCTACTCATTCTTGAAAGAGGATGGATCATCCTGCTCACCTCCATCAAATATTTGAACGATGTCATTTCTATAAGATCAGGTTGAATCCGAACAAGTGTGTTTTCGCGGTTACATCCGGTCAGTTATTGGGATTCATTGTGTCTAGGGAAGGGATAAAGAGGTAGATCCCTTCAATTTTGAGAGACAATACTTCGGTTGCCTCCCCCGTCTTCAATTCGTCGGCTTCAAAGTCTTCAAGGGAATTCTAATTTTCTTCGGAGATTTATCGTCGATTATGCTGAAATTACAAAGGGATATATGAGGCTTGTTAAAGAAAGGGGTTCATTTTCTTTGGGACGACTACGCTCAACGCTCATTCGATGCTTTGAAAAAGGCATTGACCTACGCTCCTCTGCGGTCACGATTATAAGCAGAGAGATTTTCTTTTGTATCTGGCTACAGTAGAATCTACCATCGGTATGGTTCTGGTTCAGGAAGATGATGCTCTTGCAGAGCATGTTATTTACTACCTTAGTCGAGGACTAGTAGGACCTGAACTTTGATACACTCCGATAGAAAAATTAGCCTTAGCATTTCATCTTTGTGCGGCGACTTCCCCAATTACATTATTCTTCGCAAAACTTATGTCTTGGCAGCTGCCAATCCATTTCAGTTTGTCCTCAGCAGGCAAGTGATTGGGGGCAAATATAATAGATGGATTGTGATTTTACAGGAATTTTATCTTGAGTTCATGTCTTCCAAATACAAGAAGTCATTAGTTTTTGGGGAATTGATCTCCGAGTTGCCCTGTGGAGAGGAGATGATCTATGATGAGTCCTTTCCGGACGAACACTTGTTTCTAATCTCTCCACAGGATCCTTGGTACGGGGATATCATTGTGTATCTCTAGACTGCGAAGTTTCCCTCTACTTTTTCGAAAGATGAGCGTCGTAAACTGCATCACTTGGCCAAGAATTATTTTATTATTGGTGATGCTTTGTACCGTCGAGGGGTTGATTCAATCCTAAGACACTACTTAACTCTCAAAGAAGCTGAGGCTGTGCTCAATGATTCTCACAGTGGAGCTTGTGGGGGTCATTTATCTGGGCTTGCTACAGCCCAAAAGATTTTGCGTGTTGGATACTTTTGGCCCTCGATTTTCAAAGATTGTATTGAATCGATAAAAAAGTGTCATCTGTGTCAGGTTTATACTCAAAAAATGCGCGCTCATCCAGCTCCGCTTTTTCCAGTCGTTACTGTCGGACCCTTTAAAAAGTGGGGTATTGATTATACTAATTGTAACCTGCCTTCGGCAAAAGGTCACAAGTACATTATCGTAGCAGTAGACTACTTCACGAAGTGGGTCGAGGCTATGCCTACTTTTGGGAAGGATGGTGAGACTGCAGCTCTTTTCCTATTCAACCAGGTTATCGCTCATTTTGGTATTCCTAGAGAGATTGTCACTGACCATGGCAGTCATTTTTAGAATAGTATGATGGCTGAGTTGGCTTTCAAATTGGGTTTCCGGCAGGAGCATTCATCTCCATATTATCCTCAAGCCAATGGGAAAGTGGAAGCCGTGAATAAATCCTTGAAGACAATTCTTCAAAGGAAAATTGATAAAGCTAGATCCAACTGGCATATTATGCTATATCCTGCACTTTGGGCATACAGGACGTCAGTGAAAACTGCAACTGGCTTTACTCCGTTTCAGTTAGTGCACGAGGTGGAATCTGTATTTCCTATTGAATGCGAGATTCCTTCTCTTAAATTAGCTGTTGAACTTCTTCCTGACACTTCCAGTCTGGCAGAACGGCTTCTTCATCTGGAACATCTCGATGAGCAGCGTCGAGATGCCGCTACAATGAATGAAGCGTATAAAAACCGAGTAAAAGTTCAGTACGATAAGGCGGTCAAGCCTAGGGTCTTTTCGGAAGGTGACCTTGTTTTGGTCTATGCCCAAGAAAAGGATGCCCTGGGGGCAGGAAAGTTTAAATCTATGTGGTATGGCCCCTATATCGTTAAAAAAGTCCTTAAGAAAGGAGCATATACCTTGGTTGGTTTCAAAGGGAACGAGTTGCTGGAGCCCCGAAATGGGCTCTATTTGAAGAAGTATTATGCCTAGGCTTCGGCCTGGCATGTTGTTTTTGTATATAGTAGTTTTTGCTTTGTACACATCTGATTGATTTTCGATCTTTGATGAGTTGGTGATGTTTTTGATCTGCTTTGGCAGGTTGTGTTGGATGTCATGAGTCATTTTGGTTTCGCCGATGGTGCTAGTAGACACACCCGGAACTTAGCTTCCGCGGCTTGGGTGCTTCATTATCCATCCGGTCAGCTGTTAGTATCAAGAGGGGTCTGCATTGGTCCTGCTTCCAATAATATAGCGGAATACACTGCAGTTATTCATCTACTCTCGGAGGCAATATCTTTGGGTGTTGATTCGTTGGTAGTTTTCTTGGACTCCCAGCTGGTGGTGTCGCAGTTGAACAACACTTATCGGGTACGATATCCATTTTTATTACGATTGTTTTTGAGGGTACGTTTGTTACAAAGGTCATTTCAATTTTTAACTTTCATTCATATTCCTCGAGCTGACAATTGGTTTGCTGACTCATTAGCTAATCAAGCATTATATTGGCATATTAATCATTCCATACAATAAATTTTTAATCATCAAAAACATCATACATTTGATACATTTATCACATCACATCAAATATCGTTGTATATATATCATCGGAGTGTCAAAAAACTTTACAAAATTTGGATCCACAATGTCGTACAAAACTTGGGCTTATGCCCCCATCATGTTCAATCTCAAAAAAGAATATACAGTCATCTAATACATAATATCTGTCTACTCCTGAGGTCCCTGCCCAGAAGTCGTGTTCCTATAGAACGTGACTGCAGTGGCAACTCGGCGGAATAATCTAACCCAGTCTCGGGGCACTCCTACCACCCGTCTCTGGATGGCTTCCGGTAGATCCTCCACAGCAGCCATAGGTATTTGGCGGGTTAGTCCCTCCAAATTCCTCTACACAACTTGGAGAGTCCTATCTGAATCCACAGTATCCACTTCACCCTTGCAGCGCTTGTGGCGCGGGAGATCCTCAGGTCGAGCTGGTCCAACATTTGACACATGATCATTTTAAATTGTCAGTCATTATGAATCCAATCAAAAACATGTTTGTTTTTCATTTTTTCATACATATTTGAAAAAATCCAAAAAAATTATATAAGTCAAAATATTTTTTTTGCAAACTTACCGAATGTGCCCCATGTTATGCCTGGTGGAAGAACTAGATCTGGATCTCCACGGAAGTCCATCCCGGCATAGGGATAGTTGTCCACTGCGATGATTTGTTCTCCCCACTAGCGGAAGAACTCATCGTCCCATGTGGTCCGGGGTACCTCACTACCCCCAAATCTCTTCATAATGTCCGCCCAATGGGCAATTCTTGGGTCCCATGGGCTACTGATAGTAGAGATGACTCTGGGTCTCAAAGCTGGAATCTTCTCAAAGAAGAATGTTGTCAAAATTGTACCGTAGCCAAAGTGTTTGGTCTTTGCTTGGCGAATTGAGGTCAACTGTTGTTTCATGTTCAGTAAAAGGGCTATGCACCAATCATACAAATGAGTCAAACATTCTACTGCTATGCTCATTTGCGTCCTGGACGCCTGATGTAGAGAGGAAAATCCTGCCACTCTGCCTATGGTGAAAAGGAGGATTTTCATGTGCAAATCCCTCACATATTTAATTGAAATCTGAGTTCCAACCTTTTTGGAACCCCCTACGCAATACACGTGGACATAGTCTTCCACGGTTAACCCTCCCAGGGGCTTCCCGTGCAAGTCTACTGGTTCTCCCCTCCGGGAGAGTCCAGTAATAAAGTATATGTCTTCCACTTCAATGCGTAGTGGCATCTGATCTATCACGAAACAATCCTGATCTGGTTCCCAGTAATTTACGAGCATTTCTAGCAACCGAGGATTGCTTTTCATATTTGGCATTTTAAAGAATTTGAACAATCCGCAATTCCGAAGGATATTTTGAGCTGCTCGATCTTGCATGACCTCTTGGTCAATTGCGCTATGCTCACGTTCTCTCCATGAGATTGTCATCCTGTCAAATTTCATAAAATCATGCATTAGCCATGCTTTTTTGGATTCAGACCTGCGCATACACGACTTTTTCTTTGCATAGTCGCGTGTATACGTGAGTTTCCTTTAATGAACCTGTGTATGCGCAAGTCCGCATTTTTTAGCAAGGGTTTTAAAGCTAAAATTTACTTAATTTTAATTTCCAAACGGACAAAATGATTTGAAAGGATGATTTAGGAGCCTACCTGAAATTTCGGCGCGATTCGACGGTCGGTTGTTCCTGATTTGACGAAAGAAGGTTTTTGCTCCAGAGCACTTTTTTCCAAATCAACAATGCAATAATGAACCAAATATGAGGTAATTTGTCTATATATGCCTAAAAAGTTGAAAATTTTCGCACAAATTCATTATGCCCATTTTTTCGATCTATCTTAAGCTGCATAACTCGAATGCTTGGAAGTGCCCAGTTTGGTATGTTTTCAGGTACATTTTGACGATTTTGAGATTTTTCCCGGTTTTTGATCCATGATTACCAACTCGTCATGGCAGGTATATGATCTTCACTGGTATATAGGTTAGGGAAATCACTCTCCGTTGCATCTTGCATACTAGCCTCCATACTGATCACTTGCCTTAGGGTCGATCCCATTAGGTCATGAGTATTACACCCATTTCACTCGCCAATTGTTTAATCATGGCTTGATGGTAGAGCCTTCCTTTACATGGGCTTCCTAGTTAGTTCCTCGCTATCACTTGTTTCCCATGTTGCGTTTTATGTAGGCTCGAGAGTTCTCTTTAGTCCCGCCATGTCTTATGTGTTGAAGCTTCATTCTTCTTCTTCATCACTATCATTTTTTCTGGCTTTTACCCTAGAGGCTCCCTGGTGTCGTTAAGTTGTATTACTACATTGCATATTGGCTACTTGTTTATCCTAGCCTTTAGCTGGCTTCATTTTGACTCGATGTTTAAGCCAACTTTTGACCTTGACTCTCTGTACAAGTTAACCATTGCATGCACTTAGCTATCACAACTTGACACCTTTTACCCATGGATGGAACGTTCCTCTGAGTATCACTTACCAGTTTTTGCCACCTTGCATTGAGCATAGGATTGTTCCAATCCCAGGAACTAGTGCATCTGATTTTTTGATACTCGTTCTATCCATTGTACCATAGCATTCTTTTATTCTTTTTCAGGCTTATTATATGAAAAAGACAAAAAAATCAAATATAAAAAAAAGAGCTGGAACGGGATGTATCTTCGTTATTTTGATGGCAGTACAGAGTCAGTTTGTCGCCCTTGAACAAAGCACATTTACTTATATATATCTCCTTCATTTGGGATGGTTTTAGTTTTGACCTAGGTTCAGCCTTTACCATGTTTCACTTGTCAGTTCTCCCCCGGTTTGTTATCTCTTCCAATCATATGGAGAGTTTGTTCTGCCTCCTGCATAACAGACTTATACAGTGTCACTTTTTACTGCCATGGTCATCACGAGTCGTGCTTTTGTTCAAAGGAAGTCTAACCTGAGTCGGCCATTCTGCGGTGTCTCTTGACTCATTATTCAGTCGGCCTTCCCGGTCTTGTCAGTATCATGTTCTATCACATCAGATGTTTTGGTCTTCTGCTCATGCTGGTTTGAGAAGGTCCCCATTGACTTCTTGCTGGCGGGTTTGTCTCTTATTGACTACGACACATTGCTCTGAGAGCAAACCTAGAGCTGCACCCTGGGCCTATTTCCATCATTGATAGGTGACCTTGTGCTCAGCATTTGATCATCACCATGGGTCTTTGATTGAGTGGTTTCCCCTGTGTTCGACGTCAGCACACATTATCACACTTGGGATTCGTGCAGTACCTTGATTTCCATTTGACCCTATCGGTGGATTTCTCTCCTCTGTGCCAGCTTTCATTATTGGTTGGTTCAGAGGGTTTCTTCCGTGTGCTAGCTTCATCTTTTGCATGTCGTAAACGTACTTTGGTTTTGGTTTCGTCACTCTACTTCATCCGATTCCTTCCAAATCTTGGCCTGCAGGTTACACTCGCGCTGGACTGATGTAGGATGCCTTAATGCCTTCCTTCCAGAAGATCTTTTCCCATCGACTCCGACTCATTGCTCTAGGAATAAGGTCTAGAGTCTTTTGTCAGTACCTTAGGGTTTGCAGTCATCAGTGGCAGGCTCTTCGCTATCAACAGTGGGGATTCATCATTGCCTCCTGATTGGTAGATTCTTTCAAGTGTTCGACTTCAACTCATTCATTCACACTTGTTAGATTGTACTGGGGCACCTTGACACTCATTATCATTATCGGTGGGCTGTCTCGCGTTGGTTAACGGTATACATCATTGACCGGTAATCCAACGATTTCTCACATGGTCGACTTCAGCTCATTTATTCCCATTGTGTAGAATTGTGCCATAGTGATCGGTGAAGACCTCGGGTTGCATCAGTATTCTTCGGTTCACTTTTGACAGATCATTCAGTTTCTGCCAGTGATGCCGTCCACCCTTATATGTTGCAGTTCAGTACAGCAGCATCTTATATGTTGGCTCCCGAGTTGCGTGATTGTACCATTTGTTCCACCTCTTATGATTCGGTACTTGGAGATTCAGTTACTTATATGATCAGACATCCAGTTGCACCATCTTTGATCAGATTTCTATATGTGATACTTGGACATTGATTCAGACTTACACTTCCGGGCCATGCTCAGATGATTCATTGTGTACTTTCAGTTCAGCTATACTTGTATACATGTTGGATCTATTCACTACTTTCTATATGATGTATTTTTGACTGAGGACGGGTATGCCCGCCTTAGCATGAGTTGACTCTCTGTTTATTTCATTGGTTTTTGGCAGGCTGAAATCTGGTGAAGTCCTCTCTTGTCCTTGCGAAGTTCTTTCTATGTGCATAATACATTTCGGCCATCATGTACCCCTTCTGACCTCATATATTAGGGGGCATCTTTTATAGCATCATTTCTCACCTTCATATGATTCATGATTGCTTTGATGGTTTTCGGCACCCATTCCTACAGACTTGGACAAATTCACTTAAAAACAGTGTAAAAATCCCCATACGTGACTATGCCCGTACTTTTCCGCGTGTATACGCGAGTTCAACTGCACTTTTTCGCGTATGCCATTAAAATTATGAAAAAATATATAAAAATTCCCTATTTTCGGGCTGGGTTGATGGTTACTCAGGTAGTTCAACCACCCTAGCACGTGGCCAACTGTTTCCAACTGTTGAAACTACTTGGAGGGAGTATAAAAACCCCTCATGTGTATGGCCTAAGGGAGAGAGAGAATTATTGATATTATACTCTGTTGGATCCAAGTCTGATTCCCCGTGCCTCCTTCACTTTCCCAGTTCATTACAGGAAACCCTTGTTTCCTTGAGATGCTCATCTCCCTATATATCATCTCGTATGCACTAGTTTGGAAGGAGTCTTAGCGAGGCAAGGGCGGGACGGATCCGGACGACGGTCTGCTCGAAGATCATGGAAGGATTCGGGTGATCTCTCCACTCGTTACTTTTGTACATGCTATTTCTAATACAGAAGTACCAGCTTGTTCCCGAAATATACGTGTTAGTGTCTGCTTACATATATGAGAATATTTGTTATTTAAGCATTCATTATGATTTATTTAATGTTTTATATGAATTTCACTAACATTTAGAGTAGATATATGTTGTACAACCAGTTCTTTGTGCTTGTTTCTTCTTGTCTTTCAGGTTAAGAAGGAAGGAAGGTTGCTGGGGGTTTGAACCCTGCGGGATCTTCTTCAACTGTAGGACCTACGGGTAACTTCCTCAATCTACTCTATTTAGTTTTTCTGAACATGCATGGTTGTGTGAGTCCTTCTTAAATAGCATGCCCCTGCTCTGTGGAGGTTGTAACCCAACGAACCTCTAGGGTGATATTCCCCGAAACATGGTGGAATTTCAAATAGAATAGGTGGCCGACCACCAATATCCACCTGGATCATTAGGGCCACAAAGCGGCTACGGGAGTGCAGGACCCGAAAACCTACTAAAAATAGTAAGTTGTGCTAAAAGTGAAAAGCTGCAAGAATTTATGGTGCGGGTCCAAATGTAATAAGTGGGTGGCCACCGATATCCACCTAGATCATTCCTCACTCCTTAGGTAGCAATGTCCCCCATTGCATTGAGATCCTCCATGAGATGAGGCAAATTCTATTAAACTTGGTATTAGTTGTGTCGAAGATGTCATGGACCTGCGAGGAGACATGCTGGATGCGTTTAGTAAATTTGGTTTCTTTATTAGCCTCAAACAATACATGTGTGGAGTTTTTTGTGTAGTTGTATGAGGTATGGCAACATCAGGCAGTGGTGCGTCAGAGGTTAGATCAATGGAGTGATTGTCCTAACAGTGTAGAGGAACCTTTGTGAGTGAGGATAAAATGTCCTTGTATTCCTCCATGACTTTGTCCATCTACTTTTGCCATGTAGGGGAGCCTTGTTTTGAGGTTGTGGCCACAATATGCTTCTTTCCCTATGACCGAGTTGTAAGGAAAATAAATTTCTTGGTTTGGGAAACAATATTACTACGTTGTTTTGCAATAGTCAAAGAGATGACAGGAGGTGGTGCTACCTCTAATATCTTGTACAATTTATTTCCCAAAGTAATAATAACAACACAAGGCATAGACTCATACACAGCATGTCACCTCCATAAGTATGGTTGGCCCAATCATACATCAGCTACATCAAGAGCAGCAACATCACAAACTACCTCATCCGTGAATGGCTTAGTACTGTAGAGAAAGAGGCACTGATGGAGAATGCATAGATCTCTCCCTGGGAGAAGCCACCCGATGCTATACAGCTGCGGGTGTTCTATGTTCAACAGGTCGAGCCGCTTCACGACCGCTGCTGAAATGAGGTTCTTTTGGGTTCTACTATCGACAAAGAATTGCAATGGAGAACCCTTCACCCACATCTGCGAATGGAAGAGGCACTCCCCCTCCTCTGGATCCTCGAGATCCTCCCTCTCGACCTTGGTGGTAGCAACAATGGCACTAGGATCTACATCAATGATATTTCTCCCTTTGTCATTACCTTTGTCTGGTTCTGACTCAGGATCAGAACATGCACCTAATTCAAGTGCCTTTAGTTTGGCCACCAATGATGGTTTGGCCGAACACTCATTTGTGCTATGAGTGGAGCTATTATGAAATTAACACCACTTCCCCATGTCCTTCTTTGGATTTTTGGTGTTGTTCTGAGTTGCCCCGCTTTAGCCTTGCCCTTTTTTCTTCAGTTCAGGGGTGCCTTTCCTGACTTTGGATTTGTGGTTCCAACTTCTCACTTCTTCTGCTTAAATTTATGCTCTATCTTGGCGGCATAGCGATATGCCATGCCAACCAATGTAATGTCGAGGAGCTCCATTTCCTCCTGAATGTCTCGGTGCAGACAACTGTGGTACTTGAGCACCAAATGTCTCTGTGAATCTTTAATACACAACTTTGTGCGCAGGGTATGGAACAAATTTTTCAGTTCGTGCACATCTTGATCCCTTTGCTGCCACAACGTGGTCCATTGGATGTACTTTTCCTCATAGCTCCCCATGAGATAAAATTGTTCATTGATTCCATCTCAGAACGAATTCCAAGTGGGTGTGGCCAAGAACAGAGAGGGCTCTGTCCCGTCCTTTTTCTCACAATAGGTTTCCCACCAATCTTTGGCATGAGGGGCGGCTTTGAGGAGTGCAAAAATAATATTTTCTCGGTCAGAGAAATCATGGACCAAGAAAGACCCTTCTAGAAAATTCAACCATATATTTACAGCGTCTACATATTTCTAGCCTTCAAATATAGGAATGTCAAATTTTACCTATACCTTAAAGGGAGTGACGCCTCCAGAGTGGTTTTTGGATGCAGATGCGCCACAGGTGGTCAATCGTTGAAGGATCTGAGCAAATTTATACATCCTCGCATTCCATTATTTCTTGAGGGCCTCCTTGAAAAATATTTTGATAGGATCTCTTGCTCCCTCATCTTTCTTTTCCTCGACCATGGGAGGTCGTCAGGGTTTGCGGGGCTAATCATGCAAGGGCTCAACCAGATCAAGCCCTAAGTCCTTATACCCTGAACGCATTGGGGACATGCAAAGAAAAACGAAGAAAGAGTAGACCCGCTATGATAACACTTATCCATATTTATGCAGGAACACAAGAAAATACAGAAATATACATAAACACAGAGATGCAGCGGAAATAATGCTTCATTTCATTAATATCAAATAACATAAATATGCTTCCAGACATAATGGAAATCAAATAGCTAGGGCGCTGGTAGCTTATCTCTGAGAAGAGATGTGGTGGCTACATGCCTTTGAGTTGTGTTACAAAGAGGCTCGAGGGCCTATTTATTATTGAGAAACAATGGAAAACTCTAAAAATTCAAAAACTTAACCCTAGGAGATGAAGCGCCAAAACTATGGGCCTCATTTGGGTCAATTGGTGTTTCAACTTCCTGGGGTCGTAACTTTGGCATATTATCTCCATTTGACACACATGAGACATCGTTAAAAATATCTATCTGAGGACTACAATTTCTGATTGTGAATATTGATTCTATATTGGAATCATATCCCCTTGAGGCGCGATGCCCAAAAAACGTCGTTTAGGGCCTCAAAATGGCTCCAAAATTTCAAGACCCGAAAAATTGCTAAAAATAGTAAGTTGTGCTGAAACTGAAAAACTGAAAGAAATGATGGTGGTGTTTCAAATGGAATAGGTGGGTGGCCACCAATATCCACTTGGGTCATTAGGATCCGAAAACGACTTCGTGAGTGCAAGACCTGAAAACCTACTAAAAATAGTAAGTTGTGCTAAAAGTGAAAAGCTGCAAGAATTGATGGTGTGGGCCCAAATATAATAGGTGGGTAGCCACCGATATCCACCTGGATCATTCCTCACTCCTTAGGAAGAAATATTTCCCATTACATTGAGATCCTCCATGAGATGATGAAAATTCTGTTGAACTGGGTATTAGATTTTTCAATGATTTAATGGACCTGTGGGCAGACATGCTGGGTGCATTTAGTAAATTTGGTTTCTTTATTAGCCTTAGACAGTACATGTGTGGATTTTTTTTGTGTAGTTGTATGAGGTATGGCAAGATCAGGCGACGGTGCGTTGAGGGTCAGATCAATGGAGTGCTTCTCCTGGCACTGTAGAGGAACCTCTATGAGTGAGGAGAAAATTTCCTCGTATTTCTCCATGAATTTGTCGATCTACTATTTTCGTGTAGGGGAGCCCTATTTTGAGGTTGTGGAAACAATATTATTCTTTCCCTGTGATCGATTTGTAAGGAAAATAAATTTCCTGGTTAAGGAAAAAATCTTATTGCGTTGTTTTGTGAGAGTCAAAGAGATGACAGGAGGTAGTACTACCTTCGGTATCCTATACAAGTTATTTCCCAAAGTAATAATAACAACAAGAGGCATATAATCATACATAGTATGTCACCTCCATAATTATGGTTGGCCCGATGATACATCAGTTACATCAAGAGGAGCAACATCACACACTACCTCATCCATGAATGGCTTGATACTCTACGGAAAGAGGCACTGTTGGCGAACTCTTAGATCTCTCCCTGGGTGAAACCACCTGAGTTATACATCTACAGGTGTGTTATTGTCTGTAGGTTGAGCCGCTTCATGACCTTTTCTAAAATGAGATTCTTTTGGCTTCTGCTATTGACAAGGAATTGCAATGGAGAACCCTTCACCCACATCTACGAATGGAAAAGGCGCTCCCCCTCCTATGGATCCTCATGATCATCCCTCTGGATCTTCGTGGTGGAAACAATGGCACTAGGATCTGCATCAATTATTTTCTTCCCTTTGTCAATGCCTTTGTATGGTTCTAACTTGGGATCATAACATGCATCTGATTCAAGTGCTTTTAGTTCGGCCACTAATGACTGTTTGGCTCGACATTAATTTGTGCTGTGAGTGGGGCTATTATGAAATTCACACCACTTTCGCTTGTCCTTATTTGAATTTGTGGTGTTTTTCTGAGTCGCCCCACTTTGGCCTTGCCCCTTGTTTTGCGATTCATGGGCGCCTTTCCCTGGCTTGGGATTCACGGATCCAAAGTCTCGCTTCTTGTGCTTAAATTTCTGCTCGATCTTGCTGGCATAGCGATATGCTGTGCCAAGAGATGTGATGTCTAGGAGCTTAATTTTCTCCTAAATGTGCCTGTGCAGACAGCTATGGTATTTAAGCACCAAATGTCTCTCTAAATCTTTAATACCCAACTTTGTGCGCAGGGTATGGAACAAATCCATCAGTTCGTGCACATCTTGATCCCTTTGGTGTCGCAACATGGTCCATTAGATGTAATTGTCCTCATAGCTCCCCATAGGATAACATTACTCCTTGATGCCATCTCAGAACAAATTGCAAGTGGGTGCAGCCTAGAACAAAGAAGGCCCTATCCCGTCCTTTTGCTCACAGTAGGTTTCCCACCAATATTTGATAGGGGGCCGACTTTGAGGAATTCAAAAATAATATTTTCTCAGTCGAAGAAATCATGGACCGAGAAATAACCTTCTAGAAAATTCAACCATCTATCTATGGCTTCTGCATATATTTGGCCTTCAAATATAGGAATGTCAAATTTTACCTGTACCTTGAAGGGAGTGGCGCCTCCACAGTGATTGTTAGATGTAGATTCTTCGTAGGTGGGAAACCGTTGAAGAATATGAGAAAAGTTACCCATCATTGCATTCTTTTGTTTCTCAAGGGCCTCCTTGAGCAATAATTTGATAGGATCTCCTGCTCCCTCTTATTTATTTTCTTCCACCATGGGAGGTCATCAGGGTTTTCGAGGCTGATCTTGCAAGGGTTCAACTAGATCAAGATCTAACTCCTTATATCATGACTGTGTTGGGGACATGCAAAGAAAAACAAAGAAAGAGCAGACCCACTCTGACACCACTGATCCAGATTTATGTAGGGACACGATAAAATATAGAAATAGACATAAACACAGAGATGCAGTGGAAATAATGCTTCCTTTCATTAATATCAAACAATAGAAACATGCTTACAAACATAATGGAAATCAAATATCTAGGGCGTTGGTAGCTTATCTCTGAGAAGAAATGTGGTGGCTACATGCCTCTGAGTTGTGTTACAATGAGGCTCCTAGACCTATATATTATTGATAAACAATGGAAAACTCTAAACGTCCAAAAACCTAACCCTAGGAGATGAAGCACCAAAACTATGGGCCCCGTTTGGGTAAATTGGTGTTTCAACTTCATGGGGTCGTAACTTTGGCATACTATCTCCATTTGATGCACATGATACATCATTAGAAATATCTATCTAAGGAATACAAATGCTAACCATGAAAATTGAATCCAGAATGGAATCATATCCACCAGAGGCGCGATGCCGATAAAACGTTGTTTAGTGCCTCAAAACGGCTCTAGAAGTTCAGGACCCGAAAAACTTCTAAAAATAGTAAGTTGTGCTGAAACTGAAAAACTAAAAGAACTGATGGTGGTGTTTCAAATGGAATAAGTGGGCGGCCACCAATATCCACCTGGATCATTAGGGTCCCAAAATGGTCCCGGGAGTGCAGGACCCAAAAACTTGCTAAAAATAGTAATTTGTGCTAAAAGTGAAAAGCTGCAAGAATTGATGGTGTGGGTCCAAATGTAATAGGTGGGTGGCCACCAATATCCACCTAGATCATTCCTCACTCCTTAGGAAGCAATGGTCCCCATTGCATTGAGATCCTTCATGAGATGAGGAAAATTCTATTGAACTGGCTATTAGATTTTTTGAAGATGTCATGGACCTGCGGGCAGACATGCTGGATGTGTTTATTAAATTTGGTTTCTTTATTAGCCTCAGATAGTACATGTGTGGATTTTGTTTGTGTATTTGTATGAGGTATGGCAACGTCAGGCGACGGTGCATTGGGGGTCAGATCAATGGAGTGCTTGTCCTAACAGTGTAGAGGAACCTCTGTGAGTGAGGAGAAAATTTCCTCGTATTCCTCCATGACTTTTTCCATCTGCTACAGCCGTGAAGGGGAGCCTTGTTTTGAGGTTGTGGCCACAATTTTCTTTTTTCCCTGTGAGCGATTTGTAAGGAAAATAAATTTCTTGGTTTTGGAAACTATCTTACTACATTATTTGGCAGTAGTCAAAGAAATGACAGGAGGTGGTACTACCTTTGGTATCTTGTACAATTTATTTACCAAAGTAATAATAACAGCACAAGGCATAGACTCATACACAAAAATTTACCTCCATAAGAGTCGTTGGCCCAATAATACATCAGCTACATCAAGAGGAGCAACATCATACACTACCTCATCCGTGAATGGCTTGATACTGTACGGAAGGCGGCACTGTTGGCGAACGTGTAGTTCTCTCCCTGGGAGAAGCCACCCGATGGTATATAGATGCGGGTGTTCTATGTTCGGTAGGCCGAGATGCTACATGAAATCTGTTGAAATGAGGTTCTTTTGGCTTCTGCTATTGACAAGGAATTTTAGTGGAGAACCCTTCACCCAAATCTGCGAATGGAAGAGGCGTTCCCCCTCCTCTGGATCCTCGGGATTCTCCCTCTAGATCTTACTGGTGGAAACAATGGCATTGGGATCTGCATCAATGATATGCTTCCCTTTGTCATTTCCTTTGTCTGGTTCTGACTCAGGATCAGAACATGCATCTAATTCGGGTGCCTTCAATTTGGCCACCAACGACTGTTTGGCACGACACTCATTTGTGCTGTGAGTGGGGATATTATGAAATTCACACCACTTCCATGTGTCCTTCTTTGGATTTGTGGTGTTTTCCTGAGTCTCCCCGCTTTTGCCTTGCCCCTTGTTCTGCAGTTCAGGGGTGCCTTTCCCTGGCTTCGGATTCGTGGATCCAAAGTCTCGCTTCTTCTACTTAAATTTCTACTCGATCTTGGTGGCATAGCAATATGCCATGCCAAGCGATGTAATGTCGTAAAACTTCATTTCCTCCTGAATGTATCTATGTAGAAAACTGCGGTACTTGAGCACCAAATGTCTCTCTAAATCTATAATACCCAACTTTATGCGCAGGGTATGGAACAAATTCGTCAATTCATGCACATCTTGATCCCTTTGCTACCACAGTGTGGTCCATTGGATGTACTTATCCTCATAACTCCCCACAGAATAACATTTTTCCTTGATGCCATCTCAGAATGAATAACAAGTGGGTATTGCCTAAAAAAGAGAAGGCTTTGTCCCATCCTTTTGCTCATAGTAGGTTTCCCACCAATATTTGGCATGGGGGGGCGGCTTTGAGGAGAGAAAAAATAATATTTTCTCGGTCGCAGAAATCATGGACTGAGAAATAGCCTTATAGAAAATTCAACTATCTATCTACGGCATCTGCATCTATCTGGCCTTCAAATAAATGAATTTCAAAGTTTACCTATACCTTGAAGGGAGTGGTGCCTCCAGAGTGGTTGTTGGATGTAGATGCGTCGTAGGTGGGCAGTCCTTGAAGAAACTGACCAAAGTTATCCATCATTGCATCCCTTTGTTTCTCGAGGGCCTCCTCAAGAAATATTTTGATAGGATCTCCTGCTCCCTCGTCTTTCTTTTCTTCCGCCATGGGAGGTCGTCAGGGTTTCTGAGGCTAATCTTGCAAGGGTTCAACCAGATCGAGCCTTAACTCCTTATACCCTGACTGCGCTGGAGACATGCAAAGAAAAACAAAGAAAGAGAAGAACCACTCTAATACCACTGATCCGAATTTATGCAAGAATGAAATAAAATACAGAAATAGACATAAACACAGAGATGCAGTAGAAATAATGTTTCATTTAATTAATATCAAATAACAGAAATATGCTTACAGAAATAATGGAAATCAAATATTTAGGGCACTGGTAGCTTATCTTCGAGAAAAGATGTGGTGGCTACATGCATCTGAGATGTGTTAAAATGAGACTTGAGGGCCTATTTATTATTGAGAAACTATGGAAAACTCCAAACGTCCAAAAACCTAACCCTAGGAGATGAAGCGCCAAAACTGCGGGCCCTGTTTGGGTAAATTGGTGTTTCAACTTCCTAGGGTCTTAAATTTGGCACACTATCTCCATTTGATGCACATGATACATCATTACAAATATATATCTGAGGGTTAAAACTATTGACCGTGAATCTCAATTCCGGTCCGGAATCATATTCACTAGAGGCGCGATGCCCAAAAAACATCGTTTAGGGCCTCAAAACAGCTCTAGAAGTTCAAGACCCGAAAAAATGCTAAAAATAGCAAGTTATGCTGAAATTGAAAAACTTAAAGAAATGATGGTGGCATTTCAAATAGAATAGTTGTGTGGCCACCAATACCTACCTCGATCATTAGGGTCCCAAAACGACTCCGGGAGTGCAGGACCCAAAAACCTACTAAAAATAGTAATTTGTGCTAAAAGTAAAAAGCTACAAGAATTGATAGTGTGAATCAAAATTTAATAGGTGGGTGGCCACCGATATCCACCTGGATCATTCATCACTCCCTAGGAAGCAATACTCCCCATTGTGTTGAGATCCTCCATGAGATGAGGCAAATTCTGTTGAACTCGGTATTAGATTTGTCGAAGATGTCATGGATCTGCGGCCAGACATGCTAGATGCGTTTAGTAAATTCGGTTTCTTTATTAGCCTCAAATAGTACATGTGTGGATTTTGTTTGTGTAGTTTTATGAGGTATGGCAACATCAGGCGGTGATGCATCAGTGGTCAAATCAATGGAGTTCTTGTCCTGATAGTGTAGAGGAACCTCTGTGAATGAGGAGAAAATTTCCTCATATTCCTCCATGGCTTTTTCCATCTGCTATATCCGTGCAGGGGAGCCCTGTTTCGAGGTTGTGGCCACAATATTCTTCTTTCCCTGTGAGTGATTTGTAAGGAAAATAAATTTCGCAGTTTGGGAAACAATCTTATTGCGATGTTTTGCAGTATTCAAAGAGATGACAGGAGGTTGTACTACCTCTGGTATTCTGTACAAGCTATTTCCAAAAGTAATAATAACAAAAAGATGCATAGAATTATACACAACATGTCACCTCCATAAGTATGGTTGGCCCAATAACACATCTGTTAAATCAAGAGGAGCAACATCACACACCACCTCATCTGTGAATGGCTTAATACTGTACGAAAGGCAACACTGTTGGCAAACGTGTAGATGTCTCACTGGGTGAAGCCACCCGATGGTATATAGCTGCGGGTGTGCTATGGTTGGTAGACCAAGCCACTTCAAGATCTTTGCTGAAATGAATTTCTTTTGGCTTTCGCTGTTGACAAGGAATTGAAGTGGAGAACCCTTCACCCACATCTACTAATGGAAGAGGCGCACCCCCTCCTCTAGATCCTCGGGATTCTTTCTCTGAATCTTGGTTGAGGCAATAATGGAACTGGGATCTGCATCAATGATCTTCTTCCCTTTTTCATTGCCTTTGTCTGGTTCTAACTCAGGATAAGAACATGCATCTGATTCAGGTGCCTTTAGTTCGACCACCAGCAACTGTTTGGCCCGACAATCATTTGTGCTGTGAGTGGGGCTATTATGAAATTCACACCACTTCCCCATGTCCTTCTATTGGTTTTTTGTGTTTTTCTGAGTCCCCCCGCTTTGGCCTTGCCCCTTTTTCTATGGTCCAGGGACACCTTTCCCTTGCTTCGTATTTGCGGATCCCAAGTCTCACTTCTTCTGCTTAAATTTCTGCTCGATCTTGGTGGCATAGTGATATGTCGTGCCAAGCGATATAATGTCGAGGAACTCCTTTTCCTCCTAAATTTGTATGTGCAAACAACTGTGGTACTTAATTACCAAATATCTCTCTTAAAATTTAATACCCGACTTTGTGCGCAAGGTATGGAACAAATTTGTTAGTTCATGCACATCTTGATCCCTTTGTTGTTGCAGCATGGTCCATTGGATGTACTTTTTCTCATAGCTCCCCACAGGATAACATTATTCCTTGATGCCATCTTAGAATGAATTCCAAGTGGGTAGGACCGAGAACAGAGAGGGCTTCGTCCCAACCTTTTCTCATAGTAGGTTTCCCACCAATATTTTACATGGGGGGCGGCTTGAGGAGTGAAAAAATAATTTTTCTCGGTCGAAGAAATCATGGACCAAGAAATACCCTTCTAGAAAATTCAAACATATATTTACGGCATTTTCATCTATCTGGCCTTCAAATATAGGAAAGTCAAATTTTACCTATACCTTGAAGGGAGTGGCACCTCCAGAGTGGTTTTTGGATGTAGATGCATCGTAGGTGGGCAGCCGTTGAAGGATCAGAGAAAATTTATCCATCATCACATTCCTTTGTTTCTCGAGGGCCTCCTTGAGAAAAATTTTGATAGGATCTCCTGCTACCTCATCTTTCTTTTCTTCTGCCATGGGAGGTCGTCAGGGTTTGCGAGGCTAATCTTGCAAGGGTTGAACCAAACTGAGCCCTAACTCCTTATACCCTGACCGCATTGGGGACATTCAAATAAAAACAAAGAAAGAGTAGACCCGCTCTGATACCACTGATCCAGATTTATGCAAGAGGGAAATAAAATATATAAATATACATAAACACAGAGATGCAGTGGAAATAATGCTTCATTTAATTCATATCAAATAACAGAAATATGCTTACAGACATAATGGAAATCAAATAGTTGGGGCTCTGGTAGGTTATCTCTGAGAAGAGATGTTGCGGCTACATTCCTCTGAGTTGTGTTACAATGAGGCTTGAGGGCCTATTTATTATTTAGAAATAATGGAAAACTCTAAACATCCAAAAACCTAACCCTAGGAGATGAAGCGCCAAAAATATGTGCCCCGTTTGGGTAAATTGGTGTTTCAACTTCCCAGGGTCGGAACTTTGGCATACTATCGTCGTTTAATGCACATGATACATAGTTAGAAATATCCATATGAGGACTACAATTGCTGATCATTGAGATTTATTTCGGAACGAAATTTTATCCACCAGAGCCACAATGCCCGGAAAACATTGTTTAGGGCCTCAAAACAGCTCCAAAAATTCAGGACCCAAAAAAAATGCTAAAATTAGTAAGTTTTGCTGAAACTGAAAAACTGAATGAAATGATGGTGGAGCTTCAAATGGAATAGGTGGGTGGCCACCAATATCAACCTAGATCATTAGGGTCCCCAAACGGCTCTGGGTGTGCAGGACCCGAAAACCTACTAAAAATATTAAGTTGTGCTAAAATTGAAACGCTGCAAGAATTGATGGTGCAGTTCCAAATGTAATAGGTGGGTGGCCACTGATATCCACCTAGATCATTCCTCACTCCTTAGGAAGAAATGGTCCCCATTGCGTTGAGATCCTCCATGAGATGAGGCAAATTCTGTTGAACTGGTTATTAGATTTGTCGAAGATGTCATGGACCTATGGGCAAACATGCTGGATGCTTTTAGTAATTTTGGTTTCTTTATTAGCCTCCAATAGTACATGTGTGGATTCTATTTTTGTATTTGTATGAGGTATGGCAACATCAGGCGGCAGTGCATCGGGGGTTAGATCAATGGAGTGGTTGTACTGACAATGTAGAGGAACCTCTGTGAGTGAGGAGAAAATGTCTACGTATTCCTCCATGAATTTTTCCATCTGCTATAGCCGTGTAGGGGAGCTCTGTTTTGAGGTTGTGGCCACAATATTCTTCTTTCCCTATGAGTGAGTTGTCAAGAAAATAAATTTCTTGGTTTGGGAAACAATCTTACTGTGTTGTTTTGAAATAGTCAAATAGATGAAATGAGGCGGTACTACCCCCAGTATCCTGTACAAGTTATTTCCCAAAGTAATAATAACAACACGACGAATAGAATCATACATAACATGTCGCCTCCATAAGTATGGCTGGACCAATAATACATCAGCTAAATCAAGAGTAACAACATCACACACTATCTCATTCGTGAATTACTTGATACTGTACGGAAGGCGGCACTGCTGGCGAATGCGTAGATCTCTCCGTGGGTGAAGCCACCTGATGGTATACAACTGTGGGTCTGCTATGTTCGGTAGGCCGAGATGCTTCATGAAATCTGATGAAATGATGTTATTTTGGCTTCCGCTATCGACAAGGAATTGCAGTGGAGAACCCTTCACCCACATCTGTGAATGGAAGAGGCACTCCCCCTCATCTGGATCATCGGGATCCTCCCTCTGGATCTTGGTGGTGGAAATAATGGCACTAGGATCTACATCAATTATTTAGCTTCCATTTGTCATTGCATTTATCTGGTTATGATTCAGGATCAGAACATGCATCTGGTTCAGGACCAAAACATGCATTTGATTCTGGTGACTTTAGTTCAGCCACCAACGAATATTTGACCCAGCATTCGTTTGTGCTGTGAGTGGGTCTATTATGAAATTCACACCACTTCCACGTGCCCTTCTTTGGATTTGTGGTGTTGTTCTGAGTCACCCTGCTTTGGCCTTACCCATTGTTCTACGATTCAGGGGCGCCTTTCCCTGGTTTTGGATTCACGGATCCAAAGTCTCGCTTCTTCTGCTTAAATTTCTGCTCGATCTTGGTGGCATAGCGATATGCCATGCCAAGCAATGTAATGTTGAGGAAATCCATTTCCTCTTGAATGTGTTTATGCAGACAGTTATGGTACTTGAGCACCAAATGTCTCTCTGAATCTTTAATACCCAACTTTGTGCACACGGTATGGAACAAATTCGTCAATTTGTGCACATCTTGATCCCTTTGCTACCACAGCGTGGTCCATTGGATATACTTGTCCTCATAGATCCCCACGAGATAACATTGTTCATTGATGCCATCTCAGAACGAATTCCAAGTCGGTGCAGCAGAGAACAGAGAGGGATCTGTCTCGTCCTTTTGCTTACAATAGGTTTCCCACCAATCTTTGACATGGGGGGTGGCTTTGAGGAGTGCAAAAATAATATTTTCTCGGTAGGAGAAATCATGGACCGAGAAATACCCTTCTATCAAATTCAACCATCTATCTACAGTGTCTGCATCTATCTGGCCTTCAAATATATGAGTGTCAAATTTTACCTGTACCTTGAAGGGAGTGGCACCTCCAGAGTGGTTGTTGGATGCAGATGTGGTGTAAGTGGGCAGCTGTTGAAGGATGTGAGAAAAATTATCCATCATCGCATTCCTCTGTTTCTTGAGGGCCTCCTCGAGCAGTATTTTGATAGGATATCCTGCTCCCTCATCTTTCTTTTCTTCCGCCATGGGAGGTCGTCAGGTTTTGTGAGGTTGATCTTGTAAGGGTTCAACTATATCGAGCCCTAACTCCTTATACCCTTACCGCGTTGGGGACATGCAAAGAAAAACAAAGAAAGAGAAGACCTGCTTTGATACCACTAATCCATATTCATGCAGGAATGTAATAAAATACAGAAATAGAAATAAACATAGAGATGTAGTGGAAATAATGCTTCATTTCATTAATATCAAATAACAAAAATATTCTTAGAGATATAATGGAAATCAAATAGCTAGGGCGCTGGTAGTTTGTCTCTGAGAAGAGATGTGGTGGCTACATGCCTCTGAGTTGTGTTACAATGAGGCTCGAGGGCCTATTTATTATTAAGAAACAATGGAAAACTCTAAACGTCCAAAAACCTAACCCTAGGAGATGAAGCACCAAAACTATGGGCCCCGTTTGGGTAAATTGGTGTTTCAAATTCTCGTGGTCAAAACTTTGGCATACTATCTCTGTTTGACACACATGATACATCATTAGAAATATCTATATGAGGAATACAACTACTAATTGTGCATATTTATCCTATAACGAAAACATATCTGCCAAAGGCGCGAAGCCCAAAAAACGTCGTTTAGGGCCTCAAAATGGCTCCAGAAGTTCAGGACCCGAAAAACTGCTAAAAATAGCAAGTTGTGCTGAAACAGAAAAAATTAAAGAATTGATGGCAGTGTTTCAAATGGAATATGCTGGTGACCACCAATATCCACCTGGATCATTAGGGTCCTAAAACGGCTTCGGGAGTGCAGGACCCGAAAACCTACTAAAAATAGTAAGTTGTGCTAAAAGTGAAAAGCTGCAAGAATTGATGGTGCGGGTCCAAATGTAATAGGTGGGTGGCCATATATATCCACTTGGATCATTCCTCACTCCTTAGGAAGCAATTTTCCCCATTACATTGAGATCCTCCATGAGATGAGGCAAATTTTGTTGAACTAGGTATTAGATTTGTCAAAGATGTCATGGACCTGCGGGCAAACATGTTGGATGCATTTAGTAAATTTGGATTCTTTATTAGCCTCATACATTACATGTGTGGAATATGTTTGTGTAGTTGTATGAGGTGTGGCAACGTTAGGTCGCGGTGCGTCAGGGATCAAATCAATGGAGTGCTTGTCCTGACAGTGTAGAGGAACCTTTGTGAGTGAGGAGAAAATGTTCTCGTATTCCTCCATCACTTTGTCCATCTACTGCAGCCGTGTAGGGGAGCCTTGTTTCGAGGTTGTGGCCAAAATATTCTTCTTTCCCTATGTGCGAGTTGTATGGAAAATAAATTTCCTAGTTTTGGAAACAATCTTACTGCGTTGTTTTGTAGTAGTCAAAGAGATGACAGGAGGCAGTACTACCTTCGATATCCTGTACAAGTTATTTCCCAAAGTAATAATAACAAAATGAGGCATAGACTCATACACATCATGTCACCTCCATAAGTATGGTTGGCCCAATAATACATCAGCTACATCAAGAGGAGCAACATTACACACTACCTCATCCGTGAATGGTTTTATACTATATGGAAGGAAAAACCACTGGCGAACACATAGATCTCTTCCTGGGTGAAGCCACCCGATTGTATACAAATACATGTGTGGTATGGTTGGTCGGTCGAGCCGCTTCACAACCTCTTCTAAAATGAGGTTCTTTTGGCTTCCGCTATCAAGAAGGAATTGCAATGGAAAACCCTTCACCCACATCTGCGAATGGAAGAGGCGCCCCCCCTCGTCTGGATCCTTGAGATCATCCCTCTAGATCTTGGTGGTTGCAATAATGGCATTGGGATCTGCATCAATTATCTGCTTCCCTTTTTCATTGCCTTTTTGTGGTTCTGAATCAGGTTCAGAACATGTATCTAATTCGGGTGCCTTTAGTTCAGCCACCAACGACTGTCTAGCCCGACACTCGTTTGTGCTATGAGTGGGGCTATTATGAAATTCACACAACTTCCCCGTGTCCTTCTTTGGATTTTTGGTGTTGTTCTGAGTCGCCCCGCTTTGGCCTTGCCCCTTTTTTTGTGGTTTAGGGGCGCCTTTCCCTGGCTTCAGATTCTCAAATCCAAAGTTTCGCTTCTTCTGCTTAAATTTATGCTCAATCTTGGCGGCATAGAGATATGCCATGCTAAGTGATGTAATGTCAAGGAACTCAATTTCCTCCTGAATGTGTTTTTGCAGATAGATGTGGTGCTTAAGCACCAAATGTCTCTCTAAATCTTTAATACCCAACTTTGTGTGCAAGGTATGGAACAAATTCATCAGTTCGTGCACATTTTGATCCCTTTGTTGTCGTAGCATGGTCCATTGGATGTACTTTTCCTCATAGCTCCCCACGGGATAATATTGTTCCTTAATGCCATCTCAGAACAAATTCCAAGTGGGTGCGGCTGAGGACAGAGAGGGCTCTATCCCATCCTTTTTCTTACAGTAGGTTTCCTGCCAATATTTGACATGGGGGACGGCTTTTAGGAGTGCAAAAATAATCTTTTCTCGGTCAAAGAAATAATGGACCGAGAAATACCCTTCTAGAAAATTCAATCATATATCTACAACATTTGCATCTATCTGGCCTTCAAATATAGGAATGTCAAAGTTTACCTGTACCTTGAAGGTAGTGGTGCCTCTAGAGTGGTTGTTGGATGCAGTTGCGGCGTAGGTGGGCAACCATTGAAGGATCTAAGAAAAGTTATCCATCATCACGTTCCTTTTTTTCTCAAGGGCCTCCTCGAGAAATATTTTGATAGGATCTCCTGCTCCAACGTCTTTCTTTTCTTCCGCCATGGGAGGTCGTCAAGGTTTGCGAGGCTGATCTTGCAAGGGTTCAACTAGATCGAGCCCTAACTTCTTATACCCTGATCGCATTAGGGACATGCAAAGAAAAACAAAGAAAGAGCAGACCTGCTCTGATACCAATAATCCAGATTTATGCACGAACGTAATAAAATACAGAAATAGATATAAACACAGAGATGCAGTGGAAATAATGCTTCATTTCATTAATATCAAATAACAGAAATATGCTGACAGACATAATGGGAATCAAATAGCTGGGGTGATGGTAGCTTATCTCTAAGAAGATATGTGGTGGCTACATGCCTCTGAGCTATGTTACAATGAGGCTTGAGGGCCTATTTATTACTGGTAAACAATGGAAAACTCTAAACGTCCAAAAACCTAACCCTAGGAGATGAAGCGCCAAAAATATGGGCCCCGTTTGGGTAAATTGGTGTTTCAATTTCCATGGGTCATAATTTTGGCATACTATCTCCATTTTACACACATGATACATCGTTATAAATATATATTTTAGGACTAAAATTTTTGACCATGGATATTGATTTTGAAATGGAATCATATATGCCACAAGCGTGATGCCCAAAAAACATCGTTTAGGGCCTCAAAACGGCTCTAGAAGTTCAAGACCCGAAAAACTGCTAAAAATAGTAAGTTGTGCTGGAACTGAAAAACTAAAAAACCTGATGGTGGTGAAACAAATGAAATAGGTGGGTAGCCACCAATATCCACCTAAATCATTAGGGTCCCAAAACGGCTCCGAGGGTGTAGGACCCGAAAACCTGCTAAAAATAGTAAGTTGTGTTAAAAGTGAAAAGTTGCAAGAATTTATGGTGCGGGTCCAAATGTAATAGGTGGGTGGCCTATATGCACAAAATGGTAGGTTCTACTCATGCCACCCTCATTCATGAAATCAGATCAAGGTGTTCAAATACCACTCCTCAAACTTATTACAGTGAGAACTTGTTATGAAAGAAGGAATGAACATGATTCTAACTACAAAGCTGAAAATGTCATCATTAAATGTAAGTGCCAATTGAAACTGCATGAAAGGAGAAGGATAATCTATTTCCATAATTAAATCATGCTACTCTACTTGCACAATTAATCAAATCAATAACATATTTTCATGCATCATTTGTCTACTGACACTTGCTTGAAAATGAGGAATCTAATCATTAACTTTCCTGTTGGGTGCTACTTTTTTATTTTTATTTTAGTCACATATCCCATATTTTTTCTCTATTTTCCTTCCCTGAATCTCATACATTATCCATATTTCCTTGAAATTGATTACATCGGGTACATTTATCACTTGTTTTTCATGATTTAAATTTTGACAAAGTATGGCATTAAAATTAATTTTTTAGAAGAAATTACAAGATGATGCACCTTCCCGTAATAGCTCCAAGCTTTGCACCTGTGCAAGATAGCTGAGTGCATTTCTAGATATGTGGGATGATTCTTAATGTCCAAGAAAGAATAAATTCCTATTCTCCTTCAAAAAAGAGCCTCTCATGTGCCCGGTCAATGATGGTCAAACCAGGACACTTGTTTAGAAAATCCCTCGTTTTTGGCAATAAATCAAGGCAGTTTTGGACTTTAAGGGTTTTTCTTCATATTTCATGGATCTAAAGGTTTAATTCGACCTATTATCACTTATCTAGGATCTCATAAACTGATTTGAACATATTAAGTAATTTTGGTTATCAAACCTCTTGTGTAAATATATAGGACTTGAAGTAAGAGAATTATTATTTATTTCTATGCAAGAATGCTACTTCACTAAAGTTAATAGATAATTTGGAGGTTTTGGATACCTTCATTGTGGTGTGTGGATTATGTTGATATTATTATTCAAATTTCTTAACTGGTTTTCATTCAAGTGTGCAAGCTAAGCAGGAGGCCCCCCATTTCCAAGCATGTACACTTAGTCTTTAAATGTATGGTATGATTTTTTAGATTTGTTGTAGTTTCTTGTATGATTTATTTCTTTTTCATTAGATTAAAAAAATTTAACTGTTGCTAAATTTTGACATACATTGTGCATATATCTCTTGTAAAAGAGCTTGATGTGTCCTTACTTGCAGAAGTAAAAGATTGTCAATTTGTCATTTTTTGCAATTCATTGTTATGCTACTTTAGTATTTCATTGTCTAAAAAGAACTTGATGATGTAAATGTTGTTATGTTTTTGAAACATTATGAATTTATCTCCTATAATGGAGCTTGATGTTTACTTACTTACAACATTTAAATCATTAAGATACATTCGATGTAAAGTGTGTTTAAATTCATTACTTTGAATAAAGTTGTCCAAAACTAGTCTAGATCTAAATTCCATATACATTGGTGTGCTTAAAAGTTATACAAAGTACGGATTTCTATTAAAATATGTGATCTGATTTACACCCTTAAATTGGACCAACAATGCCTATGAAGAAAAATATTAATTCTAACTTTATTTTTCTATCTGATGGTTGTAGTGAGGAAAGGATGAGGTTGGAAAGGTCTTAGGGTATTCCCTAATCATCAAATCACAATTTTGGGGGCATTATTCGGTTTAACTATGCCAGAGTCAAAGTATGGAGAAAAACGAGTTGAAGAAAACAATGCTACAATTCTGCTACAAGAGGTGCTACAGGCGGCCCTGTATTGCTAGTTGAGGCCCTGTTTTTCTATAGGAGGGGGTTTGAGAATTTTTAAGGACAAAAATTATGCTTTGAAGGTATAGGAAGGTGGATGAAGGTATAAGGAGGTGAATGAAGGGTGTGGGAGCCCCTTAGAAAATCTTAGTACCCCTCAGAGTCCTATATTTCACCAAAATTTATGCCCAAGTTGTCCTTCATTTACCTTGATATAGTGAATTCAGAGACAAAGTTTGGAAGCAATATGAGATTCCTAGGAGGAATATGGAAGAGTCCATGTATATGCGAAAAGATGTTCCCACCCCTGCAAATCAACACAATCCCTGCAGCTAGTTAAGTACATGCATCAAATGACCAATAATATAGTGAGATAAATTACCATAGAAAAGATGAGTTGAATTTTATTAAATTCTATTCTATCCTAAAACACTTCCAAACTAATGATACCATTTTCTAAGTTGGAAAAACTAGACATGAAAAAGTATTACAAACTAATATTGATCAATTTCAAAGAAATCAAAAACAAATATTTTTGAGTTGTTATTGTTGATATTTCCAATCACTCTTCCCACAAGCGAGGTGATAGGAAAGCCTGCAATAGCAATTTTTTTGATATAACATCCCTGAAACAAAGAAAGAATTGCAATGCTTTGAAACAAGAACAAAAAAATAATACAAGAGAGGGACTAAAGCCTATGCGTTGGGCAAAAACTTAAATGTTTAAACCCTCCAAAACTAACTCGGATGAAGACCAATGGTAAACTTTTCATTAACAAAAAATGATAGCCATATACATCATATGAAAGATAAGAATGACAATGTCAAGGACTAGGCTCTTAGTAGCTTCTCCTAGATGCAACAAAAAATTGAATATTAATGAGCCTTTCATTTGGTTTATTTATACAAAAACAATTGAGGGGAAACCTCCTTAAAAGGGGGAATGATCTCCTCCAAAATCTCGAGATTTTTGGATCTGGTTCCCTTTGTCCTTGTCATGCACTTGTATTTCCTCAGTTGCTTGTGAATTCGAGTTGTTGGAGAGTATTTTGTGATCTCAAGCTGATTTAGGGAGTTAATGAGAAGGAAAAGCCCCCTATATTCTCTCTATGTGTATCCATCAATCCCCTACATGGTAAATATCACCAAAAATGCTTATTTTTTAGCATATTAATCACATTAGGCCATACAACATGAAAAACACCCTTTAGTCTTCATACCAAGCATATTATGGCTAAAAATGCTAATTAATGTGAGAAAATTATAGTTTTAAGGATTGGAGTATAACAAAATGAACTTTAAAATATACCTATTGATTGGACCCATCAGTATTCATAATCCATACCAAGTACTTGGACATTATCAATCTAAATAATTCTCATAAGAAGATTTGTATTGGTAACCCATCTATTTAACATCATATCATCCAACATTATCACATAACAATGCCTTGACTAACAAATCTATCTCTCCACAAGATCAGAGCACAATGCTATCATGACCAATGAATTATAGACACCATCATAATTGTCTCTCAAGGTACATACCCCACCCAGGTGTTCACAGAGTATGTCCTTCCAGGAATATTTTATCTTGGATTCCCAGTCCTCAAAGAATATTGGTCATCTTCAACTACTCTTATCTTGGATGCCCTACCTCATCCTCAAATAGTATCAGATAGTATATTCTTACCCAATCCTCCATTATTTCTTCCCAAATTGAAGGCAAGAATGATGTGTCTATTTCTCCCTCTCAACTAGGGAGGATATACCCATTCCTATAAAAGGACTATATCCAAGCTCCATCTTATCTAGGGACTTGTCCAATCTCTGAACTTTTGGCTTCTCATTTTAGATCCTCCTTTCGATGGAATGGATTCCATCTTCTTCATTATGGATCCTTTATAATCTGTATAGTATTGACCATCCATCACTTTCCTTCATGAGCCATATAAGTCATGTCATTCTTCTCTTCATCGGAAAGTGATCTCCTAGTCCACATCTGGCTTTTCGTCATACTGCTACATCTTCCAAGTAATGTTTCCTTTATGATTTTCCATACAACAACATGAGTGCTAGTTGTAGGTGAAATCTACAACCCTCTTTTGGTATATTTGTATCAACCCATCCAAATGTTGTTCAAAAATAAAAAATGAACCTCAAATCAAAGTTACCTTTTATGATGGCCTTTCATCATGACATTTGATTTTTTGAAACATCAACATCCTACATATTCATAAACACATCTCCAAGACTTACAATGTCAAGGGTATTTTTCCTTTTCAGACTTTATCAAGGTATTCATACCTTCTTTTTAGAGATGTCACATCAGATACTTCTAGTTATCAGATTTTGATTCCTTATCTTATGTGACCATAGTTTCAATTTTTATGATCTCTTCTTCCTTCATTTACATATTTATTCCTCAAGAACTTATTGGAAAAATTCCTTTATCATGATTTTCAACCACCTCATATTCCATATGCGGACATACTATGTTGATTTCATTTTTTCAATATGTGAACCTTTCTTTCATGCATTTTTCCAAACGAAAAGATATATTTTTATTTCGATCATGCTCATGATATAGAGAATTCACCCATGCTATTTGGAACTATATGATGACATGAATTAATTTATCAAATACATAAATACCTCTTTTCTCCTTCTGGACATCTATAATTCCTTTAACAACTTCCTTTCCTTAATTTAGAGTACTTCAATCAACTTGTCTTGCCGCACTCCTTTGTCAAGACACCATAATCCTTCTAAACAATGTATCCCACACAAGGTGGAATGATCAATGAGACACTTGCTTCTTCCAAGTAGAGGTGAACATTATAATGTAGATTCCAATAAAGGATTCATATTATCCTCTTCTGACAGAAGCTACTTTCTCATGATGATGATGTATGATGAAATCCTTCTATCATGCTAGATGAATTTCTTTCAACCATATGTGTTGTGCATGCTTTCAATGAGGTTACCATGAGATACTTCATTTATGTGATGATGATATCTTCAATCATATGCTTCTATCATGATGTTATATCCTAACATGATGCATCCTATCATACTTACAATGCTTCCAATCATGATAGCTATTATTTACAAAAATGAAAAAAACTTAGTTAAGGAGATTATCTCAGTCATGGTAGAGATGTCACTTCCCCCTTCTCTTATTTATTTTTCTTAGGTTCTTCCACTTCTTCCATGATATGGGATTATTCTCTTCCTCTCTTTTTTTTGTCCTTCTTTATTTTAGGAAAATATCTCTTGTAGTTCCCATATTCATGACAACCATAACATTGGATATTAAACATATTCTTCTTGTTATTTTTCTAAGGACAAAAACTTCAAAACGTTCCTTTCTTCCTAGCCATGGCAACATATGCTTGGAATTTCTTGTTTGATCCTACATCACTTTTTTCCTTCAAGTTAGTTTATTCAATTTTAAAAAATGACCAGAGTTCACTGAATGGGGTGGCTTCCTTATTTCCAAAGATTCTATATGTGGAGTTTCCTCATTATTATGGAAGTGCATTGAGCACTATGATGGACATTTATTTGCTAAACATTATTTCTCACAAATATTATAGTTGGTCTCTTATTTCTGACACCCTCATAAAGTATGAGGCTATTCCATATTCCTTTGAGATCTTAATTTTTTACAGCTCGTTCCTCAAATATATCCCTTCTCCTGCGGTATGGAGAAAAATTCTATTAACTTGTCTTATATTTCTTTTGATGTCTCCAAATTTGATACATAATGTATGAGGGGATGCTTCATGAATTCTATGAGAATCCTTGGAGCCCTTATTTCCCCTTTCATATACTTTTCAAGATCTCTATCTTCTTCCTTTCGAGGTTTAGTGATTTTACCCTTAACATGTTCAATGAATTCATTTTCTATGAGGATCAAATTTGTCCTCTTCTTCTATGCAAGACAATTTGATGACCCAAATAACTTGTTGTTTTCCTTGAAAAATGAATTCATTTTGATAGCATATTAAATAATAAATATAAAATACTTTCTTTTCAAGTGAATATGCTTCTTGATGTTAATATCTTGAAATTGAATCCTTGTTTATTTTGATGATTATATAATATTTCTTCTTAATGAAGGTTCCTTCTTTCAAAAAGTGATAATTGGCTCAAAGGGAGGGAGATTTTTTGACAATGATCACAGGTCAAGAACCCTGGAACCCGAGAGAAGGTAGAATCTACCCTATGGGGTCTCACTTTGCTTTGCTTATTTAATCAACCCCTCACCTTCACTCCATTAATATGTCTACTAAAGCAACCCAACACCCTCACACTCCTACAGAGTCTTCATCAGGTGAGTGGCTACACGGATATATGTGGCTACACCTCTCACCGGATATGGATATAAATATATATCTTATTTATATATAGGTGATCAGCTACACTCTTATATATGCAAGTTTTTCAATTGCTTGATAGATCCTTCTCTTCCTTATTTCTTAAAATAACCTCACGTTACTCACCGAATATATAAGGTTATATGGTTTATAGTTGGTTGATAGTGTACACCTCTTCTTGATTTGTTAGATGACATAGTAGAATGTGCTGTATTTCCCAAGGTGATTCAAATGTAGAGTCTTTCTTTGATTGGATGTGAGGTCCTTGAGGTTTTATTCTCCTTGTGATGATGACTATACAATATGTGAGCTTCCCAAAAAATTCTTCATGTGTGAAACCCATCTTTGGATGAGCTAGGGTTTTGAGGTCTTCATTGATATTCCTTGTATTTGGTCCTTTTATTTCTATTTTTGATGGTGAGATTTCCTATTCAATGTATTTCTCTTTCTTGATACCTCTTTTGATAGTAATTATTCAAGCTACCTTTCCTTGTTTTGTCACATTAGCTTTGATATAATGTTGAGAAATCTAGGGGAGTTAGAGTATATGATTTCTCTTGCTTTGATAACTTCTTTTGATGTATTTTTACTTAAATTTAGTAGTTTCTTATTTCAATTGATTATTATTATCATTATCTTCATAAAAAAATACCAAAATAGAAAGAAAAATAAGACAAAGGACAAAAAATATAGGTGATCATCGAGGGCCAAAACCTCTCCAACTAAGAGGAAAACCCACTAGAATTATTCTCTTCCTATAGAACTTCAATTAATGAATTCCAAGACCTATAACCCTTGACCAAGACCCTCCACGAACAAGTCATACCTTTCCTTCTCTTTAGTAACTTCCTTGATTTCAATCCTCAGTCAATTCTTCTACAACTTCGACCTGCCTAGAAAATTCTTGTGGAACTTTGATCTACCCAGTAAATTATTCTGGAACTATGACCTGCCCAAAAAAATTATTCTACAGAAACCCTAGTCTTGGCGCATGTGGATATTATCATAGTTTATTCCTTCTTTCCTCTTTTCTTTAGTTGATTCTCTCTCCTATAGAGTTTATCTAGCAAGGATTACTTCTTGATGCCATAGCTCAACTTCTGCAACTCAGATTTTACTACTGCAATGGATGCCCTAATTCCTTCGCACGTGTGGAGAGTAGTAGCTTCAAAAAAATCTAGAAACTTCATTTTTATTGTCTTATTCTAGTCTCTCTCTTCTTCTCACTTCTTTCTCTTTCTTATATGAATTTATGAGCGAATGTGTCTCTCCCAAGTGAGGTTGAAGTCTCCTTTATATAGGTCTTTCACTAGGTCGAATTTCACCTTTAAGGCCGACTTGTCCATGTGTGTAGACTGACATGATATTTGAAACTGCTATGAAACCAGCTCCAAAAATAGAAGAAAAGAGAGATCAATGCCTTAGAAATAAGCCACTACGAGGGGGCAACCTCTAATATATTACATAAATGAAAAATTCTTGGATGATACTGTTGTGTAACCAGCTCCAAAAATAGAAGAAAAGAGATATCCACGCCTTAGAAATAAGCCACTTCGAGGGGGCAACCTCCAATACATTACATGAATGAACAATTCTTGGATGATACAATTTACAAAACTTCCTTTCTATATATAGGAGTCCATGGGGCCATAATGTAATCCTAGTGGGCCACAATGTAATCCTAGCCGACCTAACAATAATAATTTAAGGGCACAATAATAACAAAATGGGGGTTACAAGGGTACAATAATAACAATAAGGGGGGCTACACTAACATACTAAGGGGCTACACTATTAACATAGGGACTTAACATGCCCCTCTCCTTCAACAAGTGTTGTCCTCAACGCTTGATTATTTCTTGATGCTTCTGTATAAAATTCTCATCCTCCCATGTGAAATATTCTACAAGAAAGTTCTTCCACTTACTGAGATACTCTGAAATTGATCGTACTTGTTGAGTTCTTGTTTCCATGACTGCTTCATAACTTCTTTCGATATGATGTTGATCTTCCTGTTCTTTCATTAGATTCTGCACCAAAGTTGGGTTATCCTTTGAGAGTTTGAGAACTTGTTGTTGATGCTCGCTGTGATCTTCCACTAATTTATCATCCATATTAGCTATTATTTGATCCTTCAAACCATCCAACTTAGCCTCCATTTTTGCTTTTAAACCATCTATTTCATCTTCGGTTGCTCTTCGTAAGATCGAAATTTGTTGCACTTGGTACCGTAATTTTGATATCTCATATTGCAATTCTTCCTCCTCATGCGTCATAGTATAGCTTTCTGATGGCTTAATGGGTATGGAATTATTTTTAGGAGGCATTTCAGAACCCAATACTGAAATATATGCTCAATAGGCCCTTGGAATCAATTCAAATTGATTCTTCAAACAAGACTTATGCAATTCGGAAAACAAAACACACCTTTTTCTTTCTTTAAGGAGCTCGGTATTGAAATTGAATTATCTCTGTAACTAAAAATCTTCGATATCTGAAATTCAGTCCTGTAGTAGCCCTCTGAAGCTTCTTTCAAATGCCATAGGTTTGACCTGATTTGGATTCTCCAAGACAAATTTGTGTCCAATCTCCCACAATGACCTAATTTTGGACTGGTTCAGTAGAGCGAACTTGTACGACTTGCCACGTGTCACTGTTTTGTTCTTTGTCTCTGAAATTGATATCCAAGAAACTACAGGCCGTGTAATTGTGACCACTTTTGACGGCACTCCAATCCAATCTCCAGAGAGAGAGTTATTGAAATTTTCCCACGATCACCTCTTTGAGATGAAATTCAGGAGCCTGAAAAAGCATTACCTTCCATAGATCATATCTCCAAAAATATTGCGAATCAAGCTCTGAAAGTTTTAGACAATCTTCCTCAGGATTTCGGCTTCGCACCCTAAAAATTTCAGCTTCTGAAACTTCGTAGAAAAAACGTTATAGCGAAAATTCCACGATGACCTGTTTAGGAGCTTGAAAAAAGGCCTAACTTCCACAGATGATATCTCCGAAAATATTGCGAACCAAGCTCTGAAATTTTTATAAAATCTTCCTCAAGATTTCAGCTTCGCACCCTAAAAATTTCAGCTTCTGAAACTTCGTAGAAAAAAAGTTATAGTGAAAATGCCACGATGACCTGTTTAGGAGCTTGAACAAAGGCCTAACTTCCACAGATGATATCTCCGAAAATATTGCGAACCAAGCTCTGAAATTTTTAGAAAATCTTCCTCAGGATTTCAGCTTCGCACCCTAAAAATTTCAGCTTCTGAAACTTCGTAGAAAAAAGTTATAGCGAAAATGCCACGATGACCTGTTTGGAGCAGCGAAACCCTAGAATCCAAAGCTCTGATACCAAATGTTGTGTAACCAGCTCCAAAAATAGAAGAAAAGAGATATGAACGTCTTAGAAATAAGCCACTTCGAGGGGGAAACCTCCAATACATTACATAAATGAACAATTCTTGGATGATACAATTTACAAAACCTCCTTTCTATATATAGGAGTCCATGGGGCCATAATGTAATCCTAATGGGCCACAATGTAATCCTAGCCGACCTAACAATAATAATTTAAGGGCACAATAATAACAAAATGGGGGTTACAAGGGTACAATAATAACAATAAGGGGGGCTACACTAACATACTAAGGGGCTACACTATTAATATTTATGAGCGAATGTGTCTCTCCCAAGTGAGGTTGAAGTCTCCTTTATATAGGTCTTTCACTAGGTCGAATTTCACCTTTAAGGCCGACTTGTCCATGTGTGTAGACTGACATGATATTTGAAACTGCTATGAAACCAGCTCCAAAAATAGAAGAAAAGAGAGATCAATGCCTTAGAAATAAGCCACTACGAGGGGGCAACCTCTAATACATTACATAAATGAAAAATTCTTGGATGATACAAATGACAAAAACTCCTTTCTATATATAGGAGTCCTAGGGCCACAATGTAATCCTAGCTGACCTAACAATAATAATTTAAGGGCACAATAATAACAATATGGGGGTTACAGGGGTACAACAATAACAATTAAGGGGTTACACTAACGACAATAAGGGACTATACTAGTAATATAAGGACCTGACATGCTCCTCGCCTTCAAAAAAGTGTTGTCCTCAACGCTTGAGTAGCTCTGGGTGTTTTTGTATAAAATTATCATCCTCCCATGTAGAATCTCCAGTGGGTAAGTTCTTCCATTTGATGAGATACTCTGAAATTGATCAATTTCATAGTTGTCGATTTCTTGTTTCCGTGACTGCTTCAAGTTCCAATATGGTTTTTCCTTCCTCATCAAGTTCTTGAAATATTGTTTGAATCGAAATTTTGTCCCCTATAACCTTTTTTAAGCATGAAACATGGAAAAATGGATGCACTCGTGAAGAAGCGGGAAGCTCCAATTTGTATGCCATAGTACCAATCTTTTGCAAAACCTTGTAAGGACCATATTACTTTGGTGATAATTTATTATCCTTCTTAGCTTGCTTGAGGGACATTTTTTTGTATGGTTGTAGCCATAAAAATACCCAGTCTCCCACATCAAAATTTCTCTCACTGCGATGTTGATCTGCCTGTTATTTCATTCGATTTTGTGCCAAATTTAGGTTATCCTTTAAGAGTTGGAGAACTTCTTGTTGATGCTCGATGTGATCCTCCACTGCTTGAACCCTAGCATTTTCCCTTAAAGAAGATGTGATGGATGGTGGATGATATCCATAAAGTGCCATAAATGGAGTCATTTTTGCTGTAGTATAGAATGAAGTGTTATACCACCATTCAATGAGAGGTAACCACTTGACCCATTGTGCTTGATTATCAGATACAAAACAACGAAGATATCCTTCCAAACATTTATTCACTATTTTTTTTTGACCATCGGATTGAGGATGATAAGATGATCTATGAGCTAGTTGAGTACCCAAACAAGAAAATAATTCCTTCCAAAAATTTCCTGTAAAAATGGGATCTTTGTCACTTACAATAATCTTCGGGTTTCCATGTAGCTTTTAAATTGTTTCCATAAATGCAATAGCAACTATACTCACTTTAAATGGATGAGATAATTCACAAAAGTTTGCATACTTGGTATGTCTATCAACTACCACCATGATGACACTCCTTCCTTTGGACTTAGGTAAACTTGTTATAAAATCCATTGAAATATCCTCCCAACATTGACTTGGAATGGATAAATGTTGTAGAAGACCTGGGGTCTTAATTGTCTCAACTTTATTTTGCTAGGAAACCAAACATTCCACCACAAAATTTTGAATATCATATTTAAGGCCATCCCAAAAAGATTCTTTCTTCACCCTGTGGTAAGTTTTTAAAAATCCGGAGTGTCTTCCTAAAGGGGAAGTGTGCAATTCCAAAAGAATATTTTGTTTTAGTTGGGAATTCTTGCAAATATATAAGTGACCTTTGTACCATAAGGAATCATTTTTCCAAATAAATGTATCATATGTACTAGGATCTTGCTGCAAATTTTGAATGAGAATCCACACTTCTTCGTCCTTCTTCCATTCATCCCTTGCTTCAGTTATCCAATCTGGTTGGATAATTGAAATGGCACAAAGCAATGCTTCAACCTCTTCATCCTTTCCTGAGAATGCATTTGCAACAACATTTAGCTTCCCTTTTTTGTAGAATATAAAAAAGTCATAACCCAACATCTTTGTGACCCATTTTTGCTGCTCTTCTGAAGATATTCTTTGTTCCAAAAAGTGTTTTAAGACTATCATGGTCAGTTTTTACCTTGAAGTGTCTTCCCATTAGGTAAGGTCTCCATTTCTTTAGTGCATGTACTATTTCCAACATTTCCTTCTCATAAATAGCCTTTTGTAAATAATTTCCTTTGATTGAACGAATTTCAAAAGAAATGGGTCTTCCTTCCTGAATTAAAACAACACCAATCCCATTTTTTGAAGCATCACATTCCACAATAAAGGTTTTTGTGAAGTCTGGTGTAACTATTACTGGTGCTAGGCACATTGCCTCTTTAAGATGTTCAAAGGCCTTAGTTTCTTCAGGAGTCCACAAAATGCACTAATAATAAGTAGAGGTGATGCTATTCTCTCTCTAAACTTGCGATATTACCTTTATTAACCTAAGAAATTCATGCACTTTTATGGTTGTGTGAATTTCATTCCTTAATGGATTTACCTGTTAGGTCTATCTTAACACTGTGATATGAATTTCAGATATTCCACCTCTTGTACTCCAAAGAAACATTTGGATGTTTTTGCATATAATTGTTTCTCCTGCAATAGTTTGAGCACCCTGTCAACATGTTGAACATGATCTTTCCAAGACCTATTGTAGATTAGTATATCATCAAAAAATACTAGCACAAATTTTCTAAGGAAGGGTTTGAAAATGGAATTCATCAACCCTTGAAATGTAGAAGGTGGATTGGTAAGGCCAAAAGGCATGACCAAAAATTCATAATGACCCTCATGAGTTCGAAATGTTGTTTTTGGAATATCTTCAGTCTTCATTCTAATTTGATGATACCCTGAACGAAGATCCAACTTGTAAAATAAATTGCTCCATGTAATTCATCCAATAATTCATCAATCACAGGAATGGGAAATTTGTCTTTAATGGTGAGCTTATTGAGCTCCCTATAATCCGGACACATTCGCCATGATCCATCCTTCTTGTGTACCAATACTACAGGAGCAGAGAAAGAACTTTGACTAGGTTGAACTATACCCGCCTCTAACATTTCTGCAATCATACGTTCAATTTCGCTCTTTTGGAAGTAAGGATACCTATAAGGCCTGATGTTTGGAGGAACACTTCCTGGAATCAAATGAATAGCATGATCATGATCACAAATAGGTGGGAGTCCTTTGGGAGTTTCAAACACCTTGGAATGATTGTCCAAGACTTGTTGGAGATCTGCAGAAATAGATGATTTTGATGTTGAAACTTCTAGTGAGCATAATTGTGCAATTACGCCTCGTTGTTATTTCTTTAGAAGCTTTGTCATGACATTAGAGCTTATTATCCTTCTCGGCTTCCCTTCAATACCCCTTAATTCGACTTCCTTTCCTTCTGAAAAAAATTTCAAGAAAAGTTCTTGAAAATTAAAAGCTACCGTCCCCAAAGATTGTAACCATTGTACTCCTAGTACAACATCAGCACCTCCCATAGGAATGGAAAGCATTGGACTAGTCAATACATATTCCCCCATGGTTAGCTTGATATTATGGCATTTTCCAGAGCAATTCATAGTTCCTCCATTTGCAACCATCACTTGACATTCTGGTGCTGGGTATAGGAAACAATTTAATTCCTTGGCTACCTTACAATGAATAAAATTATGGGTGCTACCTGAATCAATCAACACTATTACCTTTTTCTTCTTGATATGTCTTTCTATCTTGAGAGTTTGAGGAGTGGTAATTCCTGCCAATGCATTACATGATATGGTCATACTCATTTCTTCCTCTTGCAGGGCTGGTTCCTGGTGTATATCCTCTTCTTGTTTATTTTCTTCTTCCTCTTCACAATCTATGTAAAATAATTTCTTCTCAGCACACTTATGACCTTTAGTGTATTTTCTATCACAACTGTAGCAAAGCCCTTTTGCTCTTTTTTCTTCCAATTTTTGTGGTGTCAACATTGTAGGTTGTGGAAATCTAGGCGTAGAAACACTTCCTTCTTTATAGAATTGAGTGGTAGGCTTCCTTGTCGCCATAATTTTACATTCAACTTTTCTTGCCAACCTGAATGCCTTCTCCAATGAATCAGGTTCCAAAACGTGAACTTCATGTTAGATGTTATCCTTTAAAGTGCCTATGAAGAGATCAATCATGTGTTCCTATGGAATATTAGTTACCCTTATATTCAATTTTTGGAAGTCCTCAATGTGCTGCCCCACTAAACCCTTTTGTTTGAGATTTATCAATTGGCTAAAGAAGGTGTTGCTCTTTGTATCCTCATAATGTGCTATCACTTCTTCCATAAAAATTGACCAAGTGACAATTTTTTTACGGGAGCAAAGCCATCGATACCATACAAATGTATTTTGTTCTAAATGTAAAGTTGCAATGCGTATCTTTTGTGTGTTTTGCACGTTATGGAGATCAAAATATTGCTCCATCTGTAGTATCCATGTTACAGGATCCTTTCCATCAAACTTCCTCATATCCATATTTGGAATATGTTGGTTCTTCAATCCAACATTAGATTTTATGAAATCATGATTAACATTTATTTTGTTCTCATCATGAGTTTCCTCTACTATCTTTTCGCCATTAGGAATAATTTCTTGTATCAACTTTGTCAAACCTTCCAAGTCTGCTTTTACATCATTCTTCATGTTTTCCACATTGTCTTTCATTTTTTCTTCCATGTCCTCCATCTTAGCTTCCACACCATCCATCTTAGCTTCCACACCATTCATCTTAGCTTCCATGCCATTCTTCAAACCATCCATCTTCGCTTCCACGCCTTTCTTCAAAAATTGCATTTCATTTTTTGCTGCTCTTTGCAAGAGTGAAATTTGGTGCACTTGCTCTTGTAATTTTGATAGATCATGTTGCAATTCTTCATCTTCATGAGTCATAATAGAGTATTTTGAGGGCTTAATGGGTGTTGAATTATTTTTAGGAGGCATTTCAGAACCCAATGCTGAAATATATTCTCAATAGGCCCTTGGAATCACTTCAAACTATTTTTTTACACAAGATTTATGCAATTCAGAAAAAAAATACACACCTTTTTCTTGTTTTTGAGGAGTTCAATATTGAAACTAAACTATATTTGTGATTTCGGATCTTCAATATCTGAAATTTAGCCCTGAGGTAGCCCTCTGAATCCTCTTTTGAATGCCATAGGTATGACCTGATTTGGATTCTTCAAGGCAAAGTTATGTCCAATCTCCCACAATGACCTAATTATGGACTGGTTCAGTAGAGAAAACTTGTACGACTTGCCACATGTCACTTTTTCCTCATTTGGCTCTGAAATTGATAGAAAAGAAACTAAAATCCATGTACTTGCGGCCATCATTTACATCATTCCAATATGATGCTCAAAGAGAGAGTTATGAATATTTTCCCACGATCACCTCTTTGAGATGAAATTCGGGAGCCTGAAAAAGACCTAACTTCCACAAACCATATCTCCAAAAATATTGTGAACCAATCTCTAAACTTTTTCAATGATGTTCCTTAGGATTTCAAATTCGCACCCTAAAAATTTTAGCTTCTGAACCTTCGTAGAAAAAAAATTATAGCGAAAATTCCACGATGACCTGTTTGGAGCAACAAAACCCTAGAATCCAAAGCTCTGATACCAAATTTTGTGAAACCAACTCCAAAAATAGAAGAAAAGAGAAATCACCGCCTTAGAAATAAGACACTTCAAGGGGGAAACCTCCAATACATTACATAAATGAACAATTCTTGGATGATACAAATGAAAAAACCTCCTTTCTATATATAGGAGTCCACGGGGCCACAATGTAATCCTAGTGGGGCCATAATGTAATCCTAGCCGACCTAACAATAATAATTTAAGGGCACAATAATAACAATATGGGGGTTATAGGGGTACAACAATAACAATAAGGGGGTTACATTAATGACAATAAGGGACTATTCTAGTAATATAGGGACCTAACATCAACAGGATGAGGTCTTGGAGGGTATTTTGACTCAACTTTGACTCAAATAAATTATTTTTACAATATGTAACAATCCCATATGGATATTTCATACATTACAATGTCTCTCTTTGACTTGTAGACTCAATGAAAAGCCCTAGAATATCTCAATGTGAGCTTGACCTAAAAATTAATTTTCCTTGAACATGAAACCCATGCCTCAAGAATGAAAATAATAAATTTATTTTTCTCTTTATGTAAAATAAATAAAATCATGATTACATATGTCATTATGAAGACCAAACCTAGTTACCTATTTCAACACAACTCACTTCTTTGGAAGATGGTTTCAAATATATTGGTTTCTTAATTAAACCATCTAAATATGAGATCAAGAATTGGGATTGGTTTATAGATAAATTTGAGAAAAAAAAATTTGGTTGGTCTCATAAATGGTTAACGATGGGAGGGATACTTTTCATGATCAAATCGATGCTTCAGAGTATTTCTATATATTGGGCGGATATTTTAAAATTTCCTAAATAAATCATTTGTAGTGTTAATTCTATTATCACTAATTTCATTTTGACAGGCACAAGTTGGTCATCGAAATTCCATTTATCTCATCTAGAAGTAATTACATAACAAGTAGAATATGGAGGATGAGACTTAAAGAGATCAATATATTTAATGTGGCTTTACTGGTAAAAAACCTATGGAGAGCTATAAGCAACGATGACATTTGGAAACATATTGTTAAAGCCAAATACCTATCTAATAGAAACTTGGTTAGATGGATCATAAAGGGGCATCTAGGAAAAAAGGTGGTTTCCTACATTTGGAGGAGTATGATGAAGAACAAGCATTGGCTTCTAAGCTACTTGAGATGGGAGGTTGGAAGGGGGCCGTAAGTAGATAATGGTTTGTCATTGATCAAAGGTACGTTAGGCACTCATATTATGTTTTTTCATAGTATAAGGATTCTACATAACAATGGATACATTTCATTGAAGAATATATACGTCGAAAAAAATGCACATATGGTGTTGCATTCCTAGTTCGATGGAAGGGAGGTTGGGCTTACTAGACCACTTTCTATCGAGTGCGAACAATATGTATTGCAATTAGTTCTTGCTGGTATTTATTTAACGTGGGTCGAAGACTCAATGAATTGTGATGGATGCATTAATAATGGACATATTTTTGTTAGGGAAATATATAAGAACATCAAACAGGGTCGTAATAAGGAGGTGCAAGAAATATGGCTATAGAAAACTTCGTAATGGGAGATTCCACTCAAACTGTAATTCCTTTTTTGGATGAATATCCATAATTGAATCTTGGATTAGTATACTCTCCTTGCAAGGGGATTCCATGGCCATAGGAGATGTGCCTTGCACAGAGATGATTCAAAATATGTTCAACATATTTTCATCAATTTCCCATTTTCGACTTCTATATGGATAGGGGTGATGCAATTTCTCAGGATATAAGTTGGTTGGGACAAGACATAACTAGAGGATTGTCTCTCACTTTATTTAATGGATAGTAAAGATTACCATGCTCTATCATTTGAAATCCTATGGGGTATTTTGATGTCAATGAATGTGATCATATTTGATCAAATTATACCCAACGTTAGAAGTACATGCCTTAAGATAGTTTCATATTTTGGAGATTGTGCCACAGAAAGAGGGGCTTACAAGAAGGCATTGTCAGATCAAGGCGATTTTGGAAAAAAATGGTGGGTCTATTTGATGGAGATTCTTCATTCAATGCTTGTGGCAGTGGATCTTATATAGTATTGAGGCATAGGAAATACTTCCAGTTTATATAGTATAATGGAGTAGGAAAAAAAAATAGAGCGTAACTATTGGCTCCCTGGGGGTTTTATATTGTGCTAAGTGGCTAGAGATAAAAGAGATTGATGTGTTTGGGGATTACAAATTAGATATAGAATGGGTGTAGAGGAGATCCTCCTTTGGGTCATTTTCACTCACATATTGGATGCATCATATCAGGAAGTTGATAAGTACTTTTAAGAGAACCTATTTCTCTCACATTTTTAGAGAACATAATTTTGCTGTAAATTGGATGTCTAAATATGGTTATAGTGGAGAACTTGGAAAGACTAAATATTCTGCATTTGCAGAGGGATCCTTTCAACACTTGGGGATCATTACACTATGAAGTGTGTACTTAGTATTCTTATACTTTTTGTCATTATTTACTCGTTATATAGTTTATGTGCTCTATATGTAATAACAAGTCTGATTATATGTTAGACTTATGAAGGTTCATATTAGACTATAGATGCATTTATGTTTTTTCTCATTAAACTCGTGAAATCAATTTTGAATAATAGAGGATTCCATAGGTAATTAGATATATGTTTCATCTTGTGGGCATATAGTGTTTCAAGAATGTAAAGGAAATGGGAAAGAATTATGTGCAAAGAAACTACTACTTAATGAAAGTATATGTATTTTTTCTTCCTAAAAAAAAATGATAAAATTCAGTAGAAAATATATTTTGAAAAGAGAAAAAAATATAAAAAGTTAAAATAATCAAAAACTAATTACCATTTTGAAATCCCTAGAAGAGTCAAATGAACTATGAAATCTAATGCTAAGATATATGTAACACCCTCCTTGCACATTTACCCAAGTTTACCGGTCCACTGGGGTAAACATTTGATGAGAGGCTAATCTGATGTGGTTCAACTACCCATGTACAGTTAAGGAAGTGGAACCGACAAAAAAAACCAATATGACTTCCCTTAGGAGTTAAAAAACCTTTAGGAGACAACCAATCCCTCCAAGTGCCTAACTTATGAAACAAATTTTAATTTTACTGAACTAGATCCTCAGCTGCTCCCATGACAAGCCATGCATGTGACTTAGGCCCTCCAATCACTCCCACAGTAAGGAATTCCAAACATTGTGGTATTTTTTAGGTAGTTCTGAGCCAACGACCCCATATTTTGAGCCACTTTTTTAGGGATAGGTCTTAGGCCTCTTCCCAGAACTTCATGAAACTTCCATAAATGAAAAGTAACCATGAATTAAAGCTAATAATGTAAACATTGGCAAAATGACTTGATCATACCCCTACTAGCCATGACATGAATTTCATCAAACATGTCAAAAATATGTAATATACAAGTCATAACAACAAATCAGAGCATAGGGGCTTCATACTTTTTTGATATTTTTCAAGAATAATCGATGCCTTATCATAATAGCTACATTATCATCTATTAGGTCATATATTCATTCAGATTTAATATATTAATCAAATCATGATGAGATCCATAACCAAAGTATGTCATAAACCATGCTTATAACCAACATATAACCAACTGAAATAACAAGGATATAACAACCATAAAAATACATATTAAAAAGTACATTTACACATGAAATACCAAAGAAAAAGGGGCTCTTATTAATGAATGCATAAGCCAACTAATTTAGGGACTTCCATGAACAAACCGACCATAGATTCAGTTGAACCAAATATTTCCTTTAGCGAATCACTCATGGTCCATATTCCAAGCATGAATGTCGGACTCATAACAAAAACAACTAGAGCTTCCTCGGGCTTTACTGTATATCCACCAATCAATTCCTAGGCCCAAAACCCTCATCAATACAATGAGGCTTTACAACAATTCCACTAGATCACTAGGCCCTAAACAAGAATGGATGCCTCTAGATCTATCCACCTAAACCATGAGGAATTTGTCGTCTCAACCTTTTGTATTTACCGTGTGACCTGCCATTACCGGTCAACAGATTCCTAGACCCAATAAAGGGTATTCAAAATCATAATTTGTCATGTATCCATACCTAGGATTCCTAGGCCTTTTGATCAATCCTGAGACCAACCCACTCAACATGAAATCCATTCGGAAATCCAGCTCAACCAAAACAAGAGAACCCCATCACACCATGGCTATTGGAAAATGGCAAGGTAAGGTTGAAAACAACTTTCACACATATCAAAACCCATGCCAATAACAACAAGAGAACCAAAACACACATCCATGTACCATGCATGCCCAAACTAGCAAGGAAATCATACAAGCAACTTGATACCTACAAGTAATATTGTTGTAAGTGTTTGATCTTTCTCTTCCTTGCTTGATCTTTTTTGACTCTTTCTTTCTTGTCCTTCCTTTGCCTTCTTTCCTCCAATTCTAGACCGCTCTAAGAATACTCGAAGTTTCCAAGAGTATGAGAGAGAGAATATAGAGAGGGAAAGCTCCAAAAATGAACTGACAAAAGGTTGTGAAATAATCCTCAGAAGCCTCTATTTTCTTCATTTTCCTCCTCACATGAAATTTGTGACCTTTTACCTTCCTTTTCTCCTAATCTCCATTATTTTCATAAATAAATTCCAATAAATGCCTCTTTTCCCTTCCAAAGCCTTTTCCATTTCCTTTGCCTATTTCTTTAGCCATAATAAACCAAATGAACACCCACACTAGGATGTATTTTTCCAACATTCAACTTGGAATAAGTATCCCGTAACCCTGGTTATTATTTTTCCTTTATTAACTTTATTACATGGAATTTTTTTTGAAGGCTATTACAGAACTTTCCCCCTTGGGGGAACACCATCCTTGGTGTTTAATGACACCTACATCCAAAAAAATTATGGAAAGAAAAACATATTTCCCATGGAGCTTTATAACTTAGCTCGATGCAGTATTTACAATGATTTCCTGCCGAAAAGCAACACCAACATGACAATGACAACATGACAACCGTAACAAAATGACACCCATACCACTTATTGGAGCTTTATAACACAAATCATGGTAGTATTTACATCCATATACATATATACATATACCAAAACATCACACCAAAAAATATGCCAAAAACATTCACTCAACTAGAAAATAAAGAAGGATACATATCCCACATTTGATCTGCCATTTCCCATGTAGCTTAATTGGGCCAAAAGTTCTTCTGTTGCACTTTAACCTAATTGATTACTCAGTTGGGAGGATGAGCATATTTCTCTACAAAATACACTGAGGTTCCAGCCGGATTTCTCCTTCTGGATCCACTTGCAATTAAAACTAGTCAATCACATGATCAACATATTTAAAATACTTATTAAGAAATTACACATGGAAAACATCATGCACTTTCACTATCAGAGGTAGTGCAAGTAGATAGGCTACTTGTCCAATCCCTCCGAGAATCTTGAAAGGTCCACAAAATTGAAGTGCCAAATTTTCACACGATCTGATCCTCAAGGAGCTCTTCTTGGTATTGATGCGCAAGTAAACTTGTTCCCCAACCTGAAAATCCTTAAACATCATGTTATGATCTGCATAAAATTTCTTGTTGTCCTACGTTACCTTTAGATTATTCTTGATCACATGCATTTCCTATTCCATATTTTACATCATGTCTGGTCCTATCAACACCCTTTTCACTAAATCACTCCAACTGATGGAATTATTACAACTCTGCCCATATAGTGCCTTGAACGGAGTCATCCTCAGAGATTCTTGATACCCATTTTTGTAAGTAAACTCAACCAACGTAAGGTAATTCTCCCATATACTTTGCTAATGCATCACATACATCCTCAACATGTACTCTAATATCCTATTGACCCTCTCTATCTTTCCATTTATCTGCAGATGATAAGTGGTGCTGAAGGAAAACTTTGTACTCAAACCTACAAATAACTCCTTCTAGTCTAATATAGAATTGAACTTAGCATCACTATCTGACACAATATTCCTTGGAACACCATGCAAACTCAGTACATATCTAATAAATACTTGTGCTACATCATTAGCTGAATAATTAGACTTCACTGGAATGAAGTGTGCTACCTTTGTTAACCTGTCCACCACAACCATGATGGAATCATTTTTTCTAGATGTCCTCGACAAACCTGTGATGAAATCCATGAAAATGACCTCCCATTTCCACTCTGGAATTAGAATCAGTTGTAGTAGTCCACCTAGATGCTTACATTCTTATTTTACATCTTTACAATCTAAGCATCTAGCCACAAAATCTGCCACTTCCTTCTTCAAATTATGGAAATATTAAAACTTCTTCACTGCCATCAATATATTCTAGTAACCTAGGTGACTTGAATACACTTTTCTATGAAACTCTCACAAAATAGTTTTCTTGAGATCAATGTCATTTGACACATATATCATGTCCCTAAATATTACCAAACCATCTCTTGTAAGATGATAATCCACATCCTTCTCACTTGTACCTTGCTATAACTTGTGCCTAAGCTCCCTATATTTTTCATCATGTTGTCCTTCCTATAAGATTTGATCATGTATGTCTGTCCCATAAGAACTTATAGTTGATATATCATTCACCTTCACTCTCCTGCTAAGAGAATCTGCAACCCTATTCTCCTTTCCATTAATGTACCTAATCTCAAAGTAAAACTCACTAATCATGGCCAACCATGTAGCTTTCCTGGAATAAATTTCAGTTGGTAAAATAGATACCTCAATCCATTTTGATCGCTCATTAATACAAACCTCCTTCCAAGAAGATAGCGTCTCCACATCTTCAATGCATGAATAATCATTACCAACTCAAGATCATGTGTTAGATAATTTTTCTCATGCTCATTCAGTTTCTGTGACTCATAGCACACTAATTGTCCTTCTTGCATTAAGACTCCACCAAGTCCTCTCTTGCAGGTATCTATACACACCACAAACTCTCTATTTGGATCTGCAATATTTAAAATTGGATCATTTTTCAACCACTGCTTCAATATCTCAAAACTGGTTGCACATCCATCTGTCCATTCAAATTTCTTACCTTGCCTCTGTCAAAATTTTAGACCCAACCCCGGTTATCAGTTTCTACTTATCACTCCCATATAGTTAAATTCCCATTCCCATAAACATACATTCAAAATTCTAGAAATGATAAATATTTCTGAAAGCACAAAGTCTGGAAATTTCACAGTGTTGGAAATTGTAGAAATAAAACACATAAAATATTTCAGCCACACACAGAAAATTAACACGCTGATTTTTTATCAATATGACCTTGGAAAAAACCTCTACAACCCTAGGGGAAAACCAGTTCGAGAGCTCTTCTTTATTTTTGAATATTTCTTTTACAGAGAAATGAAATACGCAGTAAAATTCCAGCAACCAAAATTACAAGCTTATCTCGATTTCTGTGCTTTAACTCTGCCTCAGAAATTGTGCCAAATCAACAACTTACAAATTTTTTTTTTACAGTATTAATGACAACAATAAATGTTGTACGGAAGCCTTGAAAAATGTGTCGAAACAACTGCATTGAACTGTATGGATTTGTACAACAGCCCTCCATGAAATCCGTGCCCATAAAATGCCTCGAAATCTGCACTAAAGTTGTTGTCCTTTTCTCTCAATTTTTGTACCGAAAATATCAGTTGTACTTCTCCTCAATTTTCATGCCCAGATTCTACCTCGAACTCTGTGGTTAATGCTGATATTCTCTTCCTCAATTTTTGTGCCTCCCTTTCTTGGAAACAATGCTTCTCTCTTGCTGTACAGATTTCTGCATTGGGATTTGTGCCAATAAGGTGTTGTATGGATTTGCTGAAGTATCCTTGCTGCTCTCCTCCAAATTCTCATCGCTCAGAAATTTCTCCTACTCTCTTCCTCTTAATCTGCTCATGAAAGACTAAATGACCTTTTTTTTCTTATTTTCCTCCTTTAACCTAACCCTAAGTGACTTTTGGGGGATCCCTAAATCCAATGGATGAGATAGCTTTAGATCAAGGGTTGAGATTAAATGTGAATTTAAATCTCACTTTCTAATTTTTAATTCATCCCACTTAAATAAAAACCCAATTAGCCTTTTATTTCCATAGTCACTTTTTCACTTTCTAATTTAACATTGACTTTAATAAAGTCACTTTAAAATTAGACTTAGTAACTTTATCACTTATAAAGTCACTTTTAAATTAGATTTGACTTTACCACTTATAAATTCACTTTAAGAGAAAAAGATAAATACATTTGGACACTTTTCCCTAGGCCAAAAATCAAAGCCTTAGGGAACCACTTGTCCTCTAGTACCCAAATTTTAACACTCCCTCTTACCAAGGAAAGTGTTCCTCACCACTCCCATCTTGTCTCTGAAATAGACATGCTTGCCCCATGGTACGGCTTTGGTGAATATGTCCGCTACCTACTCATTTGTGGGAATATACTCAAGCTTTGCATCTACCTTCTGAACATAGTCTCTGATGAAATGATATTTGATCCCGATATGATTTGACTTGTCATGAAATAATGGATTCTTCGTGAGTTTATTGTAACTCTGATTATCATAGTAAATCACTGAAGGTCTCAACACTTGAAAAAATAAGCCAAACAACATTTTGTGAAGCCATATGGACTCACAATTAGCCAAAATGGCTACCATGTACTCTACTTCCACTAAAATCAATTCAAATGATTGTTTCTTCCAGCTGAACCACAACACAACTACCAAACCCAATGCAAAACAACACCCTGAAGTGCTCTTTCTATCAAAAGCACAACCTGCCCAATCATACTCAGTTTACCCTGCCAGTATCACTCCATCTCTAGGTCTATAATCTAGACAATAATACATTGTCCCCTGTAAGTAACGAAGCATGTGTTTTGCAACAACCTAGTGCACTTTCCTTGGCTCACACATGAACTGCCTCATCATGTTGACTGAAAAACATATATTTGGTCGAGTGTTGACCAAATAAATCAAGGAACCAATTAGTTGTCTATACAAATTAGGATCCACCAAATTGGAATCAGAAGCGTGAATCTTATTCTAGTTAGTGATCATAGGCGTTGACATCGGTTTGCAATCCTCCATGTGAAATCTGCTAAGAATGTCCACAATATACTTCCCCTGTCCCAGGAAGAAATTCCCCTCCTCCTGCCACACCTCCAATCCCAAAAAGTAATGGATCAAGCCAATGTCCTTCATCTCGAACTCTGAAGCAAGATCTCTCTTGCAACACTCTATGAGTCTCTCTACACCTATAATGACCAACTCATCAACATACAACACCAGAATGACAGACTCCTCACCTATCACAAATAAGTATAGGTTCGGATCAGCCTCAGTCTTTGTGAAACCCATCTGCAGCAAGTAAATGTCAATACTCGAGTACCAAGCTCTAGGAGCTTACTTCAGGCCATAAAGTGCCTTCTTCAGTCTGCACACATGGGACTCCTTCCCATGCACCTCAAAGCCATGTAACTGCTCAATGTACACCTCCTCCTATATGAAGCCATTGAGAAATGCGATCTTCACATCCATCTGGTGGATCTTCCAACCCATCTATGTTGCTATCGATATAATGGAGTGAATGGAAGTATATCGAGCCACGGGAGCGAAGTTCTCTTCATAGTCAACTCCCTCTACCTGAGAGAGCCCTCTAGCCACAAATCAAGCCTTGAATTTCCGATGCTGCCATCTATAGCATGCTTTATCTTGTAAATCCATCTGGAAGTAACCATTTATTTCCCTTAAGGCCTCGGCACCACCTCCCAAACATTGTTCTTCATGATAGAAGAATACTCCTCCTGTATGGCCTCTCTCCAGACATGTTGGCTAGCAGCCTCCTCATATCTAGAAGGCTCGGAGTCAAAGATGCTAGCAACCAATTCCATATAGCTACAGAACCACTCAGGTGGTTTTCTCTCTCTAACCTCTCTCTTTGGCCCAACAAAATATGTGGCCTCTCTCAAGGTGTCCTGAAGCCACTTGGGCTTCCTCTTCCTTGAGCTCACTTCTCCCACCGGAGTGAAAGAATCCTCATCCTCCTTAGAAGCCTGAAATCTTGAAGTCCTACTAACCGACCTCCTGTCTGAACTTGTGCCTATAGATGCTGAAGTACCGTGTGAATTTTCCATCAATGAGCCACCTTGTGAACTTATTTTCGGACTTCTCTGCATGCTGCCGAAGCACCACCCATCTGACTCTGCGAGCCACTGCTCACTAATGGACCTGACACCGTAATCGATGTACCTCGTAATCCATGTCCATTGGATCCCTGTGACTAGGTCAGCTGCTCCTGAGGGTCTGATGAATCCAAATACTCTAACTCCCATGACCTCCTGAAAGCTCTATCCTCCTCGAATTTCACATCCCGCTTGACAACAAATTTCCTCCTCCCAGGAATATAAATCCAAGGCTTTCGAAGTATCACTATAACCCACAAATATTCACTTCTCTACAGTGGGCTCTAGTTTTTCCCTCTTCTCCTTTGGAACATAGGAGTATGTAATGCACCCAAAGATATGAAAGTGACTAACATCAGGCTTCTTCCTATAAAAAGCCTCCTCTAGAGTCACATGCCCCAAGGCACAATGTGGACTCCTGTTTTGCAAGTACACAACAGTGTTGTAGGCCTCTTCCCACAAAACCAACGGTGAAGCCTAATCATGTAGCATGTATTTGGTAGCCCAAACGATTGATCTGTTCTTCCTCTCCACAACCCCGTTCTGTTGGGATTTGTAAGGAACTATGAACTCCCTCTTGATGCCTACCTCCGCACAATAATCAACAAAATCACCAAGGGTATACTCCCCTCCATTTTTGGACCTGAGGGACATGATCTTCTGACCTGTCTGAGTCTCCACAAGAGCTTTGAACTTCTGAAACTGCTTGAAGACATCACTCTTGGTATTCAAGAAATAAATCCAGGTCTTCCTAGAGTGATTATCAATGAATAAAACATAATACTCATATCCACTCAAGGAAACATGAGACATCCGACCACTCACATCAGTACAAATCAAATCAATAATACCTATCAATTTGATGTCACTGCTAGGAAAAGGGGATTTTGAAAACTTCCCCATAGCACATCCTCTACATGTATCTAGGTGATTAGAACTGAAATCTGGCACATATGTGATGATCTCCTGCAATGTCCTCAAGGCCCCATGATACATGTTCCTCATCCTGCAGTGCCAAATCTCACACAGCTCTGAACTGCTAGCTCTATTGTCAGTACTACTTCTCAATGCCATAAGGGGCTGGAATGAAAACTTGTACACCTTGGCATGATGCACACCAATCACTGTAGCTAAAGAAGCTGGAGTGTCCCTAGGATATATAAGCACCTGGCCTCTCCTGAATAACACCTCATACCCTCTGTCCTCCAATGTTGAAATGGATATAAGATTCTTATTCATCCCTGACACATATAGAACATCTGACACTTTCAAGGGAGGTTTGGGTTCCCTATCAAATTTCAATGTCCCTACACCGGATTCTCTAACAATGATATCGTCTCTGAGTACTACCTCTATACCAGTTCCACTCTCTGAAATTTCTGAGAAGTACTCACAGACTCCTGTCATATGACCAGAAGACCCACTGTCAACATACCAATACCTGAAGACGCTCCGCTAGTGGAGGGAAGTGCACACTCCCTCTCAACCTGTGTGGACTCCAGAGCAATGAACCCAAACTACCAGTCAAAGCTCTTCGATAAGTCCTCTATCTCTACTTATTTTGCCATGGTCTTGTGCTTTCCCTTCTTCTTCTTCTCCGGACACACAACTGCGTAGTGTCCCAACTTCTGACTATTCCAACATTTGACTTTGGAAAATTCCTTCTCCTTGTTCACCTACTTAACTTTACCTTTTCCTTTGCCCCCACCACCACTTGTGGAAGATTGCTTCTTTCCTTTGCCCTTCTTGCCCATTGATATCAATTCTAAATTTTCATCCTCCTCTACCTGCTTGGCTTCCCCAAGATGGTTCTTTCTGATTTCATTTTGAATGCAATCATCCCACAACCTCTCCCAAGTGGGAAGGTTCTCCCGTGCAACAATCCCATCCACAAAACTCTCCCATGTCTTGGGAAGAACATTCAATGTAATCCGCACCAACTCATTGGGTGGAATGGTCTCTCCAATAGCAGCCATCTCATCTCTCACAAAAGTGATCTTTTTGAGGTATGCTCTAACACCATCAATCTTAGCCATTTTAATGGCCTTCAGCTTCTCCCTTAGGACCATTTTTTTGTTTTCATTTGTGCTCCGGTAGAGATTGGTCAAGGCTGTCCACATCTCATGTGCATATGTATTTCCTCTCACATGAGGAATGACATGGTCTTTAACACCATCCAAAATCAATCTTTTTCCTTTGGCATTCTTCTTATTAAAATCATCCAACTGAACATGGTCAACACGCGCTTCTACTGGGTGTTGTGTGGTATGTACCATTATACCCTATACTTCTGCCTCCTCAAAGATGCTCTAGATTCTCTCCCTCCATGCACTATAGTTTCTCTTCCCATCCAACCTATCCTCCACCCTCAAGCCCAAGGACATGCTTGTTGTCCTAATAAACTAAAGTTTTCAAATCTGTGGTAAATGTTCATTTTTCTGTGTGAAAATAGCTTGCTATAATTTTTCACTTGCTGTCCCAAACTGCACTTTTCGGTCACCCAAGCTCAGATACCATGTTGAAATTTTAGACCCAACCCCGGTTATCAGTTTCTCCTTATCACTCCCATATAGTTAACTTCCCATTCCCATAAACATACATTCAAAATTCTGGAAATGATAAATATTTTTGAAAACAAAAATTCTAGAAATTTCACAGTGCTGGAAATTGATGAAATAAAACACAAAAAATATTTCAACCATACACAGAAAATTAACACTTTGATTTTTGGTCAATATGACCTTGGAAAAACCCCCTGCAACTCTTAGGGAAAACTAGTTCAAGAGCTCTTCTTTATTTTTGAATATTGCTTTTACAGAGAAATGAAATATATAGTAAAATTCCAACAACCAAAATTACAGACTTATCTCAATTTCCGTGCTTTAACTCTGCCTCGGAAATTGTGCCAAATCAACAACTTACAAAACATAAAATTTTACAACATTAATGATAGCAATACATGTTGTACTAAAGCCTCAAAAAATCTGCAAGAACAGCTATATGGAACTATACGAAATTGTACAGATTTGTACAACAACCCTCCTCAAAATCCATGCCAAGAAAATGCCTCGAAATCTATGCTGAAGCTGCTATCCTTTTTCTCGATTTTCTGCCAAAAATATCAGCTATCCTTCTCCTTGATTTTTTTTCCCAGATTCTGCCTCGAACTTTGTGCTTAATGCTGATGTCCTCTTCCTCAATTTTTCGTTCCTCCCCTTCTTGGAAACAATGGCTCTCTCTTGCTGTACAAATTTCTGCCTTAGACTTTGTGCCAATAAGGTTTTGTATAGATTTGCTGAAGTATCCTTATTGCTCTCCTCTAAATTATCACTGCTAAGAAATTTCTCCTGCTCTCTTTCTCTCTTTCTCTCAATCTGCTCATGAAAGACTGAATGACCTTTTTTGCTTCTTCCCCTCCTTTAACCTAACCCTAAGTGAGTTATGGGGAATCCCTAAATCCAATGGCTGAGATAGATTTAGATCTAGGGCTGAGATTAAATGTGCATTTAAATCTCACTTTCTAATTTTTAATTCACCCCACTTAAATAAAGACCCACTTAGCCTTTTATTTCCATAGTCACTTTTTCACTTTCTAATTTCACATTTCCTTTAATAAAGTCACTTTAAAATTAGACTTAACAACTTTATCACTTATAGAATCACTTTTAAATTGGATTTGACTTTACCACTTATAAAGTCACTTTAGGAGAAAAATATAAATACACTTGGACACTTTTCCCTAGGCCAAAGATCAAAGCCTTAGGGAACCACTTGTCCTCTGGTACTCAAATTTTAATAGCCTCTGCGGTGATGTAATAGGATATGCAATTCAAGAGAAGTGCCTGATGAGCCTCCTATAATAACTTGCTACCCCATAAATGATCTTACCTCATTTCTAAGAACTGCCCACTCCATAGTAGCTCTTAACTTTTCTGGATCCACTTCTATCCCTTCCTTAGAAACCACATGCCCCAAGTAATGTACATTTTCTTGAAAGAAATTTCATTTACTAAGTTTAGCATAAAATGATGCTCTCTCATTAATCTCAATATTTTTTCTAATTGTTCAACATTTTCTTCCTCATTCTTAGAATATATCAATATATCATTAATGAATACAATAACAAACTTGTCCAGATAATGACACAACACACTATTCATCAAGCACATATAGGTAGTTGGCGAATTAGTCAAACCAAATGGAACAACAAAAAACTCATAATGGCCATACCTGGTCTGAAAAGCAACCTTTTATATTTCCTCTTCTTTAATGTGTACCTGATGGTATCCGGATCTCAAGTCAATCTTCGAGAACATTTATGCTCCCTTCACCTGGTCGAACAAGTCTTCAATCCTTAACAACTAATACATGTTCTTGATGATAAACTTTTTCAGCTTCCTGTAGTCAATGCACATCTTGAGAGTACCATCCTTCTTCGGTACGAACAATACTGGTGCACCTCAAGGTGATACACTTGGCCTAATGTATCCTTTTTCAAGCATTTCCTTCAACTGCAATTTCAATTCCACTAAATTTGGTGTGCTCATCCTGTATAGTGCCTTTGATGCTGGTGTTTCCCTTGGTACCAACTCAATAGAAAATTCCACTTCCCTGTGAGGTGACAACTCTAAAATATATGTTGGGAACACATCCTAGAACTGATAAAATATTGGGTATCTCCTTAATACCTCCGCATCCTCAACATCCTCGCCTCTATCACTAGAAATATGTACTGTGAACAATACACATCCTTTCATGTGACTACGCTTCACTACATGGTTTTAACCATTCTAAATGATGTTGAATTTCTTCTTACCCTATAAGATTCTTTGTTCTCCATTGTCATCCAAGCACTCAATAGCTTTGTCATAACAATATGATTTATTCATGTGAAGATACAACAAATCCATACCAAACAACACAATGTATGATCCCAACGGAAGCACATTAAAATGCACTCATGTAGGCATACTATTCAACTCAAATGCACAATCTATTACCCAGTGATGAACTCTTTTCTTAGTACTTGTATCCAACTGCACTAACCAAGAATCTACATGTAATTATTTATTCAAAACACACTTATCCACCAGGTCAAGATTAACATAACTATAATTAGATCTAGGGTCAATAAAATTAGAAACAACTTTATCAAAAAGCTTACCATCCATCTCAACAATAAACGCCTAGTGCTCTGATTATATGTTATTTAATGCTAGATAGATCTACGGAATTCTTTTCCCAACATCTCAAATTGTTTGTGCTTCCTCTGCACTGTAAATATGAGGCCTACCACCCTTATTTTGTGGAAAATCCCTCTTTATATGCTCCTTGCCACATATCGAACACTACAATTATCCTTTACCATTACATTTATTATGTTGCCCTCCATGAAGTGACCCATTAAACTTCTTGCAAGGTGTAAAATTTTCTCTCTCCTACATTCTGAGGTTTTGTTCGCTTCGATGTGATTTACCTTTAGATTTTTATTTCCATTTCCAACCTTCCTGAGATTTTTTCTTACGCTTTTATTGCTCATAAAAATGCTTCAATTTCCAAATAACTTGCTCAAGTGACCGAGGCTCATCATACTCAATCCTATCTCTAAATATTAATGGTAATCCACTAATAAATATCTGAACTTTGGCTTTTTCATCCTTAAGATATGGTACATACCTCAACAACTCCAAGAAATTGGTTGTATGCTCCTCATCTGTCATAGACCCCATATTTAGCTCAAATAATTCCTTATATTTGTTTATGTAGGACCTCTATGGAAAATACTTCTTATTTAAAAGTCTCTTGAATTTATGCCAACTTAAATATTTTTTCCTGATGTCTCTAAGTTGCTTCACATATTTCCACCAGATGTCTACTTTCCCTTTGAGGTTGAAGATAATTATTCCGACCTTCATATTTTCTGTGTAATCATGCAACTCAAAGAACTTCTTCATCCCAAGTAACCATACCTTTTCATCCTCTAGCTTCTTCAAATCCCCATCAAAGGTAGGTGGCTTGGCTCTCTTAAAATCATCTGGAAAATATCCCCTGTCACTCCTTGATCTGAAATGACTGTATTAGTTTTGTTGTGCTAAGTTTCTTTTTAGTTTAAAAACATGTGCATAATAATTTCATTAGTGTGCATGAGGTTTAAGGTGTTTTTCCATGAATTGTAGATTTTTTAGTGAATTAGAAGCATAAAACAATCTTAAATAAAACTGAACAGTAGTGTAAAATAGAGAAATAAGCCACCACACGAAATTTACACAATAGGCATGATGAAGGAGTTCACCCCCCCTCGGCTACATCTGCTAGTCCAACTCCCAATGGCATGTCCATCTTTCATTATGCTAAAAATTTTGCTATTACATGTAGTTAAAGTAGTCTAATGGATGTTTTTTCTACACCAATGGCTTCATAATGCTCCAATTAGTCAAAAATGATTCTTCATTCACTTAGAATGGGAGAAAATTGAATCTCCTACTCTTTTGCCCAATTTCACCTAGGAAAGCTCAACTAAAAGTCGAGAACTCCACTTAATTGGAGTTAAAATAGGCATAGGCCACAAAAAATGGTGCACCCACTAACTGTCCGCCGACTTGACTGTTGCACTAAATTTTTGCAGTTGGGGGTGGCCACATACGCACCCCCAAACCATGGGTTACATAAACATCGATGGAACTCACGGTCTAACTCCGGTTTTAAATTTAAACTGTGGTTGTTGTTTCCGTCGGGTCAACGTTAACTGCACGAAGGATGGCCGTTTAATTTTTTTTCCATGTGACATATGTTGCAAAACCACTAGCAGGTTGGGATTGGCGACAGTTCTCAACCCCAAAACATGATTTCATTACAACATAAATATAAATCGTCGCCTTAGAGGTTAACAACTAATGTGGAGAACAAACAGTAAGATGTGTGTGTGCTAATGGGAGGTCTGGGGGTCGATTCTTGTGGACCCTCAACAAAATTTTACAATGCCATTTCAGGAACACGTGGCGGCCTCAGGGCTGGCCATGTGGCACCCTCTAATTGGTTACTCCAAACCTATACAAGGAATAAAATTGTGACACTTGTCATCCATTGATTAGCCCAGTGGAAAGGAATATTCCTTTTTTTGTTGACTGTACCTCCACCTTGCTGACTGTGCATCCCAGTCAAACTTGGTCAAACTATCACAAATTTACTTGTTTGGCATTTCGATCAGAACGCGATATCTTCCTCATATGAAATCAATTTTTTGAACTGTTCGAAGCACAGGAATCAGGAAGACGAGATCTAAGAAACCATCCTAGTTTCAACCCAATCCTGTAATTTTCAATTTTGGGCAAAATTTATGAACTCCTGATCATTCCTCCCCATTGAGAAGCTTTTGTACCCCAAGAGACTTGATTACCTGTTCATTAGATGAGGGTACAACTCCCTCACCTTTCCAACCTCCATCCATTTTTCCTTGTTTGGTTTAATTCCTTTGAGCCCAACTTGAAAGTAGTCAACACTTCCCCTCTTTGATACTCTTGTCCTCTTGTCAAGAATTGTATCTTCTTTGAGCTCATCCAGAAATTTTGGTGAGAAATCTTCAGTAGAAGGTAGTTTAACATCACTTCCTTGATCATCGATCAAAGGTGGCCCATACAAGTATAAGTTTTCAACATTAACAACTGAATACATTTCCATGTAAGAAGGCAAGTCAAGTTGGAATGCATTATTACCAACTTTCTTTATGATCTTGAAAGGACCATAGAGAATGGGTTTGAGCTTTTTACCTTCCCCTTGCATCCTGTCTTTCATAATGTGAAACCATACCTCATCTCCCTCTTGAAACTTGTGATCAACCCGATGTTTGTCATGCCTTTCTTTGTATTTTCTTTGACTTTTATCAGGTTGTTCTTGAACTTGTTGATGTATAATCTGAATTTTCTCAATGAAATTTCGAGCCTTATCAATGTCACTATGGCCATCAATTGCAACATCCTTCCCAAAGATGAAGTTTAATGAAGATTTTAGAAAATAACCAAAGCATACTTCAAAAGGTGAGGTTTGAGTTGAAGAGTGCTTTGTTGGGTTGTAAGTGTGTTGAATGTAATGCAGTTGTTCATCCCACAACTTAGGATGTTTGTTGCAATATCCTCTCAATAGATGCACAATTGTTCTGTTCACCACCTCTGTTTGTCCATTTGTTTGTGGATGAAAAGTGGTACTCTTTTTCAAATTTGTGTCCATCATTCTCCATAGATTTGACTAAAAATTCCCAATGAACCTAGAATCCCTGTCACTACCAATAGAAGTTGGCAATCCAAAATGAACCCAAACATTTTGAAAATAAAGTTCAACATTTTTTTCACCAGTAATTCTTTTCTTACATGGCATAAGTATACACATTTTACTGAATATATCCACAACTACAAAAATATAATCATGTTTCTTTCTTGACATAGGTAAACCTCCAACAAAGTCCATGGAGAAACTCTCCCATGGCCTTGATGGTACCAGTAGTGGCGTGTACAATCCAAGACTCCTATTACTAGGCTTACTTGTTGCACACATAGAAAAACCTCATATAAAACATGACACACTATCTATCATGCGAGGCCAATAAAAATGCCTCCGTAGATGCGCCACTATTTTTCTTACCCCAAAGTGTCCAGCAATAAGAGAAGAATGAGATTCTCTCATGACACTTAGCCTCTCTCCTTGTGGAATACATATATTTCCCAAATGAAACAACAAATTGATATGCATGTGATAATATTTTTCTTCAACTTGATTACCTTCACTCAAACTAGCATACACATCTTGGAAATCAATGTCATGTGCATATTGTTCTATGTAACTCTCATGTACAACATAATCATTTTGAGTAAAGTAGAAGCACTAATGATTGGTCTTGAAAGCATATCTGCAACTTTATTGAAATTACCTTTTTTGTGCCTTATAACCAAGTGAAATTGTTGAATAAATCCCATCCACCTGAAATGTCTTGATTGCTATAATTTTGTCTGCAACTGCAAGTACTATAATGGTTGGTGATCGATGTGTACAATAGTCTCTTTACCCATCAAGTAGTGTTTCGACTTCTTCAAACTTTGTACCAACACATATAGTTCTTTTTCATATGTAGGATAATTAGTCACAACATCGTTAAAGGTTTCTGAATGAAAGTCGATAGGCTTACCATGCTACAAAAGGACTGCGCCCATGGCATAGTCACTAGCATCAGTTTGTATCTCGAATGGTCGTCTCAAATTTGGTAATGCAAGGACTGGAGCTGAACTGATCTTGTCTTTTAAAGCTTCAAAAGCTTGTTGTTGTTTTCCTCCCCATTGGAAGCCTTTCTCCACACTTGTCACTGCATGCATAGGAGTTGTGATGGAAGAAAAGTTAGCAATAAACTTCCTCCAATATTAAGCTGCATCTAAGAAACTTCTTACCTCGGATATTGTTTTGGGTGTGGGCCAATTCATAATGGCTTTCACTTTAGAAGGATCAATCCTCACTTCTCCTCCTCCTACAATATGTCCCAAATAGACCAAATAAATCTTTCCAAACTCACATTTTGACATCTTAAGAAACAATTTCTCTTTCTTCAAAATATCAAGCACTCTATTCACATGAAAGACATGATCTTCTCTTGTTTTGTTGAAAATAAATATGTCATTTAAGCACACAATAAAAAATTCATCAAGGAATGGTCGCAAAACATTATCCATAACTCGCATGAAAGTTTCCGGTGCATTACATAAACCAAAAGGCATAACTAGCCACTCAAAGAGTCCTTGTTTGGTTTTGAATGTAGTTTTCCATATACCACTTTCTGCAATTCTTACAAGATGATATCCACTTCATAAATCTAATTGAGTGAAAAACTTTGCTTCTTTCAGCTGATCAAGAAAATCATCTATTCTTGGGAGTGGGTAACGATTTTTTACCGTAATCTTGTTCAAAGCTAGAAAATCTACACACATGCGCCAAGTCCCATCTTTCTTTGGTATCAATACTATGGGTGAACTGCATAGCGAAGTACTTGGCCTTGGGATTCCTTTATCCAACACCTCTTTGGTTTGCCTCTTTATTTCAACATTCTCCATTATCTACATGCAATACATATCGATGTTTGGAAGAGGACAATATTGCTGCAACTGAATCTCATGTTGAATTTCCATTTTTGGAGGCAATCCTGTTGGCTCCTGAAACATCTCATGATGTCAATTAACCACATCATATAAATCTGATTTCAAATTAGGATCACATCCGCCAAATGATTCGTGATTTATATTATCTTTAGGCTTAATCATAAGAAGAACAAAATTCTTACTTGAATTTACCAGCCTCTTTACCTGTCCAACATTTACCAAAGCAATGTTTGTCTTCTTGCGATTTTCTCTAACAATGAAATCCTTGCCATATTTGAATAAATGATACTTTTTCTCATGGTGATAGAAGATCACTTTCCTATCATACAACTAAGGACTCCCTAATACAATACCAATTATGTCAAGAGGAACCAAATCTAATTCAAATGTGTCAACAAAGCTTGCAGTGATTGCAAACCTCAATATACATTTCTTTGAAACCTGTATATTTGCATCCTTACAAATCCAACCCAATGGATATGGTTTTGGATGTGGTATGGTCTCAAGGTTATGTTTCTTGAACAAATATTCAAAGATTAAGTTTTATTGTGACCCACTGTCAAACAGTGATTCAATATTGGTATGCTTGGATATGACCCTCACATGAAACAGTTTTATTCTTTCTTCTTCATTTGGAATATTTATGTGACAGTTTGATGTACTGGTACTGGGTTTAGTTTTAATTTCTGTTCCCTTCATGTTATTCAATCTCAGGGCTGTAATTTGAGTTGTAGCAGCAGTTTTCTATTTCCCTTTGTTATTGGATTTTTTTGGTCTCAATTCAGGATGTAATTTCCAATTATGAGTTTCATCATGGCCTTATTTTGTAAAATGTTTACAAGTCACTTTTTCTCCCTCTTTCTTAATAGATGCATTATTTTTTTTTTACCTTTTGAGGTCTTCTCCTTGGATTTACCCTTAAAATGTTTCTTTCTACCCTCTTTAGAAATGTTCTTCCCTCTAGCTTCTAGATGTGTGGCCTGAACACAAACTTCATCTAGACTAGTGGGGTTAAACATGAGAATAGTATGTTTTAGGTAGCTATGTAAGCCTCCTATGTACTTTAACAAAGTGTCTTGAATCTGCAAATCCACCCCTAATAAAAGATCTATTATCCTAAATTCTTGGGTGTATTCTTGCACATTTTGTCCCTTTAAATTTCTAAAGTTCTGCCAGTTCAAAATGGCTTTCTACATGTGAGCTAATGGATAAAACTATTTTTTAATAGTAGTAATGAAATCTGACCATGATAGAATAATCTTACCATGTTTCTTGATCTCCTCCTTTGTCTTGGCATCCCACCAAAAAATTGTTGCATCTTCCATTCTAAAAGAAGCTAATTGAATTTTTGTATCATCATCTTGAAGGTTCTGTATTCTCAAATAGACCTCCAATTGTCTAATCCAATTATCTATCTTTTTTGCATTTACTTCACCATTAAACATTGGCAATTCAAACTTAACATCAAGTTTTAAAAAGGGATTTTTACAATTGCTCTTGGACTTGTGTGGTTGATGTACTGAAGAAGAAGTAGAGGATGATGATGATGAGGGTGAGGATGATGGCTCTCCATTGCCTCCATTTCCTCCATTTCCCTTCTTTGACTTATCTTCATCATTTTGACCTCCTGAAGATCCTTGTCCTTCCCTGTGAAGTTTAGATCCTTCTCCTTCCAATCTCTCATTCCTCTCTTGATAAAGGATTCTAACCATCTCAGTCATGTCAAGAAATTCTTTCTTGAACACTCTTTATTCCTATTTATGGTCAAATTCATCATGGATTTCTCCTTCCTCATGAGGCATGCTTAATGGAACTTCTGGTTTTGTAGGAGGTGAACTAGGTGGTGGAGATTGCGACAATATTTCTCTCCTTTGATTTGGATCTTTTTGATACCATTCTGCTTCCACAAATTTTCCTTCTCCTCTTTTGAGCTTGAGCCTTGTAAGCATCTAAAAATTGCAAACAGTTAAACAATTATTTTCACTAAACAACACCAGAGAATAAAATCTAGCTCTAATACCAACCTAATCTGAAATTAATGTTTTTTTTTTTTGTGTTAAGTGTCTTTTCAGTTTAAAAACATGTGCATAATCAATTCATTAGTTTTCATGGGGTTTAAGGTGTTTTTCCATGAATTGTACATGATTTTTAGTGAACTAGAAGCATAAAAAAAGCTTAAATAACACTGAAATTCAGTGTAAACTAGAGAAATAAGTCTCCACATGAAATTTACACAGCAGGCATGATGAAGCAGATCACCCCTCCTGGGCTACATCTGTTGGTCCAGCTCCGAATAGCATGTCCATATTTCATTATGCAAAAAATTTTGCTATTATATGTAGTTACATTTCTCTAATGGTTTTTTTCTCTATACCAATGGATTCATAATGCTCCAATTAGTCAAAAATGGCTCTTCATTCACTCAGAATGGGCGAAAATTGAGTCCCCTAATCTTTTTCCCAATTTCACCTAGGAAAGCTCCACTAAAAGTCGAGAAATCCACTTAACTGGAGTTAAAATAGGCATAGGCCACCAAAAATGGCATGCTCACTAACTGTTCACCTATTTGACCATTGCATTAAATGTTTGCAGTTCGGGGTGGCCACATGCGCACCCCCAAACAACAGATTACACAACCATCAGCATAACTTGTGGTGTAACTGTAGTTGTTGTTTTGAGGATGGTCGTTTGAATTTTTTCCATGTGACATATGTTGCAGAACCGCTGGCGGTTTGGGACCATCGGCAGTTCCCAACCCCCAAACATGATTTCATTACAACATAAATATAAACTGTCACCTTAAAGGTTAAGAACTAATGTGGAGAACAGACGGTAAGACGTGCACGTCCCCAGCGGGAGGTCTGGGGGTTGATTCATGCGGACCCTCAACAAAAAATTTCAACGCCATTTCAGGGACACGTGGTGGCCTCAGGGCTAGCCATGTGGCACCCTCTAATTGGCTCCTCCAAACCTGTAAAACAAATAAAATTGTGACACTTGTCGTCCATTTATTAGCCCGATGGAAAGGAAGATTCATTTTTCTGCTGACTGTACCTCCACCGTGTTGACAATACATCCCAGTCAAACCTAGTCAAACTTGTGCAAATTTACTTGTTTGCAATTTGGATTAGAATGCAATATATTCCTCATAAGACATCAGTTTTCGAACTGTTCGCAGCGTCGAAATCAGGAAGACGAGATCTACGCAACCATCCTAGTTTCAACCCAATCCTGTAACTTTTAATTTTGAGAAAAATTTATGAACTCTTGATCACTCGTCCTAAAAGGGTGATAACGATGATGACTATGGTACCTGTCAGAACGAGAACTAGAATGGAACCTGTTTCCATCACCTCTCCTATTCGGAGTATCCATGAGCCTATCATCTCTGAACAAACACATATACCACAAGCATAAGGAACACATATGCAACCGACTTGTATGCATGTCCAACGCATTCCATCCATCTAGTCCAAGGGGTGAACCTGGATCTGATACCACTCTATAACATCCTCCTCCCATATTTAACCAAGATAACAGGTCCACTAGGGTAAACATGTGATGAGAGGCTACTATGATGTGATTCAACTCCCCATGTACAATTAAGGAAGTGGAACCAACAAAACAAAACCAATCCAACCTCCCTCAGGAGCTACAGAACCTTTAAGAGACAACAACATCCAACACCTCCAAGTGCCTAACCCTTGAGATAACTTGTCATTTTGGTGATTTGGACCCTCAAACGCTCCCATGAGAAGCCATGCATGCGACTAATCTAGTCACTCCCACAGAAAGGCATGCCAACAAATGTGGTATTTCTTAGGAAGTTTTGAGCTAATGACCTTAGATTCTAAACCAATTTTTCAGGGCTAGGTCTCAGGCCTCTTCCCAGAACTTCATGAAACTTCCAAAAATGAAAAGTAACCATGAATTGAATCTACTAATGCAAACATTGGTACAAATACTTGACCAAGCCCCTACTAGCCATAACTGGAATTTCGTCAAACATGTCATAAATATTTATGATCATAGGGGCATCATAATTATCTGAGATTCATCAAGAAGAATTGATGCCTTATCACAATGGCTGCATTATCATCTATTAGGTCATATATCCATCCAAATTTCATATATTAATCAAATCCTTTTGAGATCCATAACCAAAGTCTATCATAAATAATGCTTATAATCAACACATAACCAACAAAAATAACAAGGATATAACAACTATAAAACCACATATTAAAATAGCAAAGGAAAAAGAGCTCCTATTAATGAATGCATAAGCCAACCAATTCAGGGACTTCCACGAACCACCCGACCATAAATTAGGTTGATTCGGTTGATTCAAAATTTTCATTCAGCTAATCACCCCTGTGCCATATTCCAAGCATGAAATTGGGACTCACAAAAAAACCAACCAGAGCTTCCTCAAGAAATACCCTATCTCCACCAAGGGATTCTTAGGCCTGAAACCCTCATCAATACAACCAAGATTTACCTCAATCCCACTAGATCACTAGTCCCTAAAAAAGCATGGATACCTTCGGATCTATCCACCTAAACCATGAGGAATTTGTCTGTATCAGCCTCTCGACTTTACTGTGCATCCCACCATTATTGGTCAAGGGAATCCTAGGCCTATGAGGTCACCACCCTCTGGGCTTTAGCATGTATCCCGCCATTATCAGTCAAGGGATTCCTAGGCCCAATCAAGGGTATTCACAATCAGGCTTTACCTTATATCTCTACCCCAAGATTCCTATGCCTTGTGATCAATATTTAGACCATCCCACTCAGCTTCAAATCCATCTTAAAATCTAAATTAACCAAAACAACATAACCCCATCATATCATGGCTATTCAGAAATGACAAGGCAAGGATTAAAACCATTGTTACACTTGGAAAAATCCATGCCAATGACAACAAGAGAATCAAAACACACATGCATGTACTATGCATGCCCAAAATAGCGAGGAAATCATACATGCAACTTGATACCTACAAGTAATACTATTGTATCCACTTGATCCTGATTTTCCTCGCTTGATATTTGTCTCCTCTTGCTTTCTTATCCTTCCTTTGCCTCCTTTTCTCCAATGTTAGAGTGCTCCAAGAATACTCTAAGTATCCAAGAGTATGAGAGAGAAAACGGAGAGAGATAAATCTATAACAGAACTGATAAAAGGTTTGGAACTAATCCTTAAAAGCCTTTTTATCAATGAGGCTTCTATTTTCACCATTTTCCATTATTTTCCTTTATTGTTCTCCTCACATGCAACATGTGACCTTTCACCTTCCTTTTCTCCTAATTTCCATTATTTTCATAAATAAATGCCAATAAATGTCTCTTTGCCTTTCCAAAGCCTTTTATATTTCCTTTGCCTATTTCCTTAGCCATAACAAACCAAATCAACACCCACTATACGATGTATTTTCCCAACATTCAGCTTGGAATAAGTGTCCCTTGAACTTGGTTATTAATTTTACTTTATTAAATTTATTACATGGAAATTTTGCAAGGGTTGTTACAATATAAAATTATACTATTAATTAATTAATTAATTAATTAATTATATATATATATATATATATATATATATATATATATATATATATATATATATAATGAACCATTAAAAATTAAGGAAATGAAGGGATGATAATGCTTGGAAAAACTAAATCTACTTTGTATACCCAAGATGGTATGGAATACTAATAAGGAAATGAAGGGACAGTAACTTTTGCAAAAACTAAAACTACTTTGTATAACCAACATGATATGGAATAATGAAAAGCATGGCAAGAAATAATCATTTAATATTATTTCCAATAGCCAAAATAATTGAAGCATACTTGTTAATTTAGAGTGGTTTATACTTGTTAATTTAGAGTGGAAAACTAGAAAAGATGCAAGAAAAAAACTAAATATATGATTTTATATCAAAATGGTTTGGTTCGTATTCAACATTGAATATATGATTTTGTGTCAAAATGGTTTTCCTTGTATTGATGAGCCACACACTTCTTTTAGAATTGTGTGATTATAGGTTAAAGATGCAAGAAAAAATATTGAATATATGATTTTGTATCACAATGGTTTGGTTTGGTTTGTATTGATGAGATATTGTTTAAATTTGTACGATTGTAGGCTTTTATTACTTAAAAACATAATAATATAATACACACTATTAAAAATTGGAAATAATTATTATTAGAATTTTTTTTTTAAAATACTAATTAATAGCATGAAATTGAATATTAGGTTATGCCATAATATATGAAACTAATTAGCTATGTGGATGTTATGTTATGCAATAATTTATTAAACTAATTACTTATGTAAGAAGTAGTGCCCTCCCTCATTAGATGTGGTTGGATGTGTTATTCACATCCCTCTTAATTTAAGTTGAAATCATTAATGATTTCCTCTTAATTTAGGGTTGGTGCTAGGGTGGGTAAGAAGATATTAAGATATGTCCTAATTGTTGATAGGATATTTAGAAGTGATGTTAGATATACAACAACTATACAAGTAAGGAACTCCATTCTCATTTATGATGTATAAGAGATTTACTTGTGAACAATGTGTAGATTGGTGTGAGGTGTGAAATCCCACTAAATAGATGACTAATTGATAATTCCAATATTAAATAGAACATGTAGTTTCTAGATGGGAATTCCATTGTGTTTCAATACACCAAAGAATAATTTTTTGAGAGTGTTTTGGATCATACAATGCGTCTATCCTACTAGAAGTGCAAGGGATCCATAAAAAGGTAGAGCACAATGATCTTGGAGAGGAGAGGAAATTTGTGCATGGAAAAAGGAAAAGGTATAATATTGAAGAGAGAGAGGAGGCCTACAAATATATTATGCATAAATTCAATTGTTGGTGGAACTAAAAAATGGACATTGAAATAGAAAGAAAAAATATACCAACGAATATTAGATGTGGAGGAAGCTAGGAAGGCATTGATTAGAAGTGAGCATATGATGAAATAAAGGGTTTGTGATAGGTTAGACTCATTAAGAGGATGGAATCAAGAAATGACAGCCACATGTAATATCTACACCATATGATCATGAGGATGATTTTTTATATAAGGTTTAGTGACTCATGCACTCTTGTGATGCCTAACATGTGGGAAGCCTCTAGAAAAGAGATTTCAGCTAAACCTGAAAATAGAATATGTTATGGCATCGCACGCTGATGTTAAATATAATATTATAATATATCTTTGATGTTTTCTCTCATGAAAATTGTAGATGTAATTTCAATTTGATTGGTAACTAAATGGCCCTAAAATATAGAGGTTTGGGATACATAAATTAGTTGCATAGGGAGCACTACACCATGGAGGCTATTAGTGTGTTATGTGTTCAAATGATATAGTATAAGTGGCATGAAAGATAAAAATATGATAAATATATGACATTTGTGTTGTGAAATGATGTGTTTATATTGTGACAAGCCTTTGGAGAATCACTTTGAAGAGGAACTTGGCTAAGTGACTAGCTCAAAGACGGTGTCTCAAATTCCTTGGGTTTTGCTCTAGAAAATAATGAAGCATATAGAAAAAAAGAGAGGGGAATTATGGTTTGGTAATTTTGTAAATAGAGAGAAGGTAGTGAGAAAAATTATGGGGGTGGAGTGGAGGCAGGAAAATTGACTAGTTTAGTTGGGTAAGTGTTCAAATGCTAAAGAATAAGTGGCATGAAAGATGAAAATATGATCAATATGTAGAGTTTATATTGTGAAAGGATGTGCTTCTATTGTAATAATCCTTTGGAGAGTTTATTTGAAGAGGAACTTGGCTAGGATACTATCTCAAAGAGGGTGTCTCAAATGATTTGTGTTTTGTTGTAGAACATAATGAAGTAGATAGTAAAAAAAGGGGGAAGTAGGGTTTGGAAGTGTTGTAAATAGAGAGATAATATCTAGGAAAACTACAGGGGTGGAATGGGGGAGGGAAAATATACTATTTTATATATTGGGTAAGTGACTATGTATAAAAGGAGTTCAACTAGTATGAGTATTCTGGGTAGTTGAATAAGGGAGGAGGGAGGACACCAAGAGATAAAAAATTGTATAAATTTACTTATTTGGTGGTAGAGGTAGGACCAATAGGTTATATAAAAGAGGTCATTTTGTAATTTTTACCATATTTTCATAGTTGATCGATAATCTATTAGGAATCATAAAGGGATTTATGTTACTGCTAATAAGGGAGGCCAAGGAGTAATTCATAGCAATTAAGCAGAGAAGCATCATAGTCAACAATGTTATGAAAAGAACCAAAGGTGACTACAAAATTGACTAATAAGGAAGCAAGGGTCACCTTATCACACCTAGCGAAGATGATATGACAATGGGTGGGAAGTAATGGGCATGTTAAGATGTTCAATTGGGGTTTTTCAGACAATATTATCCAAATTTCATTATTAAGGATGATTATGGTTAGCTAATATTTTATTTGAAAATTTTGAGTGAAGATACTAGATATGGACAGTGTTTTGAAAGTCTTTGAGTCATTAGATAGAGGGATAGGTGTAGATTGGGAGGCTTGGAATGTGGGATGATATATGGTTTAAAGGGGTCAAATATGGAGGGGACACATTAGAAAGGAAGACATTTTCTTTATTGTAGAATACTTTGGCTAAGGATTGATGATTTAGGAAATTTCATAGTGAGGTATTTATATGTCATGTGGTAAGTGTAGTAGTAAAGGCGAGGGGAGGATATTCCTTCTATAGGGACAAAGGAAAAAGAACTACATTGTGGGATAGGTGAGGTAGGAGGCATAAGGGATGATGAGAATAGTGTTGGGTAGGGTGGGACAATTGGAACATTTATCAAACAATTATTTAATAATAAGGGAACCTATAAAATCTTGATATAGTGTGTCTTTCAATTTTTTTCTTTTTATTTTTCAGTCAAAAGTTTCATTATATTATCATTCTAAAAGATAAATCAAGTCATCAATAAAATTTGCGTCACGGGCTTTAGAGAGTACAAATACAAATTTCTACATAAAAAGAAGCCTGGAAGAGAGCCAAGACAACCAGTGTTTGTGGTTATTGCTACCACAAAAATGGAAAAAAGACGAGTTGCAGAGAAATACATCAAGGGTGAGGATTAGGAGGAAATACTGGAGATGCATCGAAGAGGTCTGCATGATTGTGAATGTGATAATAAATGTGTTCCACTTGAATCTCCAAAGCTTAGAGGTGGTCATGGGAGCACAAAAGAATCTCTAGAGTGTCCAGGGTCTCGTTCTGCAGGTGTTGGAGGTCGATGATATATGCAATAATCTCATTGCGCTCCTCATACCTATTTTCCCACATATTTTCAAAATTGAGTTGAATATGTTGAAATTGGGCCGCTATCATGTCCAAGGTGACCAGGGATTCCACCTCGCTTGGGGAGCAGATTGGGGATACCGCCATGGCTGCCACTGAGTGATGGCTCTCCATTGACGCAAAGTTGGAGCTAGGCTCTCCATTTGGTTATATCTCCTCCATACCACATCCTAGAGCTACCCTTCGTGCTCATCCATGTTGTCACGGAATGCAACTAGAACTGCCAGCCCACGCTTCACTGAAGCTAAGTGGAGCCGCATTGTTGAAACAAGAACCCACAGTCAAAATTAAACTAAAATTGTGCACACAAACACCACTTACCAAAACCCGACCGACAAACAACTCTAGGCCACAGGGGGTTTTCTTGTGCACCGGAACCTCGCTACCACTATCACTATAAAATTTGTAGCCGGGAGACACGCACCAAGAAGCCAGGTCCTTTGAGCTCCACTCGATCCTAAACCAAAAAAAATCAGAGGGCTCATCCACAAGAGAAAATATCCACACAGCCTCAATGAACCAACAAGATAACCAAACACACACCCAATTGGGTTCACTCCTCTCCACGAAGAGTGTGAGCCTTGAACTAGTCTCGACTCTGCTAGCAACAAGGAGATTAGTTCCTTGATCTCGTGGCCAAGCACAAAACCAGAGCCACTTCCATACACCCCTGGAATTACATTCCTCACCCTGTGCAGATGCCCCAAGCCTTATCTTGAGCCCGGATGCCAATACACAGGGTGCTCTTTCCAACCTCTCTATCACCATTTCCCAACCACTACAGATAGTGAAAACATGACCCATCAACCTGGATATGAAGCGGATGTTGTTTTGAGGATTAATCCCTCTTGCAAACAAGAGTGATCTCCCTAGTACTCCAACAAGTAACTAGAAAAAAAATCCATTGAATATCTCTTTCTCTAGACCATTTTGTATTTTATATTATTACAATTTTGAAATAAGGATGTTATGCTCCTACCTTTCAACCAAGATGTTCAATGTAGCCTTTTTCCTTTCGCTTCAAAGAAATTCTTCAATGCTGAGAAGAACCTGCAATCACAAACAATAAAAAAGATCAAAGCATCTATAGTATATAATAATCATAAATACTAATCCAACTTAGTGATCAAGGATTCTAAGTATTGACATCATTTCCATGAATTCAGAAACAAGACAATGAGAAAAAGAGATCCATATGTATTATCAGAAATTTAAAGAGAAATATTACAACCTATGCCTTAATGTTGTACATATTTCTCTCGTGTGTCTGTGAAATTGTTTCCTTTAGTCTGATAAGCCTTAATCTCTAGAATGACCAACATGAACTCATATGCAAAAAGGTGTAAATTATATTCAATATGACAAGAACAACTTACTAGTTCAGAAACTATGAACTTTGTGAACTCTCTCTAGCTTAGAATCTATACACTCAATATATACCCTTCAACCTGAAACTTCAACTCAATTTCTAGAGAGATTGAGGTAGTTTTAGATCCATTAAGAGAGGGATGAGTTCCTCCCATGAAGGGATTTGTGTTCCTTTGGCCAAGGGATAAGCTCCATGAGTATAGGGATAAAGCTGGAACTAGCGCAACTCTAGAGGCTTCCAGTTGGGACAATATTCGACCAACTAGGCTTCTAGAAGTTATTTTTTATATTCACTTGCTTTTTATGGGGGTGTGCAAGTTTTAGTGGCAAACATAGCAGAGATCGCTGTGGCTAATGGACGAAGCATCAACGCATGCACAAGAAAAGGATATGAAAAGTGCACAGGTAATATTTTAAATGTTTTAAAGAGATTTTCTCCAATTTCCAAGACTTGGTTCAGGAATATTAGTTTTTTTTACCTATAAGGGAACATGATATGGATGGTGATAGACCCATATTGACAATAAAATGTCATGGTGACAAAATGATGTGTAAGAGATTTCCCCCAAAAGTGTGAAGCCTGAGAATTTTTTTCTAAAGAGTGAAGCGCTTTATCATTCCAAGGATTGGATTGCAGACACTAGTTGAATACCTATAAAAACATTCAATGCAAATATATATCATCACTAAGATTGGAATTCCAATAATCAGAGCAAAACTAACTAAATTTTCTGCTACAAATATGATTTTAGCATTACATCAAGAGTAGACACAGTATGGGCGCAACCATATGTCATAATAATTCTATTGTATCATGAATACATAACTCCTCATAGCCTAGATGGCAGAAACTAGATCTAGGGTCTTGATTTCTGCTTCTCGAACTAGTATGAATCTATCCATGCAATTGATAATGTCGAAGTAGAACATGCTAGAAACCACTTGATTACCGATCAATGATGGGAACCGTTAACAAATGTGAGAGAAACCACCCATAATGAAAATGGCTCTCAAAGTACTTCAGCACAATCTATGAAGTGTGAATGAATGATTTGTAGTTAAACACTCATAGAATCATTCGATCGAAGGTCAATGATGAGAACCTATCACCAAAGGTGAGAAACTTGCCATTAGGGCATGCAGATTCCAAGGTAATGATAGGATTATAAATCAACTTTCTAGATAATGAGTTGGTGTTGATAGAAAGTGATCCATCGTAGGAAAGCCTACAAAACGAAACCATTAGATCAAGTTTTGAAGAAAATATTTGCAATGACTAACTCAGGGATGGTCAACGTGAATGGAGACATATGTATGCAATGAATAGTAAAATTAACTTTCTCTTGAACACATAATGATGTTGTAAATGGTTTGGCAACATTTGAGTCAAAGATAATACCTAGAAACAGACTGAAGACTTTCAATGTGGTTTGATTAACTGTAAGACAAAGGATTACCTGACCCAATTACAAGCACGAAAAAGTGTCATGTTCAAGAGTGACATGCTACTTTCTAAAACAAAGACAATGAATGGATTATTTTCTCACTTTTTCCCCCACCATTACTGGCAAGTACCTCTTTATTTTTATTTTCAAGCTTGAGGAGGATAATATTTGCTCATCATGGAAGTTCATCCTTCATATGAGTCCATCTTAGTATTTTTTAAATGAACCCTAAGAAGGACTGGTTGAGTTTTGTTGTGATCGACAGGTCTTGTACTATTTAATTTTAACGAGTCCTACATAGGATTAACTCGGCGTTTTTTAGTTTTAGGGAGTCGAAAGAAAAACATAAGAAAAAATTGTAGTGTTCTTTTCCATAAATTTAGACTCTCAAACACGAAAAAATATAAAATTATGTAGGAGATAACTCTATTGACCATGCTTAGTCAACGTATACATTTTTCGTATATAGTCTAATTCAGTCCGAAAAAGGGGTGAACTTATATTTAATAGAAAACTATTCATTCACTTTAACGAGTTCGAATATTCAAGTACTCGGTAATAAATTCATGTTTAGAGTCTGAAAAGGGCTTAAAGGAGAACTCCAAGGTTTTTCTTTTTTATATTTTTATAGAGCCCAAAAAAGTGATAAAATTCTACTCAATGTCAAAATGATTCTTTCCAAACATAACCTGTTTCCTGCACAAAAACTCAAAAAAATACAAATATCTACTCTCAAATTATGAAAAACATTTTGATTTTGACTTATAAAGTGAAAATTAACAAAATAATATTATTTATTCATTTAAACTTATAAAAAGAAGTTAAAACAAATCGTTTTCACCTTTTAGTTTTTAGAGCAGAGTAGAAAGAGTTTTTACCCTAAACCTTCCAGAGAAGATATCAGGAGAATCGACCAACCATTTCAAGAACCGTCCACACCAGGTATTCCACATCATCATTATCTTTATTTTCATCTATTTACTTTTTGATTTCATGTTTTTAGGGAATTTTTTAGGGAAAACAAGGTTTTTAAATCTGCCCTCGGGGGTGTGTAGGTTTGTGTGACAAAACCCACACACCTCGATGATTTTTTAATAGAAAAAATCATTGAGCCGTCATAGTTTTTATGTGTAGCTCATGTGCAAAAGTGCATTGTGTAAACATAAAACCTGTGCAAGTTTCGTGGGGTTTTGAAAGACATGTTTCTATCCATAAAAAATGGCTCAAATTCTCCCAAATGATTTCTAATGATCTTAATTGATGGTCTGTAGGTTATCAATCAAGTTCAAATGGCGAGAAAGAGAGCGTGAACATCATGATAACGCAACCATGGATGATCTGGCAACAATTTTCACATTGAAAAATTGTGGCTTGTATAAAATTTGGGCAATTCAAGGTATGAAAGCACAGTTTGAGCTAATGACCTATCTAGTGAATGCTTGGGATGTTCGAGATCAATGTTTTATCATTAGAGACCACAAGCTTATGATCAAGCCAGAGTATATATATTTCCTCACTAGATTACCCCACAGAGGGAGATACATTTCCTTGTTTGGGACAAGACTGGGTGGTTTGCCCACTACATCTTATATGGCTTAATATTGTAGCTAAGATTCAGAGTTGAAGGATGGTCATATTGATATCAAAACTAGACCTAAATATCGTTGCACTCAAAGTTACCAGGTTATGTCGGAGTGTAACTCCACATGCAAAGCAAAAATGTAGACTCCAGTTGAATGTTTCGGGGGAACAGTCTTCAACTGGTGCGAAGGAGTGTTGGTTAAAATGAAGGGCCAACTTACAAGAGCTAAGAATGGGAAGTTGAAAAACTTCGGCTATGGATCCATTCTTGTGTCTTTTTCTTTGGAGAGGATTCCACTCCTCGTACCTCAACAGTCTCTAGTGGATCCCACAAGACCTAGGGAACCACGTATGTTGCGATGGGTAGCATTGATGGCTCACCATGGCTCACCATGGTGGTGATGGTGGTGCAGTGGTTCTCTATACTCCTCAGTTCTTTATATGGCTTAGGAACTAGATATTCATGATTGAATATTTCCCTTATGCAGGGGTGGATTTCAGAGGTGATCTTGACACATCACTTCCACTAGGGGCATGCATCGTGTAAAGAAAATCATTTTGAAGTTTTTTATGTTATATAATTTTTATTTTTCTTTCTATCATCCAATACTGATAAAAATTTAAATGCAGATGTCAACCCATCATAACCAGCATCACTCCGTCACTTTGATAGGCGAGATGCGTAACCTGTAGCAAGCCCACCACAAAGCGATGTGACAGATATCCTTACAGAGATGGATCACAACCTAGAGAGGTTGAATATTTATTTCCCAGAGATAGTGATAAATTATATACCTCTCAAGCTCAAGAGACATGTGACTATTGTTCTAGGTCCATTCAAGGGATATCTGCACAGGGTGGCATGTGCCATACTCTACTATCATGATCATCATCATGGATAGCTGATGGTTGATCTAGATTGACATTTTTTTTGTATTAGTATCTTTAGATCATAAGGTGTTTGAAACCTATGATCACAGATGATGTAATATTTTTTGACACACAACTATTTTTAACCTAATGATATTACTACTTTTGATCTCTCAGTATCTTGTTCAATATGGATTAAATATTATTTTGTTTTACTTTTAATGTTGTAGATGTCTATTTAAAACTTGATTAGCTAATGCATCAGCCAATGTGTTTAATGTATTGAAATGTGTTGATATTCAATGTAATCAAACCAGCTTTCCAAGAGACGAACCCTAAAAAATATTCTTAACAAAGCTGGATTTTTGATAGCGTAAACACCATTTAAATGTAATAAAATGAGCTGTGAATCTAACCTAACAATCAAACATATAATACCAAATTCGATGGCATTAGATAATATCTCAATGACTGCACTATATTCTGCAATATTTTCCATTGTTTGACCGAGGCATATCCCATGAATATAGACTAACTCATCGGTGGGTGAATAGATGATCCATTTCGTGGAAGATATGTTCCATGTACTACGACAGGCGCTGTCAGAAAAACCAATGTAAGTTTGAAGAAATGTCGGCATCTATAGTATCAAGAATAATAAGATAAGCAGTGAAAGCAGTGAAAATTCGTCAAGCATAAATAACTAATCCTAAGGCACACTTTTTTAATCTAAGACACACTATTCTAAACTGTAACTAATGTACAAAGAATATCTTCACATGAAGAATCATGCATAATATCTCTTGAGATAAAGGCCATTTCTAGGTTTATCTAAAGAGACACCGTCATAATCGATTAACTCATAGGCTCCTTTTGCAAGCACGCGCTTAACAATATAAGTACCATGCCACATTGGATCAAATTTACCAGGGCCTAGTTTGTCATGAGCTTGATCGTATACTAGAACTAGGTCACCTTATGAATATATGCGAGGGTTAACACTTTGATTATAATGAGATTTAACACATTTTTTATGAGCCTTGACAGCGAATTTAGTGGTGCGATGAGTTTCATCTAACTGTGCTAGGTATAGGAAGTGTTTCTCCTCTTCAGAGGTAGCCGATAATAATTCAATGGCTATTTGAGTGACGGGATTTCACATTCAATGGGTAACATAGCTTCCAAACCATAAACAAGATAAAAAGGAGTGAACCCTATGGGTTTTTTGTAGAGGTACAGTATGCCCATAATGTCAAACAAAGCATGGTGTGCCAATTTGTTTTATGAGTTCCGACAATCCGTTTAACATGTTGGTTAAAACCTTGTTGAAGGCCTCAACTTGACCATTATCTTGAGGGTAATATGGTGTAGAATTATCGTGGCGTAGGCCAAGTTGAGCGGAAATTTCGGTCATCATAATGTTTTGAAAATGGCTCCCATGGTCCGTAACGATAGCTTGAGGGACACCAAATAGAGCAATCACATGATTGAATATTAAAATTGCTATAGTTTTTCCATCGGCCACGAATGTACGCATCACCTTAGCCCATTTGGTAAATTAATCTACGGCGAGAATAATATACCCATGCCCCCGGCCGAGTGAGAGCTACATGTGACGAAATCAATGCCCCATTTAGCGAAAAGACTGACAAAATTGATTGGGTGAAGAGGAGCTAGAGGTGCACACATCATTAAATAAAAAATATGGAAATTGTGGCATTTTATAACCACGAGAATACAATATTTGAATAGTGACGACCATAAATAGCCAACACACAATATCTTTTGGGCTATGGCAAACCCTCATATATGACCATTGCATGCTTCAGAGTGGCAGTAATTCAAAACCATTCTGTCTTCTTCATGAGTTATACAATGTCGAAAAATAGAATCGGCACCACGACGATAAAGAGTGTCGCCAACAATATTATATTGTTGTGATAAGTATCGAATTCTCTGTCGATTTGATCGTGAAAGCTTTGGTCAAAACATTTGGGTCTAGAGATATATAATGATATCCCCAAACCAAGGATCTAATGTACTGATTAGAAATGGAGATTCATTAGCGATATGGTTTTCTGTCACGATTTCAGATTCAGTATTGGGAAAATCACACATAATTTTAGAAAATAATAGTGATTTATTAGACTTGGATTTCTTGAACTCCAAATTAAAATCTTGCAGGATAACGATCCATTTGGAATATTTTCCCCCGAGAAATTTTTTCGTCAAAATATATATCATCAGGTTGCAATTAGATATCACTGTGGTTTTTTGTAAAAATAAGTAATGATGGAATCGTTGGACAGCTTGAAAAAATGCCAAGGCCAATTTCTCCACATGTGAATACTTGATTCCATTGGGTTGCGATTTTGACCTAGGTAATAAATCACATGTTTGTTGTTATAATCATCCTCTTGAGCTAGAACCATTCCAATCGTGGATTCGGATGCAGCTAAATACAAAAATAAATCTTCGTGATAATTAGGTGGATGCAACAATGATGCATGGGTCAACACGTGTTTAAGCACATCAAAAGATTTATCTGCAAGCTTGTCCAAAATGAATGGAAAATCTTGTTTTAATAACCGGGTAAAACATTTATTTAACTCCACATATTGGGATAAAACGAAGCAGAAAGTTTTCTTTCCCCTGCAAACTTTGGATTTGGCGAAGAGTGGAAGGAGGAGGTAGATTAACAATAGCCTTAACCTTCGATGGGTCAACACGAATGCCTTATTTTGAAACAATGAACCCAAGTAAACATCCTGATTGTACACAAAATACACATTTGTGTGGATTCAAATGAATGTTGTAATGCCTACATCTCATAAGCACGACATGTAAGTGTGTAGGATGATCTTGTCTGCATAAAGAATGAGCAGGCAAGTCATCCAGGTAGGGCTATACAATTTTTTTGGTATCGTCAAATGTGTAATACATAGCTCTTTGAAAAGTTGTGCCAATATTTTTTAGTCCAAAGGGTATTTTAAAGTATGCAAATGTGCCCCATGGATATATAATTTTTTTTTTAGGTTGATCAAGAGGGAGTATGTTGATTTGATTGTAACAAAAAAAACCATCCATAAACGAGAATATTTAGTTTCCAGCATAATCATCAATAATTTGGTCAATATAAGGGGTAGGATACTTGTCTTTAGGAAAGGACTTGTTAATATCTCGAGAATTGACACATACTCTGACAGTCCCTTGTTTCTTGGTTACGGGAACTATGTTAGATACCCAATCTGTAAAAGGAATAGGATAAATAAATACTGCACATAGTAATTTTTCAACTTCATATTTAATTACAGTAGCCTTCCACGGATGTATCAGACGTAATCTCTGTCTAATAGGCTTAGCTTCTGGGTATGTCTTAATTTCATGAATAACAATCTTAGGATCAATACCTGGAATTTCTTCATAATACCAGGCAAAAATGTCTCAGAATTCTTGAAATAGGGCTTTGTAGCTTTTTATCTCTTCAATCGAGCAAGAAGCACCTATATGGATGTTCTCAATTATTCTGGGTTTAACTGATATGTAAATAGGAATTGTGGTGGAAATATTTCCCAATTTTTTCTCAGAATCCGAATGAAGAATGGACATAGGATTTTGAGGTTCCTTGACAATCAATTGAAAAGATGGATGAAAAATCATTCTTGAGTATATCAAGGTCAGGTAAAAAAGAAGATCGATGATGTAGATCATCCCATGGTAATTCATCCGATGACAATATTTCTCGTATATTTTCATCAGTTGAAACACTTGTTGAAAAGGATCTGAAAATGGTGTCAATGTTGAGCTTGATAAAGAAGAACACTCTTCACTGACCACATTCATTTGATTAGTATAAGTTGATGGATTGTCAGAACACGATTTTACTGCTACATATGCCGATTCAAAAGTACTTAAAGGCATCTCGCCACCATAGGAGTCCAATTATGATTCTAAAGGCACGTTCCATGTGTCATCAAATGGAATTTTGCTTGATGTAATCATATTGATATTGGTAATAGTTCGTGATATGTTGGGAAAAGGTATAGCGAAATTTCCCATGAGAGTGGAATCCTTAAATATTCCTACCAAAAATCTTCGTAAGGGATAACCATTTTTCCAACATGTTGGATACTATCTATAGAAGTAGGGTCTGAAGCAAATTAAGACAACTAATCAATTTTAACGATCTTTTCTTTATGAAGAAACATCATCATTCAAAATTCTGATGAAACAAAAATAGTCATAGCATAAGACCAACTTCGACCTAGAAGACTGTTGTAATCAAGAGGGGCATCAACAACTTCCACCTCGAGTGTTACGATTTTCCTTCTACTTCTATAGGAAGATATTAGAGTATTCTAAATGGGTGAAAACCTCTTCCATCAAAGGCTTTAGGAATATTCGGTGATTGGTTGATTTTCAGAGAACCAAGAGTTTTTCAACAAGCTAAGGAAATAATGCACGTAGATGCTCCCTCATCAATTAATGTGTGAAAAGCTCGCCTTAATTTAACTAATACCGGAATTTGAAAAGCCATATGATGTGGGAGTATAGGTACAAAGTTTTTGAGATCAAGACAATAAGATTTGATTCTTGAGGATTGGTCACTCCTATAGTTGATAATAGTAATTTCCTCTCAGCTGGAAAAGATTGCAACACTTGGAGGGCCGAAATTTCTAAAGGGGATATGGCCAAATATTCAACAATATTATAATTCTGAGTGGCTATCGCATGTGGATTAAAAGTCGATTTTTGAAGTACACCTTTGGCAGGCAGTTTAATCACTAAATCAAGATTAAATTTCTCGATTTGCAATGGTTTAGAAACCGAAGGAGTTGATACTGGTGGTTGACTGGATGATTCAGTTTCCTTACCAGTTACAAGACTCTTAGATCTATAGTCTTGAGATCATGTCTCAACCATGACCTGGGACATCATTAGCATATCCGCCAATGAATTGGAAGAATATTCGATCATTTTGCTACCTTGAGATGGAAAAGGGTCTTTCAGGACAACAGGTGTGGGTGAACCTTTGACAAATTTGGATACCTTAGCCCAATGTGGGCACTCTTTGGTGTAGTGATCCTCATCACAGATAAGACAAGGATAACGGGGTTTTTGTTTTTCATCTAACGGTTCAGTTTTTTTAGCTTTCTCTTTGGGAGAATTGTTTTGTTTATTTTCACCCTTCCCCTTCTTATTTTCAGATGATGTAGCTTTGGTTGTAGATGAGTATATGACATGAATCTCGACAGAAGTTTCTAGGGAAGGATTTACTTTAGGTGAATCTAGTAGAGTTATGATTGGAGAAGTAGATTTAGATGATTTCTTCTTACTCTTTTTCATATATACTGTACCAATTACACTGTCTGCGGAATGAGAACTAGAAGGAGTTGTAGTAAGTTAGCCTGGGCGTGGTAAATTAGGAAACTTTTCATACAGAGTATCAGACTATGTGTAAACGAGGTACAGGTACTGTGCTTGATCTATGACCTAATATTCTATTACAATGCCTCCCTTAGCTACATATTCAGTAATCTTGGGAAGCAATGATTTAATGAACCATTCTACCATAATTTGATTCGGAATGAAAATTTCATTAAACGCCATCTACGTCGTCATTCATGTATGTGATCTGAAATGTATATAGACGTATTATGTTTTAATGAAGTCATAAGTTTCGTACCATTGTCATAATGGACTGGAAACTGAAAATGAGTTAGGAAGGTTGTTGCTAAGGCATTGAAATTATTGAAAGATCCATGTGGTAACTCAATGTACCACTTTGCAGCTAAGTCGATCAAAGTTCTGTAAAAAAGTCTCAAAAAAATTGAATCATCGATTATGGAGTTGGATGCACACCATAAACGATGAGTCATCACATGATTTGAGGGGTCTTCTCCCGATTTTCCTTCAAAATTTGGAATATCACTGGGAAACTTAGTGGGCATTGCTGACCAACACGAAAGATAATAAAATGAATCATTCGTTAGTTGAGACAAGTCCAGTAAATACAAAGTTTCAATGAATGGTAACTGTCGATTAGGGTCTTAATGTGCAAACTAATAACCTTGGGGAAAAATACCAGTACACAAAGGAGGATATCTAGGAAAACCTAGAATAGCCTGAGCAGTTGGGATTGGAATACCTCCAGGGTATCTAGGGTTAGCCATACCAAACTGAGGCTGAGCTGGTATTTTATATATATAACCAGGGCATGGTTGGCTCTGGTAAACTAGATTTTTTCCCATTTGTCCATATCAAAATTTCCCTCGAAATGGTTGAATCTGAAAAAAAATGACCTTGAAAGGTTTTACCTGTAAAAGTTAGACTTGTTTGAACCGCAGTTGCACTAGGTTGTCATATAGAGGTTTGAGGAATATATTGAACTGTGGGTCCAATTTTATGAGCAGTAATCTGAGGGATTTCCTGTGTAATAGTTGGTGTTGTTGTTTGAAGGTTTGTAACAACAGGGATTTGAGAAACTCCAGGGATAGGAGTACTCAGTCGTTGAGCATAAATTTTCATAGAAGATTGGATAGGAGTACTTAGAGTACTTGTATCAACCTGATGACTACTAGGCACATACACCTATGGGGTAATTTGAAGTGCACTCTAAACAGGTTGTTGGGCGTGGGTAAAACCAAATTGTCTAGCTGACTGAGCAGGTTTATTATAAGGTACTTGTAAAGTAGGCTGAAAAGACTATTGATTCAACAAGGGAGTCCACACAGTATTAATTCCTGGGTAAGGAGCTCCCATCAAAGGTTATGATGCATAAGGTTGACCATATCCAGTTTGAGGCATTGGAACATAATTTTAATAATTACCGATAACATTTGGTCCTATTACTGAGGGATAAGTTCCAAAAAAAGGTTGTCCTCCTTGAAAGGATAGCTGCTCTTGATAAGGTTGTTGTCCTTGGAAAGGTTGCTACCCTTGGAGAGGATGTTGCCCTTGGAGAGGCTGCTATCCTTGGAGAGGTTTTTTCTCTTGGAGAGGTTGTTAACCTTGGAAGGATTGCTGCCTTGAAAAGGTTACTGCTCCCAAGGCGCGATATAGCCATCTTGAAAACTAGCTTGAGGAATATTTCCGGAAAAAAATATAGAAATGTTTCGTCAAAGGTTCAGTGGTAGATTCATATAGACCATTTGATTTGGTGAAAGTTTCGCAAGATGGAGATGCTCCTGAGAAAGTGCCAGAGAGTGACTGGTACCGAGCAGGAACAGATAGACCGCCATACAAAAATGTTTTTGGTGATGAAGAAAACATAGATGACTCAATAGACATGTTTGGTGAAGCCATGTAACTACTTCTGGGTATAGAGTAAAAAGGTATGAGGCGTGGTGAATGATTATAACCAAAGTTATGCAGAAATTAGGTAATTTGATGATACCAAGGATCTATTCTAAATGGAACGAAAGGGTAAATTGTTTCACTATACCTTAGATATAAATATAATTGACGCGAATGAATTGTGATATCTTCTTCCACGTCATAAATCTCTTCAATACTAATTTGGCAAGGAGGAATATTCTCAGTAATAAGAAGTTTCACTCAAGGTGAACGAGGACGACAAGGATTTGGGGCTATGAGATCCAAAGGTGACTCAGACAAAGTAGATTCGTATTCAAGATTAGATATTTCGGGTTCAGTGAATTGGTTATCTGAAAATTCACTAGTAATAGATTCAACTGTAATTGCTTCTGAATTTTCTTGTTTTTCTTGATCTTTTCCAATTATCTGAGGTTGATTAACTTCGAAATCAGGATGTATTACAATGGATGTTTCTCCTTGTTTAATAGACCCAGTTCCTGATTGTTGAAATCTTTCAGTTTTAATTTTTTCCAATTGACTGAGTGTATACTCAAGGGGATACTCTTGAATTCTATGTGAATGTCTTGGTAATTCGACCACAGTTAATATTTTAACACACAAAATCAAAAAATTTGAAAGGAATAAACCTAAGGTCGCTAAAAAATCAAGAAAATAAAGACGCGCCTACAAAATCTAAGAGACAAACCACATACAAATAATATGTTTCCACAATAAAGCTCTAGTTGGTGATAAAATCCAACATCGCGGAAATTAATGTGGAAAATTGGTGGTTGGAATAGTTACCTGAACAACCAGCTTAATGAAACAGTCTGGTGCAAGTAACTCCACTAGGCCATCTCAAAGTGAAGGGTACCCTCCGGAAAGTCCAAGTGAGTCTAGTCAACGTCTGCTCCAGGTACAATGGGACCTTCTCTCCACCGTCACCTTTGGAAAAATCCTAAATATTATGGCCAGTAAGGTCACCAACTAAGACAATTTCTCCTGGGGGAACAATATATGATCTGATATGCACACAATGGCAAAGTATCAAGCTCAATCCCCTTGAAAGCTCCTCAACATGGTAAATCCAAGGTTTGCTAACAAGTGAGCCTAGGCTCCTCGATAATGGTTGATCCGAGGTTTACCATTTGTATTACATGCATGCCTTCTATCTTCACCAATGAAGCAGGTATGATTACCTCACTGGGTCTGACATGACCTCGTGCTTGACTCTTTTAAGAAGAGCTTCCCAGACTACAATTGAAACAACTGGATTTCCCTACTGCAAGATGCTACTTGTTTATTTTAACTGCTTTGGAACATTTATTACAACCTATTCCAAAGAACTAGCCTATGCTAAACTGGTGGAATGAGCCCTAGAAAATGTAAAAAATATCTAGATTGATTTTATTAAGCGTTGTATTGATTTGGCTGTTATTAACGCAAAGGGGTATGGAGATGAAACTTGATGATATTGTGACATGACTCAAAAATACTCTAAATCCATCGATATGAAAAATGAAAATATTTTATTTCAATGAATTATATTTAAGAGAAAGTTGAAGCACTTTTGAAATTAAAAAGTACAAGCTTCCTAAAACTTCAAATAAAATTTATTTTCGACAAGAAAACAATTTCATTAAGAACAAAATTTCCAAGCATGATCAATGTCTCTTTTGTGAAGAAAAATTCGTTGATTACAAAGCCAAAAACTACAAATTTGATAAACAAGTCAATATCAAAAGAAGGAAGCTTCTAAAAACCTAAAAAATATAAAACTTCAAAGAAAATCAAAGTTCTAATTATCAATCCTAGTTGAGATACCTATGATTGTCCTTCTAATGATTTCTCTTAGTTGTATTCAGACTAAAAATGTTTCCACTTGACCTAGCAAAAATGAAAACATGAAAGACTAGCTTGTGATAAATCAGACTTTGGTGATCTAGAAGCTTTTATGTTTTGCAATCGAATAAGAAACAAATATTCAAAAAAGGTGAGGCTGGAAATAATCCTAGTGGCTCAAGGAGACAATAACATAAAACTAGTTATCTTAGGCAAATGAATGTATCTTCCAAAAGGAGCAAGAATAAACTAGGGAAAACCCTAACTGTATAATGCAAAAAGGATGATTTATCAAACAATACCCTAAGGTGTTAAATAGGAGTTAATACGTAGATCCTAACAACTAGTATAGATCAGGGTAAACCTCAAGAATTTGGTTATATGGCTCTGGAAGAGAACATTTCAAATTTTTCAAAATTTCCTAGGGGGTGTGCAGCTTCTCAATTCACACCAGTGCGCATGCGCGCTAAACTATGCTAACAAGTCGCACAGGTTTCCACTCTATTTTCTACAGAAAACCGCGCAGGTTAGAGAGCCATACCAAAAAAAAATTATACCCAACCACACTCAAAGAAGTCAAAATAAGAAAACTAGAATGTCAAACTAGAGAGAACCAAAGAAAACTAAACTTGTCTTCCCCAGTAGAGTCGCCAATTTGTTTTGTGGATTAATCCCTCTTGTGGACAAGAGCGATCTCCCTAGTACTCCAACAAGTAACTAGAAACAAATATCCATTGAATATCTCTTTCTCTAGACCATTTGTATTTCAGATTATTACAACTTTGAAATAAGGAAGTTATGCTCATAACTTTCATCCGAGACGTTCGATGTAGCCTTTTGCCTTCCACTCTAAAGAAATTCTTCAATGTTGAGAAGAACCTGCAATCACAAACAATACAAAAGATAAAATCACCTACAGTATATAATAATCATAAATACTAATCCAACTTAGTGATCAAGGAGTCTAATTATTGACATATTCCATGAATTCAGAAACAAGACAATGAGAAAAAGAGATCCATGATTCCATATGTATTATCAGAAATTTAAAAGAGAAATCTTACAACCTATGCCTTGATGTTGTACAGATTTCTCCCATGTGTCTGTGCAATCATTTCCTTCAGTCTGATAAGCCTTACTATCTAGAATGACCAGCATGAATTCATATGCAGAAAGGTGTAATATTCAATGTGTGAACAACAACTTATTATTTCATAAACTATGAACTCTATGAACTCTCCCCAGCTTAGAATATATATAAATCAGTATCTACCCTTTAACCTGAAACTTTAGCTCAATTTATAGAGAGATTGAGCTAGTTTCGGATCCATTAAGAGAGGGATGATTTCCTCCCATAAAGGGATTTGGGTTCCTTTGGCCAAGGGATAAGCTCCATGAGTAGAGGGATAAAGCTCGAACTGGAACGACTCTAAAGGATTCCAGTTGGGAGAATATTCAACCAACTAGGCTTCTAGAAGTTACTTTTTATATTTACTTGATTTTTACGGGGGTGCGCAGGTTTTAGTGGCGAACAGAGCTATGATCATCACGGCTAATTGAAGAAGAATCAACGCATGCATAGGAAAAGGCTATAAAAAGCATGCAGGTAATATTTTAAAGGTTTTAAAGAGATTTTCTCCAATTTCCAAGACTTGGTTCAAGAACATTTGTGTTTTTTTACCTCTAAGGGAACATGATATGGATGGTGATAGACCCATATTAACAGTGAAATGTCATTGTGACAAAATGACGTGTAACAGATGAAATTAGCATGGTGCAGGTACCATGGAGCCATTACACCTGAGCGTGTGAGGAGAATTATTAATGCAAGCATGTGGTGCGTGGAGGCTCGCCTAGCTCCTCTACCCATGACGTTTCCAACTTTCCGACTAAAGTGAAATCCCCATCGGGGTATCCTAGGTTTATTTCCAAAATGGATTGCAGAGTCTGGAGCTCTCTAGGGTCAAGATCCACCTTTGAGATAACATTCACCTAGGCAGCTCGAAACTCTAGCAGGGAACTTTTCATACCTCGATTAGCTAGCCAGTCAACCAATCTGTTTCCCTTTCTTAGTACGTGAATTTTGGTTACATACTCAAATGTGATCAAAGACCATTGGATGTGGGAGAGCTTAGATTCTGAATGCCAGATTTTGGGCACTTTCTGAGGAGCAAAGCCATTGAGGATTCGCTAGACCATATCAAGGACGAGACGGGAATCACCCATGATTCAGATTCTTCCATAAAAAAGGTGGAGGGCCAGATTAATACATGCTTTGAACCCAGATAGCTCCACCACATTATTTTTCATTATCCCACTAGAACTCGCAAAGGCTGCACATGGGGATCCTGCAAAATCCTGCAGGATCCCTCCATAGCCAGCCGAAATAGGATTTCCTTTAGCTTCTCTCTCAAAATTTAACTGAATACATCCCACTGCGGTGGGGGAGAAAATGATTAAGGGAAGTGGGATGGAGAAGGTATGGAATTCATCACATAGGGATGAACTAAGTTGAAGGAAAGGTTTAACATTGTAAGGATCCAACCTTCAGAAGGGTTCACTTCCTAGTCTGTTGCGTCTCAGGGCTCTGAGAGAAGAGTTTCTCAGATATTGATAATGGTTTGAGACCAAATGAGGGCATTGGAAGGTGGCTCTCCTTTGAATATGGTACGATTCCTATCCTTCCAGCTGTTCCACAGGAGAAACCCCGGAGTGAACCACCAAGCACAACTTACCAACATTTTGGAAAAATGATGGATTGGCTAATCAACGAATAGGGCTCCAAGGTCTTCAGTATGGTGGTCCATTGAGCCAAATATGGAGGAGACCTGGGCCCAAACTGCACTGTATGTAGATCATTCAAAAAAAATATGAACCATAGTTTCCTTCGCATTCTTGCATAGCAGGCATATAGATGGGCCGAAAAAACCTGCTTCAAAAGATGGTCCCAAGTAAGAATTTTCTTGTGACCCACCAACAAAAGAAAATGTGCCACTTTAGGCCATAGCTTTCTTGTCCATATTCTCCTCCAAAGGGGGTATCTTGACTAGGGTTGCATTTTCCTAGAGCAGGTATGCTTCCTTCATAGAAAAGGCACCTAAGGATGAGAGACCCCATCTGAGCTTGTCTAGATAACAAGATACATGTATGCGTCTCTGCTACAGGTGTGATACCAAATGCTCTCCCACCATTAGAGGTATTTCAAGTGGCCAATCATGCTTGGACTTCCATATCCTCGATCCATGATCATTAGGCATGTCCTTCTAGTAGGATTCCGCCCGAGAGGCAGATATTGAGTGGAAGAGTGGCATTAACTCCGCAAGGTATTGATCTTGTGCTAGGCGGAGATATTGTTTCCAAGATTCTTTCCAAAACAAGGCTATTTTCCCATATTTTAATTCCAAAAAGAAATGCTCCCTGATCAAATCATTGTTTGCATTAGTGAGGTTATAGATGACCGATCCAGAGCACTGATGAGGTTCATGGATTAACGCCTTCAATGATTTCCCCTGGTCATATTTCTGAGTCAAGATTATTTTTCAAATTTCTTCTCCTCCTTGGATCCATCTCCACCAAAAATTTTCTCCAGAGTGGCATTGAGAGAAGCTGGGTCATGCAAGCTAAGTCCCCTCATCATCTTGGAGCGGCATAGCTTGTGTCAGGCTACTAGAGGCCATTTTTTATCCTTAGAAGAACCAATCCATATAAATCATCTAAAAATGGCTATTATGAGTACATGCACTTAGGATAAGGGAGGGACGAAAGCTGATACATGGGCATGAATTTCAACATTGACTTCAGGAGGGTGGATTTCCTAGCCAGATTAAGGACTCAAAAGGTCTAGGTCAAGAGATTTTTGGAGATATTCAAGCATAGATCTTTCCAAATGGAAATGTAGAGAGGGTTGAAGATGAAAGGGACTCCAAGTTATTTAGAAGGGAGGGAACCAATGGTGAAGACAAATATTCTAGCCAAGCATGTTTGGACTGGCCGTGGGGTTTGAAAGAAGTTAATATTTCATTTATCTTTGTTTAGGAGAATACTTGAGGCATATTGGAAGTCTTCTAGAATGCGAATCAGTCGAGTTTCTTCTCTCAGGGTGGCTTGCCCGAATAAGATATCATCATCCACAAAGTGTTGATGGGTCATATCCTCATTAGTTCCTTGTAGGTGGAGGCCTTCCAGCTGGTTTGATTGCTTTTCCGCTTTGATCATTCTACCCTTAATGATAAAGAGGAATGGATATATGGGGTCCCCTTAATGGATTCCTCAGGAAGATATAAAGGTTTTGGAGGGGGAATCATTAAAAATGATTGAGAAGAAAGTGGTGGATATCATGGACCTAATCCACCGGATCCAACCTTCCGCAAATCCAAAGGCATGCAGGATGGCTAGTAGATAGTCCCAACCCAGTTGGTCATAGGATTTGGAAAGATCAAGATTAAGGAGAATGTCCCTATATTTGTGAGCCTTCAAGGAGTGGATATTCTCATGGGCTGAGACGATTCCATCCAAGATTTTTCAGCCTTTCACAAAACTTGATTTCTCCTGGCTTATGATGTGGTGGAGGAGAGGTTTCAGGCGACTGATAAGAATGAAAGACAATAGTTTATATATAATGTTGTAGAGGGAAATGAGGAATATTTCATTAGGCACATAGCCTCTTGGGATTTGGGGATAAGATTTATAAAAGTGGCGTTAAGAGCAGACCAAATTTGACGAAGGAAATGGGATTCCTCCACAACATCCCAAATATCTTGACTGAGGAAAGACCACCCTGCTTTGAAGAATTCAACTGTGAATCCATCGAGGCCGGGTGGTTTATTCGTGGGAAAGGGCTTGACCAACTCTTCCACCTATGTGAGCATGATGGGGCTGAGTTGTGCATCATTCTGGTCCTGAGTTACTAGAGATGGGATATGTTGCATGACCATCCAGAGAGCTTTAGAGCGATTGTATCCTTCATCCTGTAATAGAGATGAAAATAAGGACTTCAACACTTTCTCAATATCTTCTTGTTGTTCACATCACATTGTAGTGGATCCTTGAAGATGGGTGATCTTGTTGCGATGTTGGTGATTAATCATAGATCTGTGAAAAAATTTGGAGTTCCGCTCTCCCTCACGCATCCATTGGATATGTTACTTCTGATACCATAGAATCTCCTCCTGGTGTATTCTTTCATCTAACTCTATGGATAGGAGCCCCTTTGCTTCTTCCAAAGCCAGAGAGCGACCTTGCCGAATGATAGTTCTCTCCATGTCTTCAAGGCTGGCCTCAAGATTGCACTTCTCCTTAAAGATGTTTCCAAACTCTTCTCGGTTCCAAACTTTGATTTGGAGATTCAAATCCTAAAGCTTCTTTTGGAAGGCTTGCATCTTGGTACCTGTGGGTTGGCCATTGAGGTCGACCAGGCTCATGTTTTTCCAGGAAACCTGGATGTCAACGCCAAAAACTTTCAAATTGGATGGGTTTTTTCCGTGGGGCAACTGCTAACGTCACACCCAAGATGATAGGCCAATGATCAGACCACATGGATGGTAGAATCTTAGTTTTGATCTTTGGATCTTGCAACATCAGATGTTTGGAGATGGTGAAGTGATCCAACCTGCATGCTACTTGATTGGGACCCCAAAAAACATTATTCCAAGTATGCAGGCCATGATTACGTAGAATGTCTACCACGTGCAGATATTCTATGATATCATTAAATACTTGAGCTCATGGATATAATCTTTAGAATCCTCCTCTCTTTACTTCTATACTTCTAATCATGTTGAAATCTTTGCCGATGATCTAGTCCTCAGAGTCCCAAGAGTGTTGCAGCCCTTGCAAATGAGTGAGTAAGAGGTATTTATCACTGGGTGTTGGACGACCATAGACTGCATTCAAGATGACTTTTTCTGGATCCCACAGGATTGCCAGAACCCCAACAGCCCCAGCCGCCTCAATAGAAATTGCATGGATATTCTTAAAAAATCGATGACTATTCTCCCAGACCTTTTCAGCATTCATTTTGGTTTCTTGTAGAAGGACGATTCCGGTCGGTATTTATCAATTTTCTCCTTGAGGGAGCAGACCTTTCCTCGGTTATTGAAGCCCCAGATATTTCACGATATGATCTTCATTGAGATGGAGAGATAGATCTAGGAAAGTAATCCGTCAATTGTCCCATCTATCTCGAATTTAGCAATAATTCTCGAGCCTCTTGGATCGGGTCTTTTGTCGAATTCCTCCCCTTCTTACTTTTCTCTGGGCCCCCTCGGTCCACTAGTGCGAGGGCCAAAACATTAATGTCTTTACGCACGACTCTCAGATCTAGGTCTAGTCTGTTGGATCAGGCTGACCATTGAGTGAAGAAGTGACCAAAATGGGAGAGTTGATTACCTGGGATGTCTTTGACGTCAATTTTTCTCCAGATATTGAAGATCTCCAACATCTTCTCTTCTGCTCCTAATATGATGTTTTTCTCCTTGACTTCCAACATTCGACTAGTGTTGATAAAGATTTATTTGACATGTCAGTCACCTTTCCTGTGTTCAAGGACTTTTCTTTTGGTGGCCAACTTTTCTCCCAACGTGACGATCCGTTTATCCACCTCCATGGACTAGGGTACTTCCTTAGAGGAGGATGGAACATCCTCTGCATGTGCCGGAATGGTATCAGAAGTTTCGAGAACAACAAATGGATTGATTGAGCTAGGGGCCACCAAGGGAACCAAGGTTTGAGGAGTCGAATTTAGCCGAGATTAGGGAGCCTCCTGAGCCACTGGGCACTCTTGTGTTACATCTTGTTGGGGGAGGTTCTCGCGGGGACAGCGACCACCCACTTGCTGAAACCCATCTTCGTCGCAGAATTATGTTGCAAACTTCCACGATTGTCCAAGGACAATCTCTTAAGAGATGCCCATATTCATCGCACCTTCAACACTTGAATGAAACATGTTCATAATCGAGTGGCTGGATCCAAGTGGAGTCATGGTAAATACGCTCGATGGGCTCCGGAAGAGGTTGGGATATGTTCATGTGGACACAAATCCAAGCAAAGGTTGCGTGAAAGAGCCTTTTTGTTATCTCAGAGATCTTAACAAATTGGCCAATGGAGTTTCCTATACCTTCTAAGATGTCATGCTCTTGTAAATCATCCAATAATGAATACAAGCGTACCCATACTGGAGCAGCTTTGAACTCCTCCTTGTTCAAATTATGGCATTCTTCCCAGAACCAGAGGAAAAGTCTAGCGCTGCCCATGAAATATGGTCTATTTTCGAATATGTGTTTATTGCCCTCCAGATCCTCGAATATGATGGTAAAAAACCCTTTCTCTCGGATGCAGAGCTCGAACTGCCCCCGGGGAGACCATTTGTGTTGGATCTAGACCAAGATATCTTTCTCCTTATGCCAAATCCCCAAAAATTCGCAGATTATGGCATGATCCTTCATATATTGGCGAGATTTCTCTAGCAGATTATTTGGGATAATGAACTTGGGGTTGACTACCACTTTAGGGAGGCAATGAATTCATCCTTCTTTGGCTTTCCATTGCACCCCCACCACTGGGGATTCCACATAAGTGGTGATGACAACTGATTCATTGTTCTTGTGGCCCTAGAAAAACACAGTTCGATTCAAAGCATCCTTGAAGGACTATGACCCTCTCACGCCAAGGTGAGGGGCCATTTATTTTCGATTATGTTCATAGGCAAGGCGGTGAAATGCTAGCAGAGCTTCGAAGCTTGTCTATTATGGGCATATGACATGTTTAAAATTGTCTCCTTCATTATGGAATACAAATAATAAAAAAATGAAATTTAATTATCAATACCTCTTCAAAATCCTAGATTTGGAGTGGGAGCTAGAATTTGGTGAAGACATTGATGTGAAATTTCATAATCTAGCATAGGGCTTCTATAAACAATGGGAATGGAGAGATGGACTCAAGGGTAAAACCATTTTTGCAAAACTTGGAAAAATACATCCCATGTAGTAAGGCATCTAGAAGTAGTGGATTGGTTATCATTGAATTCAACTTTACAATTGTTATAAGATAAATGTTCTTTCCACCATTTTAGGGAAATATCCTATTAAAAATTTCAACAAGAAACAAGCATTTTTCTTCCATCATTGTTATGCAAGTCTATAAATAAGCCTTCAAATCATGGATCCATGGATTAAGTAGTTCCTCATGCATCTACTCATTATATTTGGACACCTAAATTCTAGTGTCAAGTTAAAAAACTAAAGGAGGTGACGTAGGTTGTTGATGGATAGATTTAGTAGGGGCACTCAATAACGTGACTATGCAAGTATACTAAGTCTAGCACCTTCTTTGTTGGAGGGAATCCTACATGGTTCCATATGGACTAAGTGGTATGAGATAGTGTTGGAGATAGATCTGACTCATTGTTAGATATGAAAAAATGTTGATATTTAAGGTTTCTTGCAAAAATATGTATGCTAGGAGGGTGGTCGCCAAAAACAAGACCTTGAATGTTGAGTATATTAGAATCTAAAGTTATAAAATATAGGCTTAAGATTAATACATGAGTGAGGAGTTTGTATCTCCAAAAAGGTGAGAAAAGAGATCATTATTGGGGCGTAAGGACCTTGAGGAACCTAGCTAGTGAATTTTTTGTGGGTGACGAGTGGACCTTGAAAATATGAAAAATAAGGAAGGAAATCCTTAGCATGTGAGGCATGCCTGGAGGAACAAAGTGACTAAAACAATAGTAATTGAAGTTGAGGTTTAGGGAAAACTAATGCTTGAAAAATAATGGAAAGAATGCAATCTTATAACTTCTCAAAAAAGTATTGAAATTACTATTATTTTTCCAATGAAGAAAAACTCCCAAAAAAACCCTTAAAAGAAAACTTTCAGGAAAAGAGTAAACTGTGAATAACTATATATGATAGTAATTGTTGAAGTGTAAGGTAAAACTTGAAAAGCTCAGTCAAATAAACTTAAAAATATATTTAAATATAAAATATAAATTGAAAAACTCAACTTATGAATATGACTATTATTATTATTTTGAAGCAACATTCCTATACCAATTATTTTTAAAACAAAGGATATGAAAAAAAAAAAATTATTCTTATACAAAGGATATGAAACTAAGCATAAAAATTATAACTATTGTGAGAACAAAGGATATGAAATTAAACACAAAAAAATAAAAACTAGTGCAACCATATAAATTGAATGGCTCGTCAATGTTGATACACATCAAAACAATTCATGGTACATCTCACATTGTTGACATTAAAAAATCATAAAAATTAACTACATTATTATTATTAGTGATCCGCCTCTACGAGACTGTCATTTCCAAGCTTAAGAACAGCGGAGGGTGGTCTAAAGATATTAAATGTAATATCGGGGTTAAGCTAGAGGAGTGTCTGGAGACTGTAGGTTGCAAAGACACCGAGCTCGTTGGTATAATCATTACTCTTATCCTTTATGCAGATGATATCATTCTTCTTGGAGCAGTAGACATGCTTCAAAATGGGTATGATTGTTGATACTAACAATACTAAAGTCATGACCATTAAATCCAAAAAGATCACCCATGGTAGTTTCGTCTATGATAACCATCGTCTTAAGCATGTTTCTTCTTATAAATATTTGGGTATTGACTTTCCTCATTAGCTCAAATAGAATTATAACATCAAGAAAATAATTATTGGAGGCTGGAAAGCTTATTACAAGCTTGAAAACAATTGTAAGTCAGTCGATATTTGCATTTGGAGTAAAAAAAAAGTTCCTATTTGAGGCTCTCGTCACCCTTGTTGTCTTATACAGGTGTGAAGTTTGGGGTTGCAATATATATAAATAGTCATGGAGAAAGACTAATATGATTAAAAAAATTCATAACCTATAATATCAAGATCAAGGGAAATGTTCCTTATCCTATCCTCTTGATCGAAGCCGACCTGTAACACATTGAAAGTACAACTATGTTTGGATATCTGATGTATAAGAAGAAGCTTTACAACATGGAATCCAAGAGGCTCCCAAAAATTGCTTCTAACTTTAACCAAAACCCCTACTTGCACCTCAAGCACGAGTGGCATAAGGATGCCCAATGTTGGCTCAACGGGGAGGAGATCATCATGGGAAGCAAGGATAGTGTCAAAGATACTATTACTTCCAATTTTAAGGACAAGTTGTTGGATGATAAGGAGTTGGAGGGTAAAAGGAAGCTAAGATAGTATAAGGAGGTGATCAACCCCACCCTTGATAACTAGAATTATCTCTATGTGTTGACCAACACGAAGATGAAAATTAACATCACTAGGATAAGAACTAATTCTCATTAGCTTCGAAGTGAAACCGGGCAGTAGTCTACTACCAAGACTCCCTCGGACAATAAAATCTGTCATATATGTGAAACTAAGATGGTGGAAGATGAAAAACACTTCCTTTTAGACTGTTCGACTCTTACTCACATTCACTCTCAATTCCCTATCATTGGCCACACCTTCAATCTTTTTGACTTATTAATCCAACACAACTGTAGCGATCTTGGAGTACTTCTTTCCCTTCTCCTTGATCACAGAAACAAGATTTTGAAGAATCACAATCAAAACTTTTCTTGAGGTCTAGTAGACCACATTTCTCTTACTAGAAGTTAATCATCATCATCATCATTATTATTAAAATGAGTTAAACATATACATTTAAAAAAACATGTGATAAAAATCTAACAATAAAAATTCATTCAATTTTACAATAGAGATTCTTAAACATGTAAAGTTTATTACAATATTATAAACAAATGCTAAACCAAAAAATATAACATTTTTTATAATTTATTAATTATAATTGCTAATTTTTTATAATATTTTATTAGCATTAAATTCTTATAATCCACCTGATAATAAAAATTTTAAAAGCCTATTTTAAATAGACATGACATATGAATTCATATTGCTGTATATCCTTTATGAAACAAACATAAAAACAATAAAATATATAGAATAACAGTTTTGTTACCTGCAATGGCCAAAAGCATAAACATAGATTTAAATAGGGAAAGAAAAAATAACCATTTTAAATATTACTTACAATGGCCAAAAAAAAATTGAATTTTGAAAGCTTTTATCGAATTAAATAGTTGGTTAAAGAGGCACACCCAAATCAAATCTGAGAAGAAATATTATTCAACTCCACTATGTAACACTAAAATAAAATGTAAAATAACGGTTTTGTGCCTGTAATGGCAAAATGCATAGAATTAAATAGGAAAAATAAAATAACCATTTTAAATATCACTTACAATGGCTTAAAGAAATTGACTTTTGAAAATTTTTATTGAAATAAATAGTGTGCTTAAACATACTAAATTTAAAATTGAGAAGAAATATTATTCAACTGCATATATGTATGCATCATAAATCTATTTCTACTCTTAAAAAATATTATTCAAATATAAAATAACGGTTTTGTGACCTGTAATGACCCAAAAAAAATAAATAGAAAAAAAATGTAAAATAACGGTATTGTAACCTGCAATGGCTAAAAGAAGCATACAATTAAATAGGAAAAATAAAATAAATATTATAAATATTACTACAATGGCCGGAGTTTTGAATACTTTTATTAAATTAAACAGTTTTCTCAGATACGCCAAACTCAAAACTGTGAAGAAATATTATTTAACTGCACATATGTATGAACTGCTTCCAGCTTTACAACAAATTCACAAATTTATTGAATCTATGTTCACTATAAAAAAAAAATCTATTTTCACTATAAAAACATGATTCAACACTGTTACTGAAATAAACTTTTTAACGAAATTCACCACTTTTGATCATCGGATCAATTCCCAATTCCTATGCCTAGACGCCCTTCATCACAACCTCATGTAACAAATTCAAAATGGCGAAGAAAAGTTCAGGAACACCATGGCTTATTCCATTAATGGAAAATTAGATTGATCCATTCTCATATTCTTCCTTTTGCCTCTTCCACCTGCTCCTGCTCTTGCTCTTCGAGCGTTTCATAGAGCGGATGATTTTTGGTCTCCGGAAGAAATAAAGTGAGGAACCCACTGAGAACAGCGACCCCTCCAAATGTCACGAAAGAAACCCACAAATGTATTCTCCCCATCACAACAACCGCAGGACCCATGACAGCACCTGCCATTACGGCCTGCCTCATCGTTCCCACTGCAGCGCTCCTTACATTCGTGGGGAACAACTCCAAGCAGAATATATACATTACATCAAAGGATATACACACTGCCATGAACCCCATAGTTTCGACCAACATCTGCACCGAGCCACTCATTACAGAGAACTCCGGTGACAGGGTGCAGGCAATGCAGCATAAACCGGAGGCCAGAGAAGAAATAGATACAAGAAACCGGCGATTGGCGGTTGGAAGCAGGACACTTCCAATTCCCACAGCGGGGATCTCAATAAGAGCATTGAACGCTGTGCTGACATAAGGGTTCACGTCCATATTCCTAATGTTAAGTGGGAGGCCGAAATAGACCAATCCCACCCCGGCTGACGTGGCAGTTACGAACATTAATCTTTTTCGCGCCCATGGTACACTTAATAAATTGATCATCACATGGGCTGAATTTCTGGCTCTTTCTGCAGAAGTGGGACATACCCGAATATTCTCGGGCAGACACTTACCATTCCGGGCAGCCATCTTTTTCAGAATTTCCAGTGCTTCGGCTTCTCTTTTTCTGATGACCAGCCATCTGGGAGACTCTGAGACGAAGGGAAGGACCAGGGCGCAGTAGGCCATGGACAATGCAGATAGTGACACGTAGGCCATTCTCCAGGATGATCTGGTAAGATACGCTAAACCGGGAAGCGAAGCGAAGCCTACTGCGAAGAAGATAAATCCAAAAAGCCCAATGCGTCCCCTCCACTTGGTCCCCGTTGCTTCGGTTGAGAGAACTAAGCTGCAGGTGCCGATTCCTGCTCGGGCAAAGCCGCTGATTAATCTGAGGGAGGAGTATATCCAGATGTTGGGGGATACAGCTGTTAGAAATCCAGAGACTGAGATGATAAAACACGAGAGCAATAAGGTTCTTTTCCGGCCAAGAGATGAATCGGCGAGAGGTCCTAAAAAAGCTGAACCTGCGATTCATACGATCCAATGCAAAAGTTGATAATTGTTCTTCCTTGTTTCATTAACGCAATGCCTAGATTCAGTCAGCCATCTTTATCTCGATTGAAAGATTTTTGGGAAAAGGAAAGAACAAAATTCCAGTCATCTTTATTTCTATTTTTCTATTGAAAGATTTTTGGAAAATCCCTCAAAAATAAGTTTGAAGTTAAAAATCTCAAATTTGGCAACATTTTTATTCTGATATATTTTCAAAATCCCCTTATCAAAATTTAAATGTTCTGATATATTTTCAAAATCCCCTTATCAAAATTTAAAAAGATATGTGTAAAAAGAAAAAAAATTATTTTTTAAAAATCTATTCTAACAAACAAAATAAGATATTCAAGTTGATTTGGACAGATATTTAGCAAAAAGGAAAACAGCTTTTGAAAAATCTATTCGAACTAGAAACTTGGAGAATTCTATCCAGAATTTAAAGCTATGGAAAATCGCTGCAATCTCACTAGACTGCTTTTTGGCTTTGAAAATCATTGAAATTTTTGTAAGATTTTAAGAAAATCTGATAGAGATTTTTGTAAATCTACTTTATAACTATTAATGTTTAATATTTTGGGTGTCCTAAAGGTTTTTGATGGTGCTGAATCTATTTTCACCATCAAAATTATGATTCAAACACTGTTACTGTAAGATTTCTTAAATTTTTTTACCCAAATTTTGGCCAATTTTGATCATCTGAACAATTCGTCTGTCTCATTAGACAACTCCTGAAAAATCAATTAGATCCAAACATAACTACAACTGTTGTGATTTTCATATCATTTTTTTTTGTATGTATATTTCTACCAGTGATAAGTTTATAATTATGTTGATGTAAGTTTCTAAATATATACTCTGTGGTTTTAATGATGTTTTATAATTTGAATGGTTTCACCAAAATATAATAAGATTACTTAAAATCAAAATGATAAGTGATGAGACGACTCAAAACTTATAAACATCATTAAACTATTAAACTTACACAACATGTATTCACAAAAATTCACATCACATTTTATATCCAAAAACTCGTATCGACATTTCATTAACCTCCAACCAGGTACAGAGAATTTTTACTAAAAGTGTATTTGAATGGATCAGAAGAATTTCAAACGCCTAGCTTGTTAATCTCCAGAGGGTCTCATACCTCGATATAGATCTTAAGCTCTAATCTTACAGATAGGGTAATTATGCATAAAAATTACGATAATTTTTTTTTGGTTCGTTCGTTAAATAGGATCCAAACTTATTGGGTATTTGTTCGTTAAATAGGATCCAAATGTTTTTGGTTGATCAATGTTCTTTAAAAATATTTTTGCACCCCAACAATGCAGTGGTTACAATCAATTTTTACAAGCACTCTAATTTTGAAAAGACAACCTGTATGATTCATCTGTATAATTCATTTGTTTGAATTCGTGATTAAAAATAAATAAAATTCTAAAAATATATAATAATTTTATTTTATTTTATTTTATTATATATATATATATATATATATAATTATTTTAAATTAATATGTTTTATTTATAAAATAAAAATAAATAAAAATACATAATTGTTTAATTTTTTAAAATAATATAACCATAAATATATATTTATTTAATTTAAATATTAACTTATCAATAATAATAAAAAAACAATTAAAATACAAAATCTCATAATAGTTAATTAGAAAAAATAAAAATATATATATTTATTCATTTTCAAAAAAAAAAAAAACACAGCCTATTAATAAGAAAAAATAAAATATATTTATTATAAATATAAGTAAAGACTCTATCCTTTTTCTCAACACTAAAAAAAATTCTCAAAATAACAATTTTTAAATACCATTAAGAACTGTTCCACAAACATTACAATCCTATTGATAACATTTTATAGCTATTTTTTTTTTTTTTCCTCCACATTAAAAGAAATTCTCAAAATAGCAATCTATTTCTGGATACTATTATCTTTATTTGAAGGATAAAATTGTTATACAAACTTTAAAATTTTATTAATAATATTTTATTGCAATTTTATAGTTAAATATTAAGGTTGAAATTTCAAAACAGACTTATTGAGAATTTTAAAACAGACTTATTTGTCAAATTGAATGAATTTTATACATTTCAATTTATTTTCACAATTTCCAAAAAAATATTTGTTTAGTTTTATAAATTTGCCAATGGAATTAGGACACCTGGAGCTATAAGAGTTGTTTTTAGTGAGATTTTTAGGAAATTTTTCCCGTGAATTTTTTTTTCTCAAAAATTCATTGAAATCACAAGTTTGATGAGTAACCCCTACACAATCCAAGTATCCTAGAATTTTTCAAAATATTAAATTTATATATATAATAAAAATTACAAATATAAATAACATAAATAAAATTTTTATCTCAATTTTTTCCTACCAAATTCAAGCAACTGAAACTCCAAAAGATTAAAAAACAACAACTCCGTAGCTATGACACATCCAGGAAAAAAGGCAAATACAAAAGTACACTTGCACAATTAAAGGTTAGTATACATAACAGTGGAAATGAGAACCAATCGGTTGGGGAAAACAGTATACCTATAATACATCCGAGGAAGAAGAGAGAGGCAGGAATGCCAGCCTTGAACTTGTCATCGCATATGAGACCCCATTCTGAAACCACAGACGATCCTCTGCCGTCAACCCACTCCCAGAGGCTCCCATCCATTTCACACAAAGACGACTTTTCTGTGCACCATTTCTGCCTACTCATCGATGCTGAGAGCTTCAGCGTCACCTTGTCTGTGAAATCTGGCGTTCGCGACTCTGCACATTGCCATGAGGGCGGAGCGTCTGTGAATATTGGAATGAGGGTGTGCATGGCCTCAAAAGCCCATGCCAGAGACACCATCAGGACATAGAGCAGCTGAGCCGGGCCAAAACCCCCAATATGTTGGTCCAGAATTTGATCAACGGAAAGAACAATCTCAGGCTCGTCAAGTGTTTCTCCATTCTCCGTTTCTTGCTGCCGAACATACCGGCCATCCTGCGTTAAGCATCGGCTCCCGTCCAGGGATGAGGAAGAGCAAGAGACTGATAGCAGAGGTTGCCTCAGAGAGCCTGAAGCCTCCATCCTCTCGTTGCTGAAACCCCAGGAAAGTTTCCTCGTCCACAAACAAATTTATGCAGACACTACTTCACCTAAATACGTCAGCTGATTCTTCAAGCCGAATCAAGAAGCCCCCAAATTTTCATAAAGAACTGAAATGTGCAGAATCTGATAAGCCACTACTTCCAGAGAAATCAAATGACATCTGTGCACGAAAAAAAGGAAAAACTTATTTTATACCAATTATATAAATTTAAATAGTAAACATTTTTTTTTTCAAATACAGTTGCAGTGGAGTGGACAAAATTTTTAGGTGTGGTTTTTTTTGGAAAATTTGTTGTGTTTTTCAGCAAAGATTTATTGAAACTACAGTTTTGATAGTTGAACTCTTCACAATTAAAGTGTTTTAAGGTTTTCACAATTCAAGTGTTTTAAGGTTTTTTCAGCCTGTTGAATTCATATATCTATTCAGAAAAACAATTTAAACAACACAAATTAAGATTTGGTTATAAATCTTTTAGCTTAATTCCTATTAGAATTAATCACACTTCAAATTTCTAAAAATCCTTAAAACACTAATAAGATTATTGCATCAAGTTTTTATCATATTTACAGAAATATACAGAGTTTTCCAGCTTGTTGAATTCATATATATACTTTAAAAAAAACGGTTTAAACAACCTAAATTAAGAGTTAGCCATATATTTTTTAACTTAATTCCAACCAAAATTAATCACACTTAAAAGTACTAAAAATCCTTAAAACACTAATTCTAACCAAAATTAATCACACTTAAAAGTACTAAGAATCCTTAAAACACTAAGAAGATCATTCCATCAAATAAATTTTACCATATTTACAAAGAGCAAAACAGGACAGCTGATCAAAAAGAAAAATAGCAGGGGCCTCAGATAAGTTTTACTTCTCTACCTTTGAACAGAAAGTCATAATCAACACGGGCAGCATAAATTATTCATAAAGAGAGTGCACATAAAGCTTGTATCATTATCCCAACAGAATGAAGATATACCTTAAAATTAGTTTTTTTGTTTTAGATAATTTTATTCGAGAAAAATAGACAGTATATAGATCATAGGACTCCTGTGTAGCAAAGGTAAGAATTTTCAAAGAAGTGTGGTTTTAATGGAAAGAAAAAAGAAAAGACTAAATATTCAAAGAGGTATGATTTTGATGTAAAGAAAAAGAAAAGAATGAATAGAAAACTCAGAAATATGTACTTTCATGAAGGGAAGATCGAAAAATGATCCAGTGTAATATGTATTTTTTTTATTATATAAAGAAGTAACGTTTTTTTTCCCGAGAAAAAGAGACTACTAAAAGTAAAGACTCAAACTATTTTACTGTCAGACGTATTTGGCGTATTTACTGAACAATTCCAATTTGCAGGGTAGTGTTGTGATTCGTGATGGATACAGCTTTGGTCAATCATATCTCAAATTGATTTGGACTTATTTAATATTCTATGCCCGATTTTCAAAACAATATATGTGTACCTTTAATCTTTACTCATTCCTTCCGATCTGTCTCCGAATCCTGTATTTCTTCCTCCAGAAGCTCCGATTCCATCGTTCAATGCAACCAGTAGACAATGCAGAGATTCCGGATTCAACGAACTCTTATTCTTCTCAACCTTTACTCCCTGTATTATACCTTTTCTTTGAGCTTATATATTGTCTACAGAAGATTCGTCCTCCGAACTCTTTTACTTGGCGGGACTTAACCTCTGGAAACCCCCAATTTACGGAAGTGTCTGAACAACAACACATCGGGATAACCGCTTTCTCACAATCACGGATGAGGACATAGCTTGGAACCTTGGCTCGTCACTTTAAAATCTTGTGGAACTGAGAGATATCCAATAGGGCTTTCTTAAATCTTATACTGAAATTCGGAACCAACCCTCTCGATGATCAAACGGCCAGCCGCATAGGCTATTTACTCTTACACTCGTTTAAAACAAGGTCCGGTCTGGATACAAGTAAAATGAAACCCTACTTCTGGAACTTTAATTGTGTGGGATCTTGCGCATCCGCACATTGTTTTACCAAAACTATTAACGTTCAGGCCGGTTCCGGATATAAGTAAGTACTCATAACACTGCTTCCCCTGTAATAGCACCACAACTACATAGAATCTTGAATCCGTAAAACCGGATTATTGCTTCTGTGCAGACTGTAACTTCAAATTGATCCGTCTTTTCGGCCTAAATTGAGGTTCAAATTACTCTATTATTCATTATCACCGCAGTAATTTGGCGAAAAATAGAATTTACAGGCTTTCTACAGCCATTCAACTTATAAAAATGTCCGCGTAGTCAGTACAGTGATTCAATTACAGATAAGCAGAAAAAAGAGTATTACACAATAAATGACTCCGCAACTTCCAGTTTTATTAAGTAAATCCCAGATTCTCCTCTGATACGATACACTGAACGCACACTACTAGTACTCTCGCACACACTCCTGTAGTGCATTTTCACTCAAACAGATCTGTTAGAAATAACTCGAACCCGAAGGACGGGTTCGAATCCTTTATTCTCGAAAAAAAAAATGAAATGTAATCCCTAAAATAATTCCAAGTATAAAAAACATGAAATGTAATCCCTAAAATAATTCTAAGTAATAAATTTGTTGCATTAAATGAGATTTGAGGGAAAAAAACAAATCCTTTAATAATAGCAAAGAAAAGAACAAACTCTAACTTAGTAGGCTGGTGAGACTACGGCCTTAGTAAATTTATTACATATTTGGAGGAAAAGCAACCTTTTAAAGAATAGCAAAGAAACAAATAAACCCTTAGTAAATTTGTTACATGAAATGATATTTGAAGAAAATAATACACGCTTCTCTACATGATAAAAATGATGCTTCTGTATCAAGCATGCACAAAACGACCAATGTGGTATAAATGATGTAGTTTTTAATTTTATTATCTTCAATGTTATTTATAATTTTTTATTTTTATTTTAATGTAGAAATCGCTAAACTAATTATTAGGATAAAGGTTAGTTTAATTCTAAAATTAAATTAAATTAAATTAATAAAAGGCTTAATTTTATTAAAAGTATAATTAAAAAACAAATTATATAATTATATAATATTTAAATTAGAATATTTTTGGTTAACTTTCATTATAATTTTATATCAAAATTATTTTATATTATTAAATAATAATTCTAAGGATTATGTTAATATGATTTTATAATTTTTTTAAATTAAAATATTTTGGTGAATTTAGATTAAGTTTTTATTATATTGGTAGATAAAAGAGCTTTCGGATTAATCATATCATTAGGATTAGGTAGACTTTTCGAACCAGCTAATGTGGTTTATTCTCAGCACAAGGTGGAGAGACTAACAATGAATAAATAGTGGAGATGCATCATTGCCCGGAAGTAGCCGTTGAGAACTACCTGTTAAGAACTAGTAGTTAAGACTAGTTGTTAAGAACTAGCCATTAAAAACATTTCAAAACTATATATTTTACCATACTTATTATTTTTTAAATAAAATATATATATATTTTTACTTTAATTATTTTTATATTGAATTAATTATTTATATTAATTGTGTAGAAATGTTGTACTCTTATTTATTTATATAATTTTTTCAGAAAAAAACACAAAACTATATAATTTTTAGTGGGTAATAATGTCAAATTCACTTAAGTTATTTTCATAAATAACTTTTCAAATATTTGATAAAAGTGTTTTTTAATTATTATATATTTTGAATTTGTTTTTGGTAAAATGGCTAAACATTTTTTAAGATGTATATGTTTATATATATATATATATATATATATATATGGATTCAACATTATAAAAAATTCCACATTTAGATTATAGAAAGTTTATAAATAAAATTTGTAATTTAAACGATGAATAAATTTAAATACAAATACATAAAAAAAATCTCTAAATCATAAATAAACCATAAATTTAATAAATAATTTATATAACATTTAATAAAATAAAACTTTATGTATTTACCAAATGATTACAAAGAAAATTCAATTTCACTCATTTAAGGTCTATTCAAACTACCCGTCCTAACAAGATTACCCAAAAGTATATATTTTTTTAATTTACTATTACTTACTTTTTGCTATGACACATCTAAGGAGTTAACATAGCATTTTAGCTTAATTTCCTTAATATGTGAAATTACTTTGCTTAGTCTTATAGACCCCTTAATATGTATAAGCCTAGAAATGAACTGGAAAGAGCTACGAGTGAGTCCGAAACTTAATCACCTCAATTTCAAAATAAATTTAATGATATTAAATTTAAAAGAGTGGATACATAGTCGGAATATAGACGCAATGAATATATAAAGCAGAGAAGGTGGTTTATAGCTTTTGATTATTGTACAAATGTCGGCCTGCTGTAGGTGTTTTAAGTTATTTTCATCTATGGAAGTTGTTCTAGGCTATTGGTCCTCTCCGGCAAGGCGGCCAGGACTTAACCAAGCCACATGCACCCCTAGTTACTGAATTATTTATTAGACATTTGTAGTTTTTAGTGTCTTTGTATAGTGAAATTTTTAGTAAATTTTGATGTTAATCTTTCGTTGAAACTTTTGGAACTACCGTGGGAATTATTATCACTGCATTCTTTAGTGTTTCAATAAAACAATGTATATTCAATTTCTCTCGCTATTTACTTTACTGATTGGTTATGAAGATATAACTTACGCATTTTCAGTTTGTTTGTTTTCAATCATATCATAATCTTGTATTATTGATGTTAGCCTAGGGTTGGACAAGACCTGATTCTTTCGGGACCTGCCTCGGCCCAGTGGATTAAATTACTTAAACCATAGAAAATGAGGACTGTTCCATTGATATATTTTGGTTTGTTAGATTAGAACTAACCTATTCCATTGATATCATTATTATTAATAGTTAAACTAACTTAAACGATACAAAATGAGGATTGTTCCATTGACATATTTTGGTTTGTTAGATCAGAAATAAACTATTCCATGATATCATTATTATTAATAGGTTAACTAACTCCAAGTTTCTACTGATGTATTTCAAGGTTTATTTTCATTTATTCAACCCTTCATTAGGTGCAGTCTTATGGGTTTCTATCAGAATAAGAGTATTTTCCTTTTAAAAAAAAAAAAAATTTACAAATACTTCTAACATACAAAAGACAACTTTCCTTCATGTTAAAAAATTAAACAAACTTACAAAAACCTTCTCTGTAAAAGAAAACATAGTTCTTCTTTCATACTTACAACATCATATACATCGTGAATATTTACAAAAACTTTTATTGTTTCCTACCATTATTAACACACATCACCAAACATCATGTATTCAATAGAAGAACATTTGGTTATTCACTGTCTAGCTAGCTATGTACTGATAAGTTTTCAATTGAAATTATCTCACAAAAATCACAACACTTACAAAGATCACATAATTCTAGAAAGTTTATTGCACTTGCTTGTTTCATTCTAGACAATCTCAGAGAAAGACCATTCTTTCCAACCAATGATAATGGCAATCACATCCAAATTCCTTTCAAGCTTTTTCAATTTCTAGAATAATTGATAGACATCCACCTAGCAAGGTTTGTTCTTAGGCATCAAGACCACACTATTCCAGCCAAAGAATTCAAAGACTAGCAAGTTTGCGTTAGGGTTTTTATTGACTAGCAAGTTTGTGTTAGGGTTTCCATTGGCCAATAACCAGTTCAAGAATCTCCCAAGTGACACTCAACAACATCTTGTCAGAGGGTCACAAGCTTACAACTTGATTATCCTCTCTTGGATCTCCTCCAACTAAGTACCAAGTCTGGAGAGTCACAAGCTTACAACTTGATTATCCTCTCTTGGATCTCTTCCAACTAAGTATCAAATCTTCAAAATTGCTTCAAGTTTTATTCCCTCTCACAATCTTAACTCCCTTATCCCAACTGAAATTATTTACCAATAAATTCCAATCATAATTTTTAATTTATTTTTTTAATAATTTAAAATAAAATTTTAAACATTAAAATTTTCACCATCATTAAAATTTACCTTCCCAAAAATTCCACTTTCTAATTTTTATCTTCATCCATAAAAACAAAATTAATTAATTAACTATGAAAAAAACGCGTTATAATTTATAGTGCTAGGTCCCTCTATTCTGTTCACTTCTGCTATTTTCTACTAATGATGCTGATCGCTTTTGCTATAAGCTCCTTCTACCCATGGCGAAATCGTAGGCTACGCATTCCCTGGTCGATCAAGTGCAAATAGAAATGCTCTTTCTCGTTGGTGCGAATACTACGAGTCTCTCTCTCCTGCCCACCTCTATCAAAGTCTCAACATAACAGCAGAAATTAATACGAAAAAGTAAATTTTAAAATAACTTTTAATTTTTATTATTATTAAAAAGATTTTGTAGAAATTAAATATTTTTTATTTATTTAATAATAGTTATGAAAATTTTAGAAACCCTATTTTACAATAAACACAACTATAACATAACTTTCATAACTAGCTAAATAAAAATAATCAAAATTTCAAAGAAAAACAACTAGCATTCCACAGGATCAACAAAGTGTATAGTAAATTTATAAAGTGAAAACATAATTATAAATTTAGAGATACAAAAGATATATTATTATGTAAATAAGATAATGAAAATAGGCTAACATTTTTTATTTGTCATCATTAAATCAAAATTTTAATTAAAAAAAAACATATGCAAACTTTGAATAAAGAAAAGCATTGCCAACCTAACTATTGATAATTATTAATGTATTAGATCAAAAATATAACGTTTTTATTTTTATATTTTTGTTTTGATTTCGTACTTCTAGGTTTTAGGTATGTGCCTAGTACCACTATAATTTTTCAATATTTACGGATTTGAATTTGGAACCTCCTAACACAACATTTTATTGTCATAACCATCATTTATTAAACGACTCAAAATTAAACCATAATTTTTCTAATGATAATAAATATTAAAAATATTTTGTTTAGAGAATTGTTATGTAAAACATTTAAATTGAACATGTTATGTTTCTCTAGTTTAGAAATTTTGTCTACTATGATATATTTTAAAAAAAAATTATTTGAGGTTTTGTCTCATTCTAATATAATTGTAAATTTTTTTATTTTAATAAAATTAAATTGACCAAACTTTTAGTTTAATAAAATTAAATTGAAAAATTTAAAGGGTAACTAAAGTTTAAAATTTGTTTTTAAGTGATTAAAATATTGTGTAATAAAAGTGTTGGAATTAATGTTTGATGATGATGATGATGATGGTTAACATCCACTGAGACCAATCTTTGGTCTATCAGACCTAAAGAAATGAGTTATTTAGTTTGATTTAAGATTTTATTCCTATGCTCGAAAAGCTTGGAGAGAAGCCTCTCGAGCTCACTATAATTTTGACATCTTAAAAGGCTAGGAAGGTCAGTATTGCAACAAATATTATGAAATAGAGCTCTAATGTGGTTGTACGCGGGGCACTCTAAGAGGAAGTGATTTTCATCCTCAATGTTCATATTCTCACAGAGATGGCAAATCCTTTCCATCCATGGTGTTTTAGGAACTGTCCGACAACTTGTTTCACTATGGAGCTCAAGAGAGTTCGTTCTAATCTTGGCTATATTAATTTTCTTTTTTGAGCTAGTTAAAACAGAGAGATACTTTTGATCTTCTAGGGTGGGGTTGATGACCTCCTTATAATATCTTAATTTTCTTTTAGCTGCTAGATCTTTCTCAGACCACATTTTTTCTTTGAACTTAGAAGTAACAATTTTTTTAATGTTATTAATGATTTTCAATGCAACATTCTCGTCAATCTCCCAATGGTTTAACTAGGCCCTGGTGTCTTTATACCAACCCCTTTTAAGCCTTAGGTGGTTTTGGATGGAATTTAAAGCTAGCTTAGGAAGTCTATGGTCTCCTATGATATTGAGCTTGTGCTTGTACAACAGAACCCTAGTCATAGCTAGGCTCTCGATAGGGGAAACACCCACTTATATAAGGAGAATAGGATATGGTGTATTGCTTTTAATTTTAAGGTTATACGTTATAAAATGTTTCTGTATTTCCTCAATATTTCTCCAAGATTCTCTAGAGATGCTACAACCCCAAACCTCACATCCATATAAGATAACAGGAGTGACTAAAGTTTCAAAGAGGAACTTCTTTCTATCCCACATTACGAGGTTTTCCATTTTACAATTATTTTCAAGACCAAAATAAGCTTTCCACCCCCCATTAATCCTTTTTTGAATGATATAGTTTCAGTTGAGCTTGTGATGAATATCAATTCCTAAGTACTTGTAAGAAGACACTTCCTCCAAGTTACTATTGTCATACATAAAATTAGCGTAAGTGTCCTTCTTGGATTTGATAGTCATAACTTTTGTTTTGTCAGTGTTAACAAACATACCCATTGTAGAGCAAATGTGAGATGTTGGTTTGTGAGGGTTGAAATTTTCTAAACATTTCTTTCTAATTTAGGAACAAGTTAGATATGATAAACTCTATATATTACAAATATTAGAGTAATCTGAATGTAAACAGTGTGTGTGGACGCATACACTTTTGTGTGAAATATATGAGTTCTTTTAATAATTTTTAACATAATATTAGAAGTTCATGCACCTTTGTGTGAAATATATGAGTGCTTTTCATCATTTTTAACATGGTATTAGAGCGTCATGATCATACTAGTTTTTAGAAGAGGTGTGATAAAGTGAGTGATTTCTATGAACTGCGATTTTTGTGAACTATCTTAGATCTCGGATTCAATCAGTTTAAACCTCCTCGAACTGTAGTCGTTATGTTTCTTACTTAGCTTCCTAGAAGTGGAGTCACCACATTTCCTACTCATGGAAGGAATTAGAAAGAGGAAGTATTGTTAAGTATTGTGGATCTGCAGTTAGAGAAGAGATGTGCCTGCATATAAAGTGGTGCATTTGATTCGAACAACCATTTCCTATGCATGAAGTAGATCTGTTGATTCAAACAAACGGTGCTTGCAAGGTAGTTAAAGCGTTGTTGTGAATTAGATCTAAGCCATGGAGTGCAGAACAATGAGATCGAAGGAGAATGAGTTGTAGTGAATAAGTCGTGGAGCATAGAACAAAGAAACAAAATAAGTCGTGGAGCGTAGATGAGTTGATTGTTATTTTCACGAGGACACTATTTGGAAATATAAAAGAAAAAATTCTCCTTCACTACACATTTTAGCGCATTCCCATGTGAGACTTTTTTGTTTTGTTTTTGGTCGAATTTCAAGGTCTCTCAAAGGCATGTGACTTCTACAAAGTAGTCGAAGCATTTTTCTTATTTAAATTGCATAAGGGTACATCGGTGCATGAAATTCATGGTTTTAGAAAATTTTAGTGGCTTAAATATTCTGTCACGGAACAGGCTTAAATATTTCCCTGTGAAATACAAATGCAATTTTAGAAGTAGCAGCTAAAGATGCCAAATAGTTAATCGAATGGAAAAATAGAGATGACAAAGCTAAGTTCATTATTGGACTTGCTCTTTCAGATTCACAATGACATCTTGTAGAGCTCACTAAATCATCTAAGAAAATATGGGAACATTTGTCTCAACTATTTGGTGTAAAAGCTACAAATGCAAAATTTTCCATTAAGTTGCAAATATTTAGACTAAAAATGAATGAGGAGATATCTATGCCGACATGTAAATAATTTAATTTCTATTTTAAGACAATTAGTTGAAGCAGGTGCGAAGTTGGAGGATGAAGATGCTAAAGAAATATTACTAAATAGTCTTCCTTCAAGTTATAGTAATGTTTTCTTCACAAAAATTGCATGTGACAATTGCAGGAGGATGAAGATGCTAAAGAAATATTACTAAATAGTCTTCTTTCAAGTTATAGTAATGTTGTCTTCACTTTGAGTCAAATGTCTTCACAAAAATTGCATGAGACAATTGCAACACTTCTAGCATAGGAAAGGAGACTAAAACTGGAGGATACAGAAGAGAACTTTAGAGTAGAAAGTGCATTGTTTACAAAGACAAGGATGAGAAACAAAAATGCAAACAAAAGTGAAGTTGAATGCTACTATTGCAAGAAAGTTGGGCATACAACATGGAATTTCAAAATTCGTTCCAATGATCTGTTAAAAGGGAAAGAATCATCAAATATAGCCATAGATGAATATCCATTGAATTTTGATGATGAATTCAATGAAGAATTTGAGCCTCTTAAACTATTTTAGAACAACTACAATTTAGAATAAACATGGATGGTTGTCTACATAGTAAGTCAGTTGAGGTGGAGTGGTCTTCTAATGAGGCTATGCTACAACTTTAATTGACTTCGTGAGGTCCTTGATTCAGGAGTTCAGGAGTCAAACAACTTCGTGAGGTCCTTGATTCGAGAGTTCAAGAGTCAAACTCGGGAATCCAACTTGCCGAATACACCTTTAGGAGGGTTATGAAGCAACTTGATGGAGCCTATATTGATAAGTTGTAGACCACTTAAAAGAATGATTGTGTATTTTGTTGTTTAATAATGGGTGATTCCAATAAATTTATGCAATGTAAGCATTAAGATAGGATGTTTGAATTAATGCTTACATCCTATATTGGAGATGTTGGTTTGTGATGGTTGAGAAATTCTCTCAACCTCTCTTTCTAACTTAGGAATAAGTTAGATCTGAGAAACTCTATATATTATAGTAATGTGAATGTAAATAGTATGTATTATAGTAATGTGAATGTAAATAGTATGTATGGATGCATACATCACTGTGTGAAATATATGAAGGTTTTCAGCTATTTTTAACATAAAGACTTTTTTTGGAATGGTTTTGTTTTTTTTTTTAATTTATATTTTTATAAGAGAATATATTTAAATTAAAGTTAATTTGTAGAAATATTTTATTAAAATATGTTTTTCTTTTTTCTTTTCTTTTTTTTTTGTAAATTTTGAGAAATATGTATTTAAATTAGGTCATATCAATTTATATTAAATTTATATGCATAAAGTTCTAAAATGTTAATTTTTATTTTACAAAGTATTTTAACAAAAACATCATCTCACCCATTATTCTATTACTCTCCCCCACTATTATATTACTAGTGAAAAAAATTAATTTATTTCTTTTATATGAAAACTTAAAGATATATGTTATTTTATCAGTTACAAAGTTTCAAAAATAAATGTTTGAAAATTATAAATGCAAAATCCAAATGTTATATTTACTAGAAAAACTATATTAACCATATTAATAAAATGTGGTTGATATACCTCGCATTAATGGATATGTATCCATTATTAATGTTAATATTGATATTAATAAATATATAAATATAATAATAATACAATAATAATAAAAAATAACCTTTGAAATAAATTTTAGTCTTTTTTAATATCAAAAATATTTTATGGAAATTAAATACCATATCCACCTAATAATAATTAAATTAAAATTGTAGAAGCTCTATTCCATAATAGACACAATGTGACAGCTACATTTACTACTAACTAGTGGTTATCATAGTTAAATAACTTTTAATATTGTTTAAGGAAAAAATACTAAGACAATTAATATTTTGCTCCAAAATTTATTTTCCTTCTTTTTAATTATGAATAATAAAATTAGTTATGGAAAGTAAAAGTAAAAAAGCTAATGGTAAATTTTTTACAAGAAGTGAAAGGTGGTTGGACAGTTTGAACAATTACCTGCTCCTCTAGGGATAAGAGACTCATCCCAATGAGGAATGGGGGTTATGTTCATGGGCTAAGGAAAGAGTGAGGATTCTTGAGCTAGTAGAGAGCAGTGGAAACCACTCAGAGATTCCTGAATTTTTCTGGCACTAACTGGACTTAGAGTCCTGAGGCCACAACATAAAATCTACTGTCAACCTGTACCTCTTCAAGTGGAGCATGGGGGCAAGAGGAGGACATAATAGCCTCTCTTGAAGGTTGGGTGGACACCAACAACCAAATATGTTTCCAGATAAGTACTATTAATTTAAGGACAGGAATATTGTTTACAGGTTATATATACATAGTTAAGTGTTGTTTAATTACAGAAGAGAGTTGTTTATATTTTGAAAAATATCTTTCTTTATGGAAATGTGACCATTGTTTTAATATAGATAACTCAGTAAGTACTTGCTAAACTCTCTGGCTGTTTTCTGTATTATCTGTAGGATGTGTTCTGTGTAAATTATATAAGAGAAATATTTTATGGTCTATATGTTACTTAAAAAAAAAACTTCAGTAAATAAATATTAAAGATAGAACCCGATTCAAGAAAACTAGACAACCGTACATAGAAAGTTTCTTGCTATAAATATTATTTATATGACAGATGGTCAAAAAGATTCTTAGCTCATAAAGAAAATATTTTCTAGTACAAACAGATTTAATGAGTTCAAGAAACAATTATTACATGCATAAACTGCTGTGGAAGGGAACAAGAACTTTTATGAAGAATATGGTTTAAACAGCTAGTACCGAGCGAAATTTTGGTTCTGGGCACAGGGATGAAATCCCAGTCCACCACGCATTGCCTTCTTAGACAAAATATACATGGAAAAACTATAGGTGGTCCGGTCACCGAAATATTTTCCATATTATAAAAAGAAATAGACAAAAAGTTATGTAAACTGGAGATTTTAACTACTATAAAGACAGTAAACCATTTATTTTCTAACTAGAGTAAAGACAAGGTCGAGCCTTTATACATGTTTATCAATTCAAAATAATTAAAGAAGGAAAACACAATGAAAATTTAGAACTGATGTTCCTAAATATTGCAAGAAAATTAACATACTTTCCATTAAATAGTAGAAAGCTATTGTGCGTAAAAGAATATTTACATACTGTCCAAATGAAGCAAATTGTTTCCAAAAGAAGAATTTACAATATTATTTTTACAGTTAAAAACTCAGTAAGGACCGAAACCAAATAAAAGAAGCCACAGTAAATTATTTACAACTTAAGTTCAATGAAATTTATACTGCAAAGATAGTAAGAGAGAGACTATCCGAGCCTCAAGGATTTGGTTGGATTTTATCTCAAATTTTTACAATTCTACAAAAGAACGAAACTTAAACAAGGCATTCAAGACAATATACAACTTTCTAAGCAGAGCCGTGTCTGAGTAAATAAAAACCTCATGAAAAATTAGGAGCACCCCTGAGGCCGTTAACATAACTATGTCGGTGAGCAAACATTGAAGTACCTAGAAGGAAGTAGTCATATTAGCCGTGAACCTAGGGTAACTGGCAATTCCAATTTACCATACAAAGTTGAATAACTTAACAACTAGTAAAAGAACTGACCTGTCATCAATAATGATGATAAATAGAATGAGAAGTTTTTTAAAATGCAATGTGTAATTTATAAAAGAAGAACCATGATACGCAACGAAGCACCGAACATGAAAAATGAAGTATACCTGTAAAATAAGTTTCGCTGCAGAATTCCAAGTACTGGAACCCTTCAACATAAAGGAAAAAAAATTATAAGTTAAGCACGGAGAAGCAGTCGAGGAGACAATACTCTGTAAGTAGGAAAGCTTGAGATAAAGCAGAACAAAGCTTGAATCCTAAAGTGTTTACCTGAACGAAGAAAAGAGTTGTGGAGGAATGCGTGGGAATTGTCTTGAGACAGAGGTGGAACACCACCGGAAACACCCCAATGATTGAAGAGAGGACCCCCTCCTTGCCATGCTGCAACATCAGATCTCCTCGTCATGGGATTAACTCAAGATTCGGGATGAAGATACGGTTCAACAGAGCCAGAGTTCAAACCCTTACTATGGGAGAAAAAATCTTAGAGAAATAGTGAAGGCAAACCGACACGGAGCAACAACAAATGGAAGAAACCACCTAGGGTTGGCGGGGATATCAAGTCATCTCCTGCCTAAAATGTGAACCGTGGATCTACCAAAATCAACGATGAGGATATAAAGAACAAGGACCATTGAAATCCGCACAATATCACGAGAGATATTACACTTGTTCCAGAATTTAATCACTAGTACCTACTTCATTTAATTACTAATTCATGCCAATGAAGCCTTGGTTGAAACAAGATTCTGGTTAATATTTTTTGTGGGTTAGCGAACATTAAAAGAACACGTTATAATCCATATGTCAAAGCTGGAGAAAATTATATATGTATAGACCACTAAAATCATAACATATGAAATGATAAAAAAATACTGTGACAAAGGTTAATGTGTATAGGCGTTAATTTAACTATATAATGTTAAAGTTAGAATCTTACTTTAAACCATGGGATTTGGAATTATATGGAGTTGTAATATGATTAATTGATATATAGTATGGTTAGTATTTTTATTCATAGGTTCAAAGTAAAAAAAAAAATTGTATGTATGCCACAAGTGGTATCAGAGAAACGTTCATACGCTAGGACCCTAAGGGTCAACTAAAAATTTATGTTGTTTGTATATTGATGCACAAAATAGAAGTATAACAGGAAATATCATGAGGAGGGGAACAATGCAACAACCACCCTAGGACACCGGTGAACCCCAAACACAACCAGTAGTGAGCCCTGAGATGTGGGTTAAGCTTAGTGTCGATCAGCACCAACAAACAAGTAGACTGCTGGAGGAACAACAACATCAAACCAACATACTGTTGAATACAGTAAAACAACTACAAGAAGAGATGGTGCGAGTTCGAAGGGATAATGAACGATTAATTCAAGAGCAAGAAAAGATACTCAAAATTCTGTCATACAAGAAAAATCAAGAAATGGAACACCTCAGTGCTGATAGGGGCATGCAAGAAGGCAATGAATAGAAAACAAGGGACAACACGACTGACAGAGTGGAAAGGAGCCCATCCTAGCGAAGCAACAAGAACAAAATCTACAATGAAGCAGAATCCGACAATTTGTCAGATCAGTAAGAAGTTAAGAAGTAGAAAGTAGAGCTTCAGGGGGAGTTTCGGAAAATAAAACCACCAACATTTGATGGTGAAACTGAGGAGGTGGCAGAAGCATGGTTAATAAACATGAAAAAGTATTTTCAGGTGTACGAATATAGCATCAACCTGAAGGCAAAATTGGCCATATATCAATTAAGAGAGAAAGCCAATCTGTGGTGGGAAGAGGTGGAGAATGTTCGCAACATTGAGGACCAAGATGTTATGTGGGAATCATTCCAATAATAATTTAAAGACAAGTATTTAACAGAACATTTCTATGATGAGAAAGCTAAATAATTCCATGACTTGAAGCTGGGACAGATGACTATGGATGAGTATATCACCAAGTTCACCTCCCTGTTATGATATGTTCCATACCTTCGAGAGGAAAAGGCTAAGGTACAAATATTTCTGAGCAGCTTGCCAACACATATGAAAGAGCGAATTGAAGTAGTAAATCCCAGAACCATGGATGAAGCCATTCGTAAGGCACGTATGTGCTATCAGCAGTCCAAGACTAAAGGGGAGGTTGGAAAAAGTTGGTAGCCAAGGAAAGGACAGAGAAGCAACTAAAATTTCAAAGGCACCAAAAGAAATAATTTTAAGAATTCTGCATGAAGTTCTGTCAATAAACAATTTGGCAGAAATCATCAAATACCTCGATGTCCAACAGAAGAGAAGCCTACAAAGTCATCTAGAAAACCTGAGCAAGGGAAGGTGACCAAACCACCTCTACAATGTTGGGGGTGTGCTGAGGCACACTACTATAAAAAATGCCCACAACGAGCAAGAAATGACACAGTTGTAAATCTGCAGGAGGCTTCTACAGTAGGCGATGTGGCATGAAACATTCCTCATATCAACGCAGCTTTGGAAGATTGACAGGAAAATTATTAGCCAACAATGATTGAGTTGGAAGGTAAATTACAGTCTTAATCTGTTTCTATTTTGGTAGACCTATGTGCAAGTCTAAGTTATGTTAGTCCCAAAATAGTGGAAATTTGTAAATTAAAAGGGCATAAATTCAAAAACCTGTGGCTGGTACAGCTAGCCATAGGAGCAAAAATAAAGGTAACAGCCAAGATACCAAACTGCACATTAGAAATTGTAGAACAACAGTTAAATGTGGATTTGAACATACTAGCATTAGGATCCTATGTTGTTTTGCTAGGCATGGATTGGATAGAAAAACATTGGACCTTAGTGGACTGCAAGGAAAAGATCATTTATTACAGAATGCAAGATGGAACACGCAAGGATATTCAAGGAATCAAGAAGCCACTACAACTACATCCAATTATAGCATCCCAAATAAATAAATGTATAAGGAAGGGATGGAAGATATATGCTATTCAGGTGGGATATGCTAATTCCAAGGAAAAATCACCTATGATGGAAAACACAACCGTGGTACAAAATTTCATAGATGTTTTTCCAGAAAATATTCTTGGATTACCACCAAGATGAGATATTGATTTTACCATAGAGTTAATGCCAGGAGAATCTCCTGCGTCAAGAGCTCCTTACATAATGAGTGTTCTAGAATTAACAGAATTAAAAACGCAGTTACAGGAAGTGTTGGAAAAAGGTTACATTCGTCCAAGTGTGTCCCCTTAGGGAGCACCAATGTTGTTCGTGAAGAAGAAGGACAAAACCATGCGAATGTGCATGAACTATAGACAACTCAACAAGTTAACTGTCAAGAATAAATATCCTTTACCCAGGATTGACGATCTGTTTGATCAAGTGAAGGGGGGCACTGTGTTTTCTAAAATAGATTTAAGATCTGCATACCACCAAATCCGAATCAAGGATGAAGATATTTTCAAGACTACTTTCCGTACTAGATATGGGCATTATGAATTTGTAGTGTTACCCTATGGGTTAACAAATGCACTAGCAACTTTTATGAGGTTAATGCATGGAATATTTCATCCTTTCCTAGATAATTTTGTACTTATATTCATAGATGAAATTTTAATCTATTCCAAAAACTAGGAATAACATAAATAACATTTAAGAATTGTGTTGGAAATGCTAAGAAAACACCAGCTATACACTAAGTTCAATAAGTGTGATTTCTTCAAAATAGAAATTTAGTACTTAGGCCATGTCATTTCAGCAGAAGGGATTACTGTAGATCCAAAGAAAATCAAGACAATCATGGAATGGTGAGTACCCTAGAATGTGGCAGATATCCAATCCTTTATGGGATTGCCTGGGTACTATAGAATATTTATTGAAGGATTTTCCAGAATTGCTTTTCCAATCATCTTTTTGCAGAGAAAAGGAAAAGTCTTAAGTGGACTATTGAGTGTCAGAATATCTTTGAGAAGTTGAAGCAGCTGTTGACCACTGCACCAATGTTGAGGGTAGCTGACCCCAACAAAGAATTTGAAGTTTGTACAGACGCTAGTAAAGAGGGTGTTGGGGCAGTTTTATCTCAAGAAGGAAAAGTAGTGGCTTATGAGTCAGGAAAGTTGAAGGAACATGAACAAAGATATTTGGCCTATGACCTGGAGTTAACAGAAGTAGTACATGCACTCCGAGTATGGAGACACTACTTGTTAGGTAAAAAGTTTGTGCTAAAAATAGATCATAGCAGCTTGACTAGTTATTTCAAGCAAGCTGATTTAAACTCTAGATAGGAAAGATGGAATGCCTTTCTAAGTGAGTTTGATATGGATACTAAGCACATGAAAGGTAAGGAAAACCAGGTGACTGATGCTTTAAGTAGGAAGCTGCATTGTGTTTATGAGCTTTATTACAATCAACTTGAAAGTAAATTATTAGATCAAGTAAAGGAAGAAGCACAAAAATATCTGGAATATCAATTCCTATGGCAGGAAATGGAAGAGACCAGAAAGCAAGGAAATACTTCTGAATATGGGTAAATAATGATCAGATGCTAACCTTTAGAGAAAAGGTGTATGTGCCAAACCACGTGGACCTAAAAGAACTGATCATGGATGAATACCATAGAAGTAATTATGCGGGACACCGAGGATACCAGAAAATGTTAACAACTATTAGAAAATAATATTTCTGGCCTGGTATGCGTAAAAATATTGCTGAGTATTTAAATAAATGTTTGGAGTGTCAGCAGGTGAAGGTGGAGCGTCAACATCTAGTAGGATTGTTGCAGCCCATACTGGTACCTAAATGGAAGTGGGAGGTCATATCCCTTGACTTCATTATAGGATTACTGTGGTCAAAGAAGCACAATGACTCCATCATGGTGGTAGTTGAAAGATTAAGTAAATCTGCACATTTTATACCTGTATAGTCTATTTACAAGACTGTACAGATAGCAGACATCTTCATGAGAGAAATTTTCAGGTTACATGGTATTAAGAAGACGGTTATCTCGGACAGGGATGTAAATTTTACATCAACATTTTGGAAGACTCTATTTACAGGTCTGGGGACCCAAATAAACTTTAGTTCAGCTTATCATCCCCAGACAGATGGTCAAATAAAGCGAGTAAACCAAGTATTGGAAGAAATGTTGCGCATGTACGTGATGCAGCAACCAACCAAATGGGAAGACTACTTGCATCTGGTTGAATTCGCTTACAACAATGGTTATCAGGAGTCCCTTAAGATGAGTCCTTTGGAAGCCCTATATGGGAGGTAGTGTCGCACACCCATAAATTGGAGCAGCCCCGAAACAAAATTAATGTTGGGATCATAAATGTTGGCTGAGATGGAATCATAAGTAAAGAAGACAAGAAAAAGTTTGAAGGCTACAAAATATCGACAAAAGATCTATGCAGATAAGAAGAGGACTTATCGGGAATTCGAAGTGGGAGACCATGTGTATGTGAGGATCAAACTCAAGAGGAGTGCCTTGTGATGGACCTCTTGTGCCAAGTTGGCTCCCAGGTTTTGTGGACCCTTCCAAATTTTTGAAAGGGTAGGACCTTTGGCCTATCGGCTGGCTTTACCCAGTCACATTCGAGTACACAATGTGTTTCATGTGTCCATGTTGAAGCATTATGTGCATGATTCGAAGCATGTAATTCATTGGAAAAATATACAGGTAGGATATAATTGAAAATCCTAACTTGAAATATGATTTATGTATGATAATTTGATAAGGAACTTTGTTGTTTGTAGGTAGAGCTAGACGGTGAGTTTCTGGTCAAACCGCAACACATACTTGATTGGAGAGAAATTGTGCTTCGAAAGTGAGTCATCACCCAGGTTAAAGTGCAGTGGAAGCACTTCAACTAGGATGAGGCTACTTGGGAGGACGAAGGGTTTGTGCGTGAGGCTTACCCAGAGCTATTTTCCTGAGCTGGATTAAAACACCGAAGATGGTGTTACTTCTGGGGGGGAAGTTGTGACAACTGCATTTACTGCTAACTAGTGGTTAACTAGTTAAATGACTTTTAATATTGTTTAAGGAAAAAAGACTAAGACAATTAATATTTTGATAGAAAAAATATTTTCCTTATTTCTAGTTATGAATGATAAAATTAGTTATGGAAATTAAAAGTAAAAAGGTTGATGGTAAATGTTTTCCAAGAAGTGAAAGGTGGTTGGACAGTTTGAACAGTTACCTGCTCCTATGGGGATAAGAGACTCATCCCAGTGAGGAATGGGGGTTATGTTCACGGGCTAAGGAATGAGTGAGGATTATTGAGCTGGTAGAGACCAATGGAAATCACTCAGAGATTCCTGAATTTTTCTGGCACTGACTGGACTTGGAGTCCTGAGGTCACATTAGAAAATCTACTATCAACCTGTACCTCTTCAGGTGGAGCACGGGGGCAAGAGGAGGATGTAATAACGTCTCTTGAAGGTTGGGTGGACACCAACAACCAAATACATTTTCAGATAAGTATTTTTAATTTAAAATTAACTGGAAAGGAATATTGTTTATAGGTTATTTATACATAGTTAAGTGTTGTTTAATTACAGGAGAGAGTTATTTATATTTTGAACAATATCTTTCTTTATGGAAAAGTGACCAGTGTTTTAATATAGATAACTCAGTAAGTACTTTCTAAACTCTCTGATTGTTTTCTATATTATCTGTAGGATGTGTTTTGTGTAAATTATATAAGAGAAATATTTTATGGTCTGTATGTTACTTAAAAAAAAACTACAACAAATAAATAGTAAAGCTAGAAGCCGATTCAAGAAAACTAGACAACCATACATAAAAAGTTTCTTGCTAGAAAGATTATTTATATGACAGATGGTCAACAAGATTCTTAGCTCAAAGACAATATTTTCTAGTACAAATAGATTTAATGAGTTCAATAAAAAATTATTACATGCATAAACTATTGTGGAAGGGAACTAGAACTTTTATGAAGAATATGGTTTAAACAGCTAGTACCAAGCGAGCTTTCGGTTCTGCGCACGGGGATGAAATCCCAACCCACCACGCGTTGCCTTCTTAGACGAACTATACATGGACAAACTATAGGTGGTCCGGTCACCAAAATATTTTCCATATTATAAAAATAAATAGACAGAAAGTTACGTAAACTGGAGATTTTAACTACTATAAAGATAGTAAACCATTTATTTTCTAAGTAAGAAGAGTAAAGACCTAAAGGTCGAGCCTTTACACATGTTTATCAATTCAAAATACTGTGTGTAAAATAATATTTACATACTGTCCAAATGAAGCAAATTGTTTCAAAAGAAGAATTTACAGTAGTCTTTTTACAGTTACAAACTCAATAAGGACCGAAACCAAATAAAAGAAGCCACAATAAATTCTTTACAACTTAAGTTCAATGAAATTTATACTGCAAAGATAGTAAGAGAGAGACTATCTGAGCCTCAAGGATTTGGTCAGATTTTGTCTCATTTTTTTACAATTCTACAAAAGAACAAAACTTAAACAAGGCATTCAAGCCAACATATAACTTTCTAAGCAGAGCCGTGTCTAGGTAAATAAAACCGTCATGAAAAATTAGGATTACACCCGAGGCAGTTAAGATAACTGGGTCGGTGAGCAAACATTGAAGTACCTGGAAGGAACTAGTCACATTAGTCGTGAACCCAGGGTAGCTGGTAATTCCAATTGACCATACGAAGTTGAATAACTTAAAAACCAGTAAAAGAACTAACCTGTAATCAATAATGATAAGAAATCGAATGAGAAGGTTTTTAAAATGCAATGCATAATTTATAAAAGAAGAACAATGATACACAATGAAGCATCGAACATGAAAAATGAAGTATACATGTAAAAGAAGTTTCACTATGGCATTCCGGGTACTAGAACCCTTCAACATCAAGGAAGAAAAAAATTAGAAGCTAAGCATAAAGAAGTTGTTGAGGAGAAAATAATCTAGAAGTCGGAAAGCCATGAGATAAAGTAGAACAAAGCTTGAATCCTGAAGTGTTTACCTAAACGAAGAAAAAATTTGTGGAGGAATGTGTGGGAATTGTCTTGAGACAAAGGTGGAACACCACCTGAAACACCCCAACGGTTGAAGAGGGGACCCCCTCATTTTCATGCTGTAACATCAGAGCTCCTCGTCATGGGATTAACTCAAGATTCAGGATGAAGATACGGTTCAACAGGATCGGAGCTCAAACCCTTGTTGTGGGAGAAAAAATCTTAGAAAAATGATGAAGGCGAACTGACACGGAGCAACAGCAAATGGCGGAAACCACCTAGGGTTGGCGGGGATATCAAGTCATCTCCCACCTAAAATGTGAACCGTGGATCTACCAAAATCAACGGCGAGGATCTAAAGAACAAGGACCATTGAAATCCACACAATATCACGGGAGATATTACACTTGTTCCAGAATTTAATCACTGGTACCTACTTCATTTAATTACCAGTTCATGCCAATGAAGACTTGGTTGAAACAAGATTTCGGTTAATATTTGCGTGGGTTGGTGAATGTTAAAAGGTCACGTTATAATCCATATGTTAGAGCTGAAGCAAATTATATATGTATAGACCTCTAAAATCATAACATATGAAACGATAAGAAAATACAGTGACAAAGCTTAATGTTTATAGGCGTTAATTTAACTATATAATTCTAAAGTTAGAATCTTGCTTTAAACCATGGGATTTGGAATTATATGGAGTTGTAATATGATTAATTGATATATAGTATGGTTAGTATTTTTATCCATAGGTTCAAATTAAAAAAATAAATTGTATGTATGTCACACACAACTATAACATAACTTTAGCTAAATCAAAACAATAAAAAATTCTTAAAAATAAAAAAAGTGGAAAACAACCCGAATTCTACTTTTCACTAATATAATACATGACTATCAACAAAGTGTACAGTAAATTTATAATCATATTAGGTAAGGTGAAAACATAATCATAGATTTAAAGATACAAATCATTTATTATTATATAAATAAGATAATGAAAATATGACAACATTTTTTATTTGTGACCATAAAATCAAAATTTTAATTTAAAAAAAAATGATATGTAAACTTTCAACAAAGAAAAACATTGCCAACATAACTATTTATAATTATTAATCTATTAGATCAAAAGTATAATTTTTTTTTTTTTTTTTTTTTTTTTTTTCCGGCACTAGTATGACATGGGTTGATTTCAATAACTATCACTATAACTTCTAGGTTCATATGTATCTACCTAATATGCTCTAGATTTCAAGAGATTTGAATTTGAAACCTCCTAACACATAACACTACATTTTCACAACCATCATTTTATAAAAATGTGTGTGTGTTTTTTTTTTTTCCTTTATTAATTTATTTGTGAATTTTGAGAAATATATATTATATTAAATTTATAATAAAATTTTGAAATGATATTTTTTAACAAAAACATCATATCACCCACTATTCTACTACTACTATAAATTTATTTATTTTTATATTAAAACTTAAAATACATATTGCTTTATCCATCATAAAATTTCAAAAATATATTTTTAAAATACATATTTCTTTATCCATCACAAAATTTCAAAAATATATTTTTTCATAAATAATGTGTTTAAATATTACAAATGCAAAATTGAAATGTTATAACAACAACATTAATAAATGTGGTTAATTAATGGATATAAATTCAATATTTTTGTTCATATTGATATTAATAAATATATAAATATAATAATTATAATACAATAATAATAGAAATTAATTTTTAAAATAAATTTCAAATTTTTATTGTTACTATTATTAAATTTTTTTTTTTCATGAAAATTAAATACTTTCCATCCACCCCGTAAAAATTAAATTCAAATTTTAAAAACTCTATTCTACAATAGATAGAACTATATCATAACTTTCATGACTAGCTAGACCAAAACAATCAAAATTTCATAAAAATAGTAAAAGAGAAAAACAAGTAGCATTCCACTTTTCACTAATCTAATACATGGCTATCAAAAATGTGTAGGGTAAATTTATGATCGATCGGGTAAAGTGAAAACATAAATTTAGAGATAACAGGAATTTAAAGATACAAAGGATTTATTATCATGTAAATAAAATGATGAAAATATGTTAACATTTCTTTATTTGTGACTATAAAATCAAAATTTTAATTAAAAAAATGATATGCAAACTTTAAAGAAAAAAAAACATTGCCAACATAACTATTTATAATTATTAATCTATTAGATCAAAAATATAATTTTTTTTTTTTTTTTGGTTTGGTACTCGTGTTACATGGGGTTGATTTCAACAACCATAACAATCATTTCTAGGTTTCAATGTTTCTACCTAGTATGTGATCAATTTCCATCGATATCACTATAACTTCTCAGTGTCTATATATGTGCCTAGGGATTGGTTATGTAAAAAATTCTAATTAAACATGTTATTATTATTCCATGCAAAAATGTCTAAAGGTTTTGTACAATATATTTGTAAAAACATTTTTTTAATAAAATTAAATTTACAAACTCATAAGGTAACTAAAGTTTTAAAATTTTCTTTAAATGATTAAATTATTGCTTAATAAAAAGTGTTTTTTGGGTGGTTTTTTTCCTTTTTTCTTTTAATTTATATTTTTATAAGAAAATATATTTAAATTAAAGTCAGTTTGTAAAAATATTTTATAAAAATGTGTTTTTTTATTTGTTAATTTATTTATAATATTGGAAAAATATGTATTTAAATTAGGTCATATCAATTTATATTATACTTATATAAGGTTTTTAAATGATAACTTTTAAATTACAAAATATTTTTTTTTTAAATTATCTTATCCACTATTATATATATATATATATATATATATATATATATATATATATATATATATATATATATATATATATATATTAAAACTTAAAATACACATATGTTGTTTTATTCGTAAAAAAATTCAAAAATATTTTGTTCACAGATAATGAGTTTGAATATTAGGAATGCAAAACTAAAATAGTATATTTATTAGCACAGTTATATTAATAAATGTGATTGATATACGCAATAGAATTTAATGGATAAATATTCAATATTAATGTTAATATTGATATTAATAAATATATAAATATAATAATAATACAATAATAAAAATTAAATTATAAAATATTATTATAAATAGAAGAATAATAATATAAATTTAAATGACAATTTATTATAATTATTATTACATTAAAATAATATGATAATATTATTTATATTATCAATAATATAATAAATATTGACTTTAGTAACGTAAGGGATTATTAATTTTATAAGACTTAGGAATTATAAACCCGAGGAAATAATATTAAACACAAAGGATTAATATTATAAACCTAAGGGATTATTATAATAAACCCAACATATTAATAAACCTAAGAGATTAATATTTAAAACCCAAGGGATTAATATAGAGAACCCAAGAGATTAATATTATAAACCCTTGAGATTAATACTATAATGTAAGTGAATAATAATCCCAAGGAATTTATATTATAAATCCAATAGAATGTAAACCATGTCGCGCCCCCCCGCCCCCCTCCCTCCGATGGTAGAAATATAGTCACAATAAAACTATGTTAAACCCATAATATATTAAGTCTTAATATGATGGCGCAGTGGTAAAGCTTGGTGTTGTCGTTTGTGAGGTCGTGGGTTTGACCCTCGTTGTTATTGTTGGGACTTTGACCCAAAATTTTTGTGGCCCTCAGGCTGCCATGTGTTGGCCTCTGGTTGGGCCACGTGGTAGCCTATGATTAGCCTCCATAAAACTAATCTAATCGCTCCTATTCAACCAAATGAAAACGTGCCACTTGGCATTACATAATTCGTCAGAGGAAAACATTCATATGCACAGTCACCCTGCCACATGGGAATGCCTAGTCAATTGTCTGAAATATTGACTTGGTTGTCCTGCATTTTCTTTTTTAAATTGCATGCTTGAAAAGTGGATAGAACATGTCTCTGGGAGCATACGGTGTTGATTTTCTATAAAACGAGTTGTGCTGGATTCATAACGACGAGATCCACACGGTCGTTTAGGTTCCACACAATTTCGACAACTTTTATTTTTATCATAATTTTGAGCACTTGATCTCACCTCCCCACTGGAATATTTTGGACCCCAAAATCTCTTTGATTATTGAAAAAATTGATGAGGGTACAAACCCCTCACCGTTCCAGTCTCAATCCACTGGAATTTTCCTGATCTCATCAACTTGAGCTTTCATAAAAACTAACCTTTTTCCTTGATTCTGGAGACCCTATCTTGCTGTTGTAGATACCATCATGTTGAAATTTCCCAGAATTTGCAGAACAACAAACTATCCTTGAAGAAACAAAAATGTTCCTTCATTGGTCATTAATCAAAGGAAACTTTAATAAATTGAAAACTTTCTCACCTTGAACATTGTCGACATGGCGATTTTTAGCTTGTCTTGCCTTGTACTTGCATCGAATTTTGACGAAGTGTTTTTGATATTTCCATGTACAATTTTGAAAGCCAAAATAATTACATGTGGAACATATGCATTCTTTGTCATATTGCTTTTGTACTTTTTCTTTGATTTTTGCACCATTCAACACCGACATCTTGTTCCCATCACTGTTCAACAATGACATGGACTGATGCAAATCTTTCACATCTTGTTTACCTCTTTTCAAAGGCAACATGTTAGAGCCCCAAAGCATATTATTACAACCATTAGAAACTTCAATGAAATCATATTTTTCATTTGATGCATCTTCTTGAAAGGTATCATTCAAAACATCATTATGCTTGAACATTAAGAAAGCAAAATTTTTACTTGCATTCACTATTCTCTTCATTTTTCTTGCATGCATAAGATACAAAAACATATTCTTCTTATGTGCTCTAATTATGTACTCAATTCCATTCTTGAAAAAGTGGTACTTATTCTCATGGAAATGAAATAATTCCCTCCTATCATAAAGATAAGGACTTCCCAAAACAATACCTGAAATCTCAAGCGGAACTACATCAAGTTCAACTTCATCAAGAAATTTTGAATTGATTGCAAACCTTAGGATGCACTTCCTTGTTACATGAAAGTTTGCATTCTTGCATATCCATCCTAAAGGATAAGGTCTTGGATGTGAAACAGTTTCTAGATTTAACCTCTTAACTAAGTCTTCAAAAATCAAATTGGCTTGAGAACCACTATCAAATATTGTGTCTATTTTGGTACGCTTTGAAACAAAATTAATATGAGACAGTTCAATTCTTGTATCATCATGTTGAGTTACATTAGAACAACTTAAAGAACTAGTTCTTTCTATGTTCTTACCTTCCAAACCCATTGGTGTAATATTGTTTTCATCTCTTGAATATGAACCTAAGTCATGTTCAATGATTGCAATTGTTTCCTCCTTCTCTTTGGTTTTAAGTTTCTTGGGCTTCAACTCTGAATGGAGTTTCCAAAAATGGTCTTCATCATGGCCATTTTTCAAACAATTTTTTCATGTGATTTTCTCTTTCCATAACTTAATAGAACCATTTTTCTTTCCTTTTCCCTTAAACTCACCCTTTCCTTTTCCTTCATACTCAAGGGAACTATCACTTTTCTCATCTGCACTATGTTTTCCTCTTGCTTCTAAATGTGTGGCTTGAACACAAACCTCATATAAGTTTGTGGGATTTAACATGAGAATAGTATGCCTAATATAGTTGTGCAAACACCCAATATACTTAAAAAAAGTGTCTTGAGAATATAAATTGACACCCAAAACTAGTGCTCTTCTCTTAAACTCTTGAGTATAATTTTGAACACTTTATCCCTTTATTTGTCTAAAATTATGCCAATTCTTGATGGATTTTGTATATAAGCTAGAGGGTAAAATTGTCTTTTAATTGCAGCAGTAAAATCAGACCAAGATATTGAAATCTTATCACGGTGTTTCATCTCCTCTTGTGTCTTGGGTTCCCACCATACTAGTGTTGCACCCTCGAGTCGCAAGGAAGCTAGCTGAATCTTTGTGTCATCATCTTGAAGGTTTTGAATCCTACAGTAGACCTCTGACTGACAAAACCAATTGTCAAGCTTCTTTACATTCACATCACCATTATACATAGGAAACTCAAATTTAATATCAAGTTTTAAGAGAGGTTTTTTACCAATTCCTTTTGAGGTATGTTGATGAGTATGAGTAAGGGTTGTAGCAGTTGAAGAGGATGAAGATGAAGGTGAAGATGGTGGTGAGGATGATGGTGGAGTATATGGTGTCTTATCACCATCTCCATTACCTCCTCCTTCTAGAGAACCTCTCCTCTTGGAGGCCTGGAACTTTCACCCTACAACCTTGTATTCCTCTCTTCATAGAGGACTTTCACCATCTCTGTCATGTTAAATACATCCTTCCTAAAATCCTTCACATCCTCTGTCATGTTATCATTTTCTCCATGATACATCCTTACTAAAGCCTCAGGTACAACAGTAGGTGAACCTTGTGGTGGAGATTGTGGCAACTGTGCACTCCTTCTCCTTGCTCCAACTTGAGAACCTGCTCCCACAAGCTTTCCTTCTCCTCTCTTGAGCTTCAACCTTGTAAGCATTTATACACTTGAAAAACTATTAAATCCTCATTTCCAAAGTAAACCTAATGCTCTGAAACCAACTTGATCTGAAGGGGAAAATTAGTTTTTGTTGTGCTAAATTCCAATTCAGAATATAAACTAAGTGTTTGAGGATTGTAAGGTAAATTTCAAGTTAACCTTGATTTTTTATGGGTTTTGATGTGAATTTCTTGATAAAATTAACACAAAAAAATACTAAATGAGAACATCTAACATAATTGAACACACCATAAACTGTAACACAACAACACATGATGAAGGATTTCACCCCACCTGGGCTACGTCTCCTTATTCCATCTTCCAATGGCTTGACCCTCTTCTATTATGCTCAAAATTTTGATTACATATGTTTACAATTCTCAAACAGCTTTGAAACTTTTTCCAATGGCTCCAGAATGCCCAAAAGTTCCTGTATAGCCTCTTTCTGCTTCAAATTTGGTCAAAAACTCAAACAGTTATGGCTTCCCCAAGTTTTGGCACTGACCGCACTAAAATCTCAACCAAATCCAACACCATCCTACATTTTCGCCCCCAATTTTCTAACCAAGTGCCAAATTTCCCAATTTACGGCCAAATTGGTTGGCGCATTAATTTTCCCAATAACTCCTTGTTTCTAAAAATTGTGGCCATATGTCTGGGGGTCGGGGCCTTAACTCCCGCCCCCGAAATTTCCAAACAACATTTTAAATTCCATGCAGTTAGAAGACCGTGGTATCCGTGGCTTAGTGGACACATGGCCCCGACATATATTTTTATGATTATAACAGTGGGGGGGAGGAGGGGGGTAGGGGCTAACCTCCCACCCATAGTCCTGCCCTCAGCATGACGACCAGGGTTGGGGCTAAACCTCGACCCCCTCCTCCATGGTGGAAATATAGTCATAAGAAAACTATGTTAAACCCATAGTATATAAAGTCTTAATATGATGGCACGGTGGTAAAGCTTGGTGTTGTGGACCGTGAGGTGGTGAGTTCGACCCTCGCTGCTGTTGCTGGGACTTTGACCCAAAATTTTGGTGGCCCTTGGGCTGCCACATGGCAGCCTATTATTGGCCTTTGTAAAGCCAATCAAATCGGGCCAATTCAATGAAATGAAAATGTGCCACTTGGAACTACATAATTCGTCGGTGGAAAACAATCACATGCGTTGTCACCCTGCCACATAGGCATGCCCAATCAGCTATACGGATTGCAGATTGGGTCGTCTTGCATTTTTTTAATTTGTGTGTTTGACAAAGTGGACAGAACATGTTTCTGGAAGCACACGGTGTCGGTTTTCCATGACACGAGTTGCGCCAGATTCAAAAAGAAGAGATCTACGTGGTCATTTAGGTTCCATACCATTCTAAAAACGTTCATTTATAACATAAATTTGAGCACCTGATCAATTGTTGACCAGGATTGATCATTGTTGACCATCTTGACCATGATTGATTTCCATATTGAGAAAACATTTGCCATAAATTAAAGGGATACATATTATAAACCCATAAGATATGAGCACTAAGATAAATGTTATAAACACTAAAATAAACATTAAACCCTAACTTTAATATTAGAAACCTCGAGATTAATATTATAAAACCAAGGGATTAATATTGAAACCCAAGGAACTATAAACCAAAGGGAATAACATTAAACCCTAGCATTAATATTAAACCATAGGAATATAAGAGCTAAGATCAATAAACCAAAGGAATTATTATTATAAACCCAAGTGATTAATATTAAAAACCCAAGGGATTAATATGTAAAACTCAAGATATTAATATTATAAACCCTTTGGATTAATATTATAAACGTAAGTGATTATTAATATTATAAACCCAATGAATTTATATTATAAACCCAAAGGATTTACATTAAACCCTATGATTATTATTATAAAACCTATCAATAATATTATACCATTATAATATGAACCCTCAGACTAATAAACCCAAGGGATTGATATTATAAAACCGAAGGAATAACTAAACCTAAGGGATTGATATTATAAACCAAAGGAATTATTAAACCCTAGGGATTAATACTAAAAACCTAAGGGAATAATATTAAACCCAAGGGATTAATATTTTAAAACCAAGGAATATAAACCCTAATATAAATATTATAAACCCTAAAACAAACATGGTTGACCATGATTCTCATATTGATACATTCTTTGTCACAATGAGACATTGGACCCTAGTTAACCATGATTGATTTTCATATTGACCATGGTTGACCATGACTGATTTTCATATCGTGACAATATTTTTCACAATGTGATGTGGGGCCATGGTTGTCACAATATGGCATTGGACCATGAAACAATATTTGTCACAAGCTGGCCATGGTTATTGCTCATGGTTGACCATGATTAACCGTGGTTCACCATGGTTGATTTTCATATATTGAGACAATATTTGTCATAATGCAACATTGGACCATGGTTGATGATTGTTGATTTTCATGTTGAGACAATCTTTGTCACAATGCGATGTTGTACCATGGTTGACCATGATTGATTTTCATATTGAGAGAAATTTTGTCACATTGTGACGTTGGACCCTAGTTGACCATGATTTAATAGGGTTGACCATGAGTGATTTTCATATTGTGACAATATTTGTCACAATAAAACGTTGGACCATGGTTGACCATGGATGACCATGATTAACCATGTTTAATTTTCATATTGAGACAATATTTGTCACAATACGAAATTGGAGCATTGTTGACCATGGTCGATCATGATTGTCTATCATTGACCATGGTTCATAATGGTCCACCATGGTTGATGTTCATATAGAAACAATCTTTGTCATAATGTGACGTTGGACAATGATTTACCAAGATTGACCATGATTGATTTTCATATTGAGTCAATATTTATCAGAATGCGACGTTGCACCATGGTTGATCGTGGTTGACTGTGATTGAATATGGTTTACCATGGTTGACCAAGGTTAATTTTCATATTGAGAAATCTTTGTCACAATGTGACATTGGACTATGGTTGACCATAGTTGTCGAAATGTGATCTTGGACCATGAGACAATCTTTGTCAGAATGTGACTATGGTTGTTGACCATGGTTGACCATGAGTAAGAAACCTAAGGGATTAATATAAATAACCGAGGAGATTTATATTATAAACCCTTGGGATTAATATTATAAATGTAAGCTATTATTAATATTATAAACCCAAGGGATGTATATTAAAACTATGATGAAATTGTAAACCCTATCAATAATATTATACCCTAGGAATATGAATCCTTATATTAATAAACCCAATGGATTGATATTATAAGCCCAAGGATCTAATAATCCCAAGGGTTTAATACTAAAAACTCAAGGGAACAATATTAAACCCAATCTTTAATTTCATATTGAGACAATCTTTGTCACAATGTGACAGTGGAACATGGTTGACTTGGATTAATTTTCATATTGAGAATTTTTTTTTCATAATGTGACATTGGACCATGGTTGACCATGGTTGATTTTCCTATTGAGACAATCTTTGTCACAATGTTACATTGGAACATGGTTGACCATGTTTAATTTTCATATTGAGAAAATATTTGTCATAATGTGACATTGGACCATGGTTGACCATGATTATAAACCCAAGGGATTTATATTAAACCTTAGGATTAATATTATAAACCATGTTTGATATTCAATTTGAGACAATCTTTGTCACAATGTGGTGTTTGACCAATGTGACCATGAATGATAATTATTAACCATGGTTGACTATGATTGATTTTCATATTGAGACAATATTTATAACAATGCGACGTTGGACCGTGGTTGGCCATGGATGACCATGGTAGTTGATCATGGATGGCCGTGATTGACGATGGTTGATTTCATATTGAGACAATCTTTGTCACGATGCAATTTTGGACCATGGTTGACAAATGGTTGTCACAATGTGACATTGGACCATGAGAAATTTTTTGACACAATATGACTATGGTTATTGACTGTGGTTTACCATGGTTGATTTTTCAAATTGATACAATCTTTGTCACAATGCAACATTCGATCATGGTTAAAAATGGTTGGCGATGGTTGACCATCATTGACCATGGTTGACATATAGTTGATCTTCATATTGAGACAATCTTTGTCACAATGTGACATTGGACCATGGTTGAGCATGAATGACCATGGTTGATTTTATTATTGACCATGATTGATTTAACATTGAGACAATCTATCACAATGCGACATTATTATAAATACAATTTTTATTTTTAAATTATGCTAGAATTTTAAATTTCTATCAAATTTTGTTTGTTAGCTATTTTATTGTATTTAGTAGTTATCTCATTTTAGTTGATGCTCATTTTACATTGATTAACTCTTCTTTTCTCCTTTTTCATTGTATTTATATAATTGAATTCTAAAACTTTTCATGATATAAATTATTTTTACATGTATATATAATATGATTAATTTAACATGTAAAGAAAAAAATAAATACATAATTTTTAAATATATTTTATAAATTTTATATTAATAAAATTTTAGTTTATAAATCTTATATTAACAAGGGGGCTACGGGGCAACAAGTCCTTGCCCTTGACTATGCTATTATAGAAGCTTAACCAATAGGATTATAAGAGTTTTTTTAGGCAAACAAAAATAGATTGCCCAGACAGAGCTTGATTTACCTTACACTTAAGCCCGTAGATGCAGTCAAAGAGGATAGATTGGTTTGAAGGAAGAAATTCCATTCAATTTGAGTTGAATAGACTGGTTGGGATAGATGGGCTACAAATAAGAAATTCCATTCAGTGTCGGTACATTGATACTAACAGCAAAAATCCATTGGGTTCAATTGTAATTCCATTCAATATGTAGATTTCTTATAACAAGAAAATATCATCGAGTTCATTTTTTTCATTTCATGTTGTCTCATCTAACATAATGTCAAATCCAAACAAGTTTTAAATAAGAGAAAAACAACATAAGTACAGGGTTGTGCAGAGACTTATTAATATATCAGATTAATATATGATAGTGTTTTCTTTGATAGATTTTATGCTTCATTAGCCCTAGAATCTCATTATTAAAGTGGTTCTGTCAAATTTGATTGGAATCAGAACTGGCTCAGTGTTCTAAAACTAGGGAAGTAATAAGGATGTTGCCTATACTTGCTTGAATGCTGCTGCTTATTAGGATGCTTAGTAAAGTGGTTCTATCAACTTTGATTGGAATCAGAACTGGCTCAATATTCTCAAACTAGGGCAGTAACAAGGATGTTGCCTCTACTTTCTTGAATGCTAGTGCTTATTAGGATGCTTAGTAAAGTGGTTGTGTCAACTCTTATTGGAATCAGAATTGGCTCAGTATTCTCAAACTAGGGCAGTAACAAGGATGTTGCCTCTACTTGCTTGAATGATGTTGCTTATTAGGATGTTGCTCAAATTGTTGGTGCTGCTCAACTTGAAAAATGACTGAAACTAAATATAAGAATGAATTAAAACATAGATTAAGACTCTTGAAGGATGATTAACAAAGGAATTAACCAAGTGAATCTATTACTACGCTAGAAGAAGGCGGGCATGATAGCTTATCAACAAATGAAGAAGTCACATTCTGCCTGTGTATGGATGTCTGGAAAAGATAGATATTTTCATATCAAACTCTGTCATCATGGCTAAGCATAATGCTAAACGAATGAGAACTTGTACTCAATAGAAGGGTGAATGAGTAGCTATACTCCATAGAAGGAAAAGGCCTTGTTTACTGTATTCCAGGTGTCCTCAATAGAACGAAAATGCCTTGTTTACTGTATTCCAGATTATTTCTCTCAAAGGTTCTTGTTTGTTAACTAGAATCGCCTTTTTATATCCAATACACTAGTACAAAATGGCTAATTAGTTACTAAAAAAATGACTAAAATTTGCATATAGACGACTATTTTTCAGTCGGTGACCAATAGTAGCTAATTTACAGTATCTTATAACGTGACCAACTTTTAGTCATTTTTAGTTTAGTCATTTATTGGTTGTCTCAATTTTGTTGTTTAGTAGTGTATTTGGTCATTAATTTGGTCATTGATTTTGCTGTATATCTGGTAATTAATTTAGTCATTGATTTGATCATTTATTTAGTCATTAATCATCACAATTAATGACCAAATATACAACAAAATATATTATTAAATTATCACCTGAGAAAACCAATTAATGACCAAAATGTTGGTCATGTTATAAGATACTGTAAATTAGCTACTAATAGTCATATATATGCAAATTTTAGTCATTGTTTGAAACCAATTAATGACCAAAGAAATATGACCAAAATGTTGGTCGTGTTATAAGACACTGTAAATTAGCCACTAATAGTCATATATATGCAAATTTTAGTCATCGTTTGAAACCAATTAATGACCAAAGAAGAATGACTAAAATCTATTCGTGTTATAAGATACTGTAAATTAGCTACTAACAGTCATATATATGCAAAATTTAGTCGTCATTTGTAATCACAAATTTATTATTTACAGTAGTCATTTATCTTGTTTTGATAGTTTCACATTCATTATATAAATGACTACTTTAGTAGTTTATATTCATTTCATTTAGTTTCATTAACAACTGTCATAAGCAACTAATTTAGTCTTATATTCATTTTATTTGGGTTCATCATTAATAAACATAAACTACTGATTTAGTAGTTTTAGATTGATTTTATGTGTTCATTATTAATCAATATAAATTAATTAGTATGACTTTACAACTAAATTAAAAAACTCATACAATGTACGTGTTCATCTAATATGAAAACACAAAGTTACATATCTTAATTAGAATACTAAGTAATATCAAGTGCAACTATAAATAATTCAATCCACATAAATTATATTATATAAAATGTCAAGTATTACAATGTGAGTTTCCAACTTAATATTGGTTGGAGTAAAATTTACACATGAAATATTGTTTCATCACTTCAAAACATTATCATTATGTTACCAAGGCATTGCACGTCAATTCACCAACTCTGAAGACTTGACCATCATTATCTATGTGCGTGTCTTATGCGGAATATTGGCTTTACATGTACCACTAGACCAGTTCTCTTCTCTCTCTCTCATTTTCACTTTGTCACTCTAGTGTTCTTGTTCTCCTCTTTCTTCAATTCTTGCTTCTTACCATCAATACTAAGTTCATTTCCTGAAAAGAAAAGAAAAAGAAGATACAATGCAGAGCGTAAGACATGAAAATCGATGAACGCCAGAATATAAACTAAAGTAGACTATAAATAATTTATACAATATATACCTCAACATAAGCAATATTGTTAATGTCATTTTTCTCCATAAAAGCAAGAAACTCGAACAAGTTTTCTTCAGTTGAGCAATAGTGGCCACTATCTAGCTAGATGACCTGTATAACCAAAGCAAATAAAACATCAGTACCATAGAATAAATTTTGTATCTACTGTGTTCTCATTGTACATGATTTTTTGATGAAATGTCATCTTCAACTAAAGTAATAAATGAAATTAGAAGCACACATTTTGTAATGTTCCCATTTTAGCTCATAGCTAAATGGAACATTAAAGTTTTTCTTTTATCACCTAGCAGCTAAATAAATGGGTAAGGAGGCCCATGTTTATTGAAAACATGAATAAAATCCCTCACATGTGTAAAGGGATAGACATAAGAACTTGATTTTTCACCCTCAAGTGTGAAAAGGGGCAAATGCATGAAGACAAGGTTAGGTTTGACCAAGTCAACAACGCTGCCATAGGAGGAATGGCTCACTTTGGAAGACAATGCAGTGTGAATGAGGAAGAGGATATTTGGTGGAGGAAACCCTAATGGATGGGGGCCATGGAGAGAGAGCTTTCACTTGTTTAAAAGGAGGGCAAGGCAACCATGGTTTCACATGCTTGTATTATTCATCTCAATTTTCCATTCAGACAATTGTGCATTCTTTTCTGCTTAGCAAGAATTGCCGGGGGAATTTCCTGTTTAGGATTCCTTCTCCTTCGTGAGAGGCCTTTTGAGGGGTTGCTCTGATTTTCCTGACATCTAGGCTTGAGGCCAAGCATCCTCCATCAAGACAACGTTATTTCTGCAGCAGAGTAATGTTGTGTTGCTGGGTGTTGCAATGAGGGTTCACAACACCACCTTCATCAACTATTTTCAGAGGAGTCCCTCTTTCCTTTGAGATATCAGATTGGAGGCATTCCAGAGTATATTGCAAACTTTGGCATCAAGGCCAACTCATTCCCTAGCCCTACAGCGCAGTTCCATCCAGTAACTGTGTTATTTGGAGAGAATCATTTGCAGTGGGGCTCTTGCAGATTGTTAGAGGGTGAGATCTTTGGTGAAGGGATCGGCCTTTCATCATAAAGATCCATTAGAGGAGGCACATTCAGTTTGGGCATCATCTACGGCCATCTCCATCTAGTTATATTTCTGAGTTGCTACAGCTACCCAGCAATTCCGGCATTTCTGTAGAATTTCCATTTTGTATGTTTTGCAGCCAATCCTTCTAGGGATTGTGCATTATTGTTTCCAGGTGTTGAAATCTTGCTCCCCCTATTGTATTTGAGTCACATATTGACATATTTGTGTATTGACACTATTATGCAGCAGTTTCCCTTCATGGACTGTGCTATCATAGCTTGAGCATGCATATGTAGCAGTGGTTTTGTTATGACTCATGTACTTGCCTCTTGAGGCTGAGCATTATTTTTCTTGAGTATCATTTTCCTTAAGATCTTGTATTCTATTGTTGCTACTATTATTTAATGAGAAAACTATGGATTTCTCTCACATTTCTTTGAGTTGAGTGTTGCTACTGCACCATTATTGTGTTCGCTTATTGCTGGAGCTCCAACTTTAGAATATCTTGAGATATTCTCATTGTTGTAGCATTTTCCTGATTTGGGAACATTACAGTGGTATCACAACATCAAACTTGGCACAGCCTGTGAGTTCGATATCAGAGCATGATCTCTGGCTTAGCCTGTGAGTCTCAGCCAAAGAAGATCAAGATGATGAAAAAGATGAGTTTACTCTCATCTATTTTTAGATCCAGAGGAGACCTCTCCAAGGAGGTCAAGAAGATTGAAGAAAGGGAAGAGGAAGGACCATGCACTTCCTACTCTCACCAAGAAGAAGACCAGAAGCATGAAGAACACTTGGAATTCGAAATTCTAAGTGAGTGTCTTGCTGAATATCGAGAAAACCCTAGAACTCTAGCTTTGCCACAATTTATTCAGCAGAAAGAAGAAAGAAGACCCCACAACTTCGGGATGTTGAGAGGCAATAGATTTCTATTGTCAACATTTGATGGATCACTCACATGTGCAGCAGAGGTTTGGGTGAAGAATCTAGAGGCTTTCTTCCTGCTACATCCTGTAGTAGACAGAGAGGTTGTAGAAGTTGCAGCGCTGCACCTGGAAGGTGAAGCAAGGACTTGGTGATTTAGACATTGGAGCCATACAAGGGTTTCTACTCTTGTTGAGTTTTCTCAAAGATTGATTAGAAGATTTGGCCAGAAGAGGGAGGAGCCCTCACCACCAGCTAATGAGGCATATACCAGTGCTATTGAGATCATGGAGGAGCAGCCTTCATCTTCAATAGTTTGGGAGGCCAAAACTTATGAGGAGGAAACTCTTGCAGCCTTGCAAGGAGCTTCCAAATTTCACTAAGGTATGACTAAAAATCCATCTCTTGTCATTTCAACAAACACTTTGGATGGGTCTATATCATTGCATGTAGTTGATCTAGAGCAGCAGAATAGCACTGCGCTGAGCAATGATGGGGGAAAGGAGGAATCATTCCTCATGTGAGCATTCAAAGAGAAGCTTCATTCAGGAAGCCATGAAGGAAGCAGTGAGAAGGAGTAGACATCTGGAGATAAGAAACTCTTTCTCCTCTCTAGATGACACTCTCTCAATAAGCATTCCACAGCTCAAAGAGGGACTTCTACTTGCAGCAGATCCAAGGCCTCTTTGGTTTTGGAAAGACATGCATGAGGAGATCTCCCAGAGAGATTTCAGTAGAGATGCACTCCCACACATCATGGAGTGCAAGATTCTTCATCAGCTTGAGGAGGTTCTTCCCTTATCTCAGGAGCAGATAGTAGATGGACGACATCTTCAGATGGATAATATCTCTCATGACTATGTTGGACATTCCTTGAGCCATGCACATCATAATGGGAGGTTTTTGCCTACCACCTATTTGGATCCTCATAGGGTCAAATTGATCCTAGAGAAGATTACATTTCAAGATCCCATGGAATGCAGGAATCTGACTTGGGATGATGGTAGCCCTCATGGGAGGAGTACCAAGATGAAGGATGGAGGAAGACATCCACAATTGGTTGAGTGGACGATGAGCAAGGAGCTGGTGAGCTGCTTGCAGATTTATGATACCGGGCAGCAGGAGGCTTGGCTGCGCTGGTTACTCTTGAAGGAGCTTGGCCATCATTTGGCATACTCTCTTTCCAAGGGTATGAGGATGGAAAGGATGTGGCAGGATGATTGCATCATTGGGCAGCATGGAGTATGGATGCATGGTGTTGATGTGGCACACATATCATTTATTATGTCTTCATCACTTGAGATGAATGATGGGAGCATAAGGAGGCAGCAAGCACTGTGATTGCTTGGGTTGCATCTGAGAGAGCAAGGGAAGATTTTCTCTCACTTGTTGAGTAATGTTGTAGGAGGAGGAGATGGCACTATCTCCTTGGCCATTGATGATTTGGAAGTATTCCATATTTGCAGCAGCATTACTAGAGGATTCTTTGACAAGGATCATGTCAAAGAACAGAGCTTGGTAGTGACTGGAGCTTATTTGCATGAACTCACAGTGCTATCACTTTGGAACAAAGATTTATGGATGGAGTGTCCCCAGGATCACTTCACATTGTATGCACTTGGTGATCAAAGAGGAGATCAGATTGATGGAGAAGTGGATGGAGACATCTATTACATTGGTATGACCTCACTTGCTATGATCTTCTTGACTTGGATTTCCAAGTATAAGGAGGGTGATCTTTATGCAACATATGGTTCAATTCTCTTCCGGGGAATGTGCCATACTACTATGGAGGGATCATTCATCATCTTGCTTTCAACATATTGTAAGAATATTGTTTTTACATCCATGGGTTATCTAACACAACATTTTGATGCTCTTACCATTCATATTCAGTGCATTGCTCCACAAAAGGGTAAGTTTTTCTTTGGGCTCCATGGACAAAATTGGGCCAATTTGTATGATAGAGACAACCATCTTTTGTATGGCCTTGGGCAAGTGTTTTCTTTCATGTATGATCAGTTGATATACTCAGCCATTTGCTATATATCAGTAGATATCATGACATACATAACCTCCCGTGTAATACAAAACAACTTGCCATGTAATTTTTGGAGCAGCAGTTTGGAAAACTACGCTGTCACTATTGGGGAAGTTGTTGGTACCTCCTTGCACCACATGAAACCTTCAAAATTCTCTTAATTTTATTATTGATCATGAATTAATTTTCTGATATAGATCTGATTTGTGTTGGAGGCATGATTATAAGGGAGACACATGGGTTGGATGTGTCCTTGAGGGGAGAGAATTCCCATATTTTCTGCACTACATGTTCTAATGGGAGCATGGGAAGAGATATGGCCACCACAGCCACATGTTTGTTCTCTTTTGAGGTGGGCCATGAGATTTATAAGCATCCATTGTATAATCATGGGCAAGTATATGATCATGTATTGATAGCACATTCAGCCATTTACTATTCATTAGTAGGTGAGATGATTCTTGTATGCTACTTGCCAGACTATTTTCTGAAGTTGCAGTGGATTGAACTGCGTTGTATCCTCTTGAGATATTTTTTGTATTATGCGTCATCATGTAAAATTTGCAGCAAAATTCTCATTGGGATACTCTATGATGATCTTGTCCTATTCATCATGGATGAAACATTTTGGGCCAGCTTGCTCTTCATTGTTGGAGGAGAACTCTTTGGAGGATTGTTCTTCACTTTTCCATTTGAGGGCAATACTTTTGCAGCCCAGGATCAACACACACTCTTCACTTATCATAAGTGGAGAGAAGGACATCTTGGGGTAGGCTATGATTCTTACCGTGTTCAGATTTTCACCCCACCTTCATTTCCGGAGCTTGAGATGGAAGGAGATTTCCAGGAGTTGCCTTGTTGGGAGGTAACTCACTTTGTATGGATGATTGCTTGGGGGATGGAGGATCTACATGAGGAAGATGTTCCTCAACATATTTCAGACTCCATGCCTTGGGTGGAGATTCTTCAGTTCTGTCCTTGCAGTTGCTTGAGGACAAGAAACATTTGGGAGGGGAGGACTGTAATGTTCCCATTTTAGCTCATAGCTAAATGGAACATTAAAGTTTTGCTTTTATCACCTAGCAGCTAAATAAATGGGTAAGGAGGCCCATGTTTATTGAAAACATGAATAAAATCCCTCACATGTGGAAAGGGATAGACATAAGAACTTGATTTTTCACCCTCAAGTGTGAAAAGGGGCAAATGAATGAAGACAAGGTCAGGTTTTACCAAGTCAACAACGCTGCCATAGGAGGAGTGGCTCACTTTGGAAGACAGTGCAGTGTGAATGAGGAAGAGGATATTTGGTGGAGGAAACCCTAATGGATGGGGCCCATGGAGAGAGAGCTTTCACTTGTTTAAAAGGAGGGAAAGTTAGCCATTGTTTCACATGCTTATATTATTCATCTCAATTTTCCATTCAGACAATTGTGCATTCTTTGATGCTTAGCAAGAATTGCCGGGGGAATTTCCTGTTTAGGATTCCTTCTCCTTCTTGAGAGGCCTCTTGTGGGATTGCTCTGATTTTCCTCACATCCAGGCTTGAGGCCAAGCATCCTCCATCAAGACAACATTATCTCTACAATAGAGTAATGTTGTGTTGCTGGGTGTTGCAGTGAGGGTTCACTACACCACCTTCAGCAGCTATTTTCAAAGGAGGAGTCCCTCTTTCCTTTGAGATATCAGATTGGAGGCATTCCGGAGCATATTGCAAACTTTGGCATCAAGGCCAACTCATTCCCTAGCCCTACAGTGCAGTTCCATCCAGTAACTGTGTTATTTGGAGAGAAGCATTTGTAGTGGGGCTCTTGCAAATTGTTGGAGGGTGAGATCTTTAGTGAAGGGATCAGCCTTTCATCCTAAAGATCCATTGGAGGAGGCACATTCAGTTTGGGCATCATCTATAGCCATCTCCATCCAGTTCTATTTTTGAGTTGCTGCAGCTACCCAGCAACTCCGACATTTCTGTAGAATTGCCATTTTGTATGTTTTGCAGCCAATCCTTCTAGGGATTGTGCATTATTGTTTCCAGGGGTTTAGATCTTGCTCCAACTATTGTATTTGAGCCACATATTGACATATTTGTGTATTGACACTATTATGCAACAATTTCCCTTCATGGACTGCGTTGTCATAGCTTGAGCATGCATATGTAGCAGTGGTTTTGTTATGACTCATGCACTTGCCTCTTGAGGCTAAGCATTGTTTATCTTGAGTATCATTTTCCTCAAGATCTTGTATTCTATTGTTTCTACTATTATTTGATGAGAAGGCTATGGATTTCTCTCACATTTCTTTGAGTTGAGTGTTGTTGCTGCACCATTATTGTGTTTGCTTATTGCTGGAGCTCCAACTTTAGAATATCTTGAGATATTCTCATTGTTGTAGCGTTTTCCTGATTTTGGAACATTACACATTTTTATCCCAATATTTTGAATTCCCATGCTCATGGTACATTGAAATTTTGGTTTTATCCAACATAATCAAACACATCAAAGCTAGAAATTTCTACTAAGGATGTCTCATGCTCCACTTTTGTAGTTGTATCGTTTCCTCTAGTTATCTTTAAGAAGCAGTGACACTTCAAAAATAAAACTGGTCAATAGAAATCTAATGGGTGGAGCAAAGTATTGTTGACACAAGATTACAACAAGAAACTAAAAAAGAATAAGAAAGGACTTTGTTAATTACGATATTAACTGAGAATAAAGCTTCAATATAGAAATCTTCAATTTTCATTGTACTATTCTAGGGGAAAAGGAATCTAATTCCCAAAAACTAACAAATTATATCGAGAGAAACACCAAACATGTTGGCTCAACATTCAAAGGTAAAGTAATTGGGACTAGTTATATCAGATACTTTTTAGAGTGTAAAGGTAGCTACTAACACCATTGACAATAATTTTAAAATAGATTTGTCACATATAACCTCAAACGTGGAAACAAATTTGATATATGCACTACCTGTATACATTCCAAAATGCACTGCAATGATATAAGAGTACCAAAAGAAAGTGCACATAGTTACATATTAATTATCCACTTTTATTCCAAAACAAAATTCAAATAAATGCTACAACTTACCCCGGAAAATATGCTGAAATTTCCATTCATTGTCATGAATATCCCTAGCTGGCAGTTCCTAGGAATGTGGCTGCTGAGTGAAATCCTGTCCAAAACAAATAAAACCAAAGAAAAAAATAACAAAACTTAATAGGAGACCAATATGAAAAATACCCTTACCTTTTCCTTCAAAGAATGCAGTCTTCTCTTAAAAGAGGTCTAAAAGTTTAAGCACTAATCTATTAAATCACAAATAGAACAACTATGGGAAAATAAGAACTGCACAAGGACAAACTTTTTTTGTAGCGCGACGTGGAACATAAAACCTGGCATTCGTGCTAGCGTTACCTACATTCAACGTTTTACAAAAGTAATTATTCGGTTGCTTTCTTGGTGTGTCGAGGTCAGAACGAAGATAACAATATTTTTGCTCTTGTTGCACATTATCATCAATTTTTAGTTCCTTGCACAAAAGGAACTAGTACCAAAGCATTTCTCACCGAAATTGGCAATTACAGCATAGTACATATAATGAAACTGCAAATGTCTTACAACATTCAGAGGTTGCAATGTCATTTGAGTATATACTTCATATCTTTCCACATCTTCGTGGCATTCAATAAGGTTCTTATTAAATTTTAAATCTTGTATATATAACGATATGAATAAAAGTGTTCACAGCCAAAGCAAGGATGAAATGCAGAGAACCCACATGCATTGTAACATTGTGAAGTTGGCAGATTAATTGAGTTGGAAGATTCGGATAATTGGATATATGAGCATCAACCTCCTTGTTTGTTGAAGAAACTACCTAAAATCACATTGATTATGATTAGTTTCATTACGTAACATTAAAATTTCAAAATACTTGAGTCACATTTTATGATGGAAATAAGATCAACATTCATTATTTTCAGTCATTTGTATCCAAAAGAAGATTGCGAATTAAAAATTAGTGAGCGACCACATCACCTGTTCACTGTGACCCTATGGAAAATAAACGACCTTGCTCCCAACAACAGGTAAGGACACAAGCGATCCATCAGAGGCATGCCAAAGCTCTAAATTAAGGCATCTCCTTTCCCCTGCTTGATGTGACATGAACAGAGAAATTGTCAATTGTATATTCATTTAGAAACCTCTCGACCCCGACATCGTATGCTTCATATTATTGGTTGTGAATGTTTAAACAAAAATGAAATGGAAAAAAAAATTAAAGAAACTCCAACACATTAACTATTTGGCACATTGAGAAAATACCATTGGCCTTGATATTAGGGGTTGTAAACATCTCAATATGTAGATATCGAAAAATGCCACAAATCCTACTGTGCGTATCAACCTCAAATTACAAGAAAAGTGAACTAGAATGTAAATGTTGTAATGCTCTTTGTTGCAGAAGTAATGAGCTCATGGCAGGCTCTTAAATTTCAAAATCCATTAAATTATTGACTTCCAAAAAGAAATAAAAGAGAGGATGTCAGTACTAGATGACCAAGCTACCTATGAACCTTAGAGTAAATTTGGCACCTCAAGGCATTACCAATGACCTTGATATAAGTGGATACTGTGTTTCCAATGTTCAGGACTAGAAACAATCCAACTCTTATTGTGCACATAAATCAGTATATCATATGATAAATGATGGAGCCTATCATAAAATACAAGTTGAACGGAAATAAAATTGGTGCAATGCCATTTGCTACAGATGTCATGCTCATGAAAACTAGTTTGAGACATTTCCCTAAATAAATGGACTCCCAACCAAACATAAAAACCTCTAAACATCTGCAGGTTTGTTAACTACTTCAAGAATAGCCAAAAATATGTCAACTGTTCAGAGATTATTGGATGCCATTAGAATTGCCATCACCAATAATTTTTCATAAGCCTACACATGTCATGAAGATTCCTGGCAGTTTCAAATATTGATATCGGTGTGTCAAAACTGGAAAAAATTCATAAAAGATATGAATTGAATATATAACTCAATTTTTATAGTTAAAATAACACCAAAACATGACTTTAAAAATTCATACATTTCAATATAGTGTGCATATGATTTTCCATTATAATCGAAAGAAAGAAAAGAAAATGAGGAATTTTGTTCTTGTTGATATGATTTTCTTTTTGCACAATAAAACAGGAAAAAAAGTCTGACATTAGTTAACACTATCTTACAAAGTTCAATCAGTCAATGTAGAAAAGTGTGATTTTCTTACCCGCTTGTACTCTTTCTTTTTTAGAGCCTTCAATGCTTTGTAGGTTTCTTGCCGAACAGAATCTCCATCATTCCATTGATCTTGCAATTGCCTCTAATGCAAAGATATAGTTATCTTGAAATTGCTCAAGGTCTAGCTCCAATATATAGTTATCCTTCTCAGTGAAAAATACAAAGTTGTCATCATTTGTTTATCTAAGTAAAAAGAAGAGTGAGTTTTTATTTGTTAAACTATGATAGAATATGGAAAAGAGAGCACTAGTATACCCTAGAGCACCACATTTCTCTCCTCCACAAATACTAGTCTACCCTCAACACTATTGTACAGACCACTTAAGGATGGCACTCTTTATTATACTTAACATTAGTCTACAATGTTCTAACTACAACCCTCCTAAAGGAAAAGCATTGTGGTTGGGCTAGAAAATGATGCATTGAAGGGCTGAAGGTCTAGATCCAATACATAGTTATCCTTCTCACTACAAAATACAAAGTTGTCATCATTTGTTTATCCAAGTAAAAAGAAGAGTGATTTTGTATTTGAGCACCTATGATAGAATATGGAAAAGAGAGCACTATTGTACCGTAGAGCACCACATTTCTCTCCTCCACAAATACTAGTGTACCCTCAACACTATTGTACAGACCACTTAAGGATGGCACTATTTATTATACTTAACATTATTGTACAATGTTCTAACTACAACCCTCCTAAAGGAAAATCACTATGGTTGGAACATTATCCAAACAACACGGATAAACTAACTCTAAAGACATGGAAAAAACAAAAACTTGAAAAGCCATGAATTTTTCCTTAGGGACATCAAAAACAACATTTTGAGAAGCAATTTACTAAAGAAATAATTGCCCATAACCTTCTTCTGACTTCCCATAATTATCCTCTTTCTAAAAATGCACTAAATCCTACTGCCAATGGTCCAAAACATAATTAATGAGATATTTGAAGGGCAAGTAAAGAATGCATTGAAGGGCTCAAGGTCTAGCTCCAATACATGGTTATCCTTCTCACTACAAAATACAGATTTGTGATCATTTTTTTATCCAAATAAAAAGAAGAGTGAGTTTTTATTCGTTCACCTATGATAGAATATGGAAAAAAGAGCACGAGTGTACCCTAGAGCACCACATTTCTCTCCTCCACAAATACTACTGTACTCTCAACACTATTGTATAGACCACTTAAGGATGGCATTGTTTATTATACTTAACATTATTGTAAAATGTTCTAACTACAACCCTCCTAAAGGAAAAGCATTGTGGTTGGAACATTATCGAAACCACATGGATAAACTAACTCTAAAGACATGGAAAAAACAAAGCCTTGAAAAGCCATGAATTTTGCCTAAGGGACATGAACAACAACATTTTGAGAAACAATTTACTAAAGAAATCATTTCCCATAACCTTCTTCTGACTTCCCATAATTATCCTCTTTCTAAAAATGCACTAAATCCTACTGCCAATGCTCCAAAACATAATTAAAATGGTTTTCGTGGTTGTGGTAGCTCATGTTGTGAAGAAAATGAGTGATAGGAAGAGGCTTCTTACGATAAAATAAAATTAAAATTAAAAAATAAATAAATAAACAAAAATAAAAATAAAAAAAACAAATATTGACAGTAATGATAGACTCAATTCAATTCATTTCTAGACAAATGATTGAACAACATAAAGACATATTAACCTTAGATTTATTGAACTTGGTGAGAGACATAAAACCAAAATACAAATCGTTTAATACTTAATACATCTCTATATATGTGACTATGTCAAAGAGAGAAATTGCATAATTGTATTTTGTGTGAAGTTTCATGATTATGCGAAGATTACAGGACTGTACTAAGTGCGAAGTATAATCAGTATGTTCAGCAAAGTTAAGTTAAGCTGCAAGGTTTAATATTTGCACAAGACTGTTGAAAGAGCAAGCAACCGGTTAAAAAAAATGAAAGGAAAGAGCAAACAATGTTGTGATATTACAATGTCCGTTCATCATGACCAAAATATTGGAGAAATAATTGTGGAAACGGTTGAGTATAGAGATACTTGTACCTTGGAATGGATGGCGTAAAGAATCCCGTCGCCTCAGGTATTCATGATCCAATATCTCTCCATCAACATTCGTATGCTGGCAAGTTCATTCATTAATGGTACTTCCAGTGCCTCCACATCTCGCAGCTGCCTTTCAGCAAAATCAGAAGGCTTTTCTGCCTGAAGACGAAATGATGTGCAGTCTAAGCACATGCATGTTCCCTTGCATGATCCCTTTAGAAGGCACAAAGGTAGGTGTGCCTAGTACCTAGTAGAGAGGGAGTTTCACAGGTTGGAGCACAAGAGAAATCAACAGAACCGGGTAGAGATTGAGGAATTGATTTATGATCAACTGGAAATACGTTATGTGCATCTGTTGTCGAGGTATTTTGCACTGGGAGTGGGGAAGGGAAATGTTCATTAAAGGATAATAAGGGAGTAGAGTTTGTAGATGACTGAGCTACAACATTATTTTCAAGGTCATCAGAGGGCTGATGTAGAAGAGAAAAGTGGATGGTTATGACTGGGATTCATGTTGCTCAGACTGACCATGCTCAATTAATAAAGAATCCCCACTAAGACCTTGATTATTGGAAGCTAAGACTGGTTGAATTTCATTTTGCTTCAGCTTGACATGTTCAATGAGAAAAAATCTCCAACCTTGACCTCTGTCACTTGGGATTGACTCTGACTGGCTTTCAAGTTGCTCGAGCTTAACATGTTTAATGGAAAAAGGCTTGCTGCTCAGGCCATCAGCAAGAGCTAAATCTGATTGACTTTCTTTAAGCTTAACATGTTCAGTGGAGAAGAATTCTCTGCTCAAATACTTATCAATGGAGAACAAATCCATTTAACCCTCATAGTGTTCAAGGTTAATATGTTCAACGGAAATAGGCTCCTTGTTTCGGCAACCATCACTTGAAACCGTATCTGATTTCCATTCACTTTGTTCAGTCTTGAACAAGCATTCCCTATCTGAATCGTTATATCAAAACAAGAATTGTTCTGATATATCTTAATCGTTGACTCTGACTAGCTTTTAGGTTGCTCAAGCTTAATCTCGAACAATCATAGCATCTGTATTTATGCACTTAATTATACATTCAATAGTTTTGACATATTGTAGAACAACAGGGTGTTCTTCTACTTTGTGGAACCATGAGTTTTTGACATTACGATACACTTCATTCCCCTCTTCATCTATAAGGACCTCCTTTTGAGAAAACGATTGAGATATATCATAACAAGTCATTCAAATCAGTTTTTCTATGCAGCAAGTTGTGTCTGTATCTATGGGAACTAAGATTATAGTAATTTCAACCGCACCTCCTTCACTATATTCTGCAATCTCCTTTCATAGTTTTTTCTTTATCGACGGAGCCATATCTCCCATTGATGAGAATATGTTGATACACTCGAACTCTATGGTACTTGACATCTAAAAAATATTCATCACGACAAATAATGTTAGAGGAAGAAAAATGAACAATCACATTGCACTGCAGATAGCTGCATTGTTTCACAGGATACTGGGATAGTCGAGGAAGGACGCGTTACAACAATACACTTTTTTATTTGATGTGGCTCCATGGCATAGAGAGAGGAATTAGGCTACATTACATAAGAATGGTATAAGTCACGTGCCATTGTGCAAAGATGGAGGGAGGACGCATCGTAGCGTGAAGGGATGAATGGCAATGGGAGAAATTGTAGTAACAAAGTCTGTTTGGGTCCACCATTGCACAGGAGTCACTGAAGGTAGACTACAATTGCTCCAAGATGTTACTGGGGCATTCAACCCTAGTGTTCTTACAACATTGATGGGGGTCAGTGGCGTTGGTAAGACAACTCTCTTGGATGTTTTAGATGGAAGAAATACTGGAGGATACATTAAGGGTAATATCCGAATCTCTGTATTTCCCAAAAAACAAGAAACCTTTACTCACATTTCAAGTTATTGTGAACAGAATGATATACATTCTCCACAGGTTACTGTCCTTGATATATTGAGCATTACTCCGACTTCCAAAGGATGTTGACAAAGAAACCAGAATTGTAAGTCTACAACTATCATTTTTTCTGGTCTATCTGCAATAGTGTTTTCTTTTGACCTGGTGTCAAATTGTCATGTTACTAACTTGCGAAACATTCTAATTTTCGGGTCTTTGTTGATGAGGTCATGGAACTAGTGGAATTAGACAATTTAAAGGATGCACTGGTAGGCCTGCCTGGTATATCTGGATTTTCTACTGAACAAAGAAAAAGGTTAACAATAGATGTGGAGCTTGTTGCAAATCCTTCTATAATTTTCATGGATGAACTCACATCTGGTTTGGATGCTAGAGTAGCTGCAATTGTGATGCAAACTGTTCGTAATACAGTAGCTACTGGAAGGACTGTTTTCTGTACCATTCATCAGCCTAGAATTGACATCTTTGAAGCTTTTGATGAGGTAAACTAAGGTTAGATTATAAGATAACTAGATATCGTTTGTTTCAGAGATTGGTGTTGATTTCTATCTTACCATGACGGGTTCAACTATTGTTGATGAAAAATGGAGGGAAAATCATTTTCTTCGGGCCACTAGGGCAGAATTCTCACAAGGTTATTGAATACTTTAAGGTAAAAACTTGGCAGATTCTTTCAGTCAATAGAGAAGGAACAGTTTTGAACAGAGCACTACTAATTTAAAGTATAAATCTGAGTTAATTTTTTTTATCTGTCGTGACAACTGCAGGCTATTCCAGGGGTGCCAAAGATCAAAGATAAATACAACCCAGCCACATGGATGTTGGAAGATATCAGCTTCAAACTCACATTCTAACAATCATCCTTTTTTTTTCACAATAAAGGCGGAACAAGGAATTGGTGAACGAGCTCAACACTCCATCTCTAGGAGCAAAGGATCTTTACTTTGCAGCCCAGTACTCACAATAATTCTTTGGACAATTTAATTTGTGTTTCTGGAAGCAATGGTGGACATGGGTAATCGGTTTAATTAACATTGTGGGTCGGATCCTTAGTCAGCATTCACAGCGAACCATTACATAGATAGTGTATAGAAGAGTGACTAACCCCGACCTGGGTGAGACCTGTCGGTCTAGTTGAGCTCATTGAGAAGTCAGGTCTGCGACCAATTTGAATTTTCCCAAAAGAGAAAGGAGGTCAGACCTCCGACTAGGGACTCAACCCCAACCTCGTAAATTGATTTGGGTTGAGTACTCGACATATATTTAACTCAATTTGTGTGTTTTTTTAATGGATTTCTATATTTGTGTTCAATTAATTAAGGGGATACCTCTAACATGCCCTGCACCAAGAGGTCACTCAAAGGGAGTGTGTGTGGAAAGTGAACTTGGAGAACACATGGAATGAGATAAACTCTGTATCTCAGGTTTACAAAACGGAACTCATCTACCTAGTAGAGAAGGAGTTTCACAAGTGGGAGCACAAGAGAAATCAGCAGAACCGCACAAGAGAAATCAGCAGAACCAGGCAACTCCTCCATCTCTGCCCGGCTTACCCACAGTGGGTTTCACGAGTTGTAGCACAAGAGAAATCAACAGAACTGGGCAACAACATAAGTGGCTAGCGATATCTGAACTAAATATCAAAAAATGGAAAACAATTTGAATGCAAAATTTAAATCAATTTCTTACTTGCTAGATCCTTCGGCATTTCAGTGCAAAAGTGAAACATTCTTCGACAGATATTTGAGGTTTGCAATAACTACATCTACAAAGTTGGATAAAATGTCTGCACATCAATGCAAACTTGTTAAAACCCCACTCCAGCAATAATAAAAAAGTAAGTGTTCAAAATATTCGTGTTGAAACATTTTACAGGGTCCACTATTTCTATGATGAAAAAGGTACTCTTCGAACAAACCCCACCATTCTCTCGAGCCAAAAACTTTGACATAGATCTCATTTTTAGTTTTGCACTATTTGGGGTTTCAGAATGCGAAATTTCTGAAACAACTTTGGAAATGTCAGACGACGAACATGAAGGAGGATTCAAGGGCAATGCCACCACAATCTCAAGATCTTAGCAGAGTGATGGTGAATCAGGTGTTTCATTCTCCAGATGGGTATTCTCATCTGATAGTTTCTTCGTGCTTTCTGCGGGAGAAGAAGGGCACCTGTTCATGAGGGGTTCGGTGCCATTTCGGTGGGTTCTCTTATTTCTTTGGCTAAGGGTCAGAGAATCTACCTTCCTCTTGTATCCGCCATTGCTGAGCCTTTGCAAGTGATTTGGAAGCGGTTTTTCCCATTTTCCATAGTAGCTTGTGAGACCCGCTGCCGGTAACCCTGGGGAGTTTTTCCATTGGCGGCAGAAGGCTGCGAGCGATTGAATGAATGAAGAGGGTAGTTGTGTGAAGGAGACTACACTGGACGGGTGGAAAATTTTTGGAGGGAAGTTGGCGCTAATTACAATTCAAAAATTTCAATTTTTCTCCACCAAAGTTCAAATCGTCCCACCAACTCCTTTTATATCGCTCACTTCCCGCTTTATATTTAAAATGAAATTAATGCAGCCATCACAAAGTGGTGTCTCCTAATGATAAGAGTTGCTTTTGAATTGCTTTTAAAGTAGCCAAACATGTTTTTATAAAGTGGAAGAAATTCATAAATGTTATATTTTGTAAATTCTATAGAGTGAGTTATCAATACAAAAGCAAAAAAGCATTTAATATTATATAGCCATGATATATATTATTTAATTTGAAGTTAAATAATATATAATATATTTAGTGTTTTCTTCCAAGGTGCATGTTGGTTTCTATCTTGGTTTTCTTTTTGGGTAATTTCTAAACTTTTTTTATTAGAAAGGCTATGAGGAATATTTTTTAAACCATTTATTTTTTAAAATATAATTAAGATTATTAATACTTAATAATCAGTATGGATATCATGTCACACTTTATCATGATGTAAATATTCTTTCAAATTTATGTATTGTTGAAATTGAAGGGGGAAATATATATGAATCTCGACATCTAGGAGAGAAATTTCATTGAGGGAAATTTGTGAGGGGATTGGGAAAATTTTCTATTTAACTAAATTGATTAATCAAGGGACAAACTTGAGGAATAAGGAAGGGGGAATAGAAGAAATTTTGGGAAAAAATAGAGAGAAAGTGAAGATTAAATAATAATGCAAAGGGAACAAGAGGAGAACCATGGAGAATTGTTTACCGTAGAAGCATTGTAACCTGTGAATTGGGTGCACAGAACCTTTCCACACTTGAGTGTAAGGAAGTGATGTGCAATGGAAGGCAATATGAAGCCTCTTAAGTTAGGAGCACTTGGTGTGGAGGTAAACACTGAAGTGAATGGGGATTTTGGCAATCAATGAGGGGTTTCACCAAGTTCGAGGACCTGAAATAATTCTGAAAATTTGTTTGACTAAAGAACATAAGGCATAATTGGAGAAGGGAAAAACTAAAGGTAGGGCTCCTTTTTTTGTTATGCAAGTTTTACATGGCCCTATTTTTTGTGTTGCGAGGCCCCGACTTAGCATTGAAGTGTAATTATTTAACCTTATTGAAGGAGAGTGGCCTTAACCATGAGTAGTGTAACAAACGCTCCTACTCCCTTGGTTATTCTTGGGTAGTGGAAGGTGTTACTTTAAAATTAACCGAATCTCCAAGGTATATAATGAAAATGGGGTCACAAAAATTATATTTTCCCAAATTCCTTAAAACTAAAAACCAATGCTGCCATCTTGTTCGATTAAACCAAATGTGGTGTAATCGTATGTAATTATGGTTGATTATACGAGGAGAGGATTTTACGAGGAGGCACTGGATTTTTAATGTGATATGCAAAAAACAAGTACCGAACCTAACCATTTCACACTCACCAATGTTCTGTCTGCATGTGCTAATTTGGTAAATTTGGAACATGGCAAAGGAGCCTTGTTTCGTGATCACCTCCCACGAGGATTCACCAACACCTCATCCAATTATGCTAGTATAAAAAGTCTCAGGCTCTCGGCAGCGAAAAGGAACATAATGTATGTGCCCTCATTCTCTTCTACATACTTGTAGCTCTCCTCCCAAACCAACGCCACTAGTGTTGTGTGTTCACTTTGCCCTGAATCTTGTGCAAACATCCTGAGGTAAGGAACTGTTGCACCAAGGTATGGATCCATTATGTGTCATATGCACTCAAGGAGAACATGTTTGAAACAATAGGTAAATTCTCACAACTATCCCTTTGCGGGATGTTGAGAACTCCAAAATGCCACATGCTCATTAATGAAATCCATAAATTGAGAACTTTCGTAAAAGACTTGAATTCATACTTAACTTGAACCAAAAGGCTCAGGATATGGGTAGCGCAAAGGAACATCTGCAATATGATTTGTACTATTCTCATCTAGATCATTTTGCATGGATATCTCCTAGAGTTGAAATGCATATTCCAGGTTCCATAGAACATCTCCCATGGAAGGCCTGTCGAAGCCCATCTGTTCCAAGAACTTTTTGGTATTCTCCCTAAACATTTTCAGAGAACGAGGGTTGATGGTCCCAACAAGGTGAGGGTCAATGATTTTTTCAAGCTTGCCCTTTTTCTGTCAATGCATTTCCCTTGCACACAAGAACTCCAGTAACACTACTCCAAAAGAATACACATCAAATTTCTCTGTCAGTTGCTGCCTTTTGAAGTATTCAGGATCAAGGTACCCAAGGGCCAAAACTACATTTGGATCCAGTCTTTGAATGTCCAAAGTCTTCCACCTTTTCCCATGAGCCTGTTATTTAGATAACAGTAGAGGATTCACGACAAGGGAATTATATTACATTGACCATATATTGGAGCTTCATTGGTATCTTGCGAGTCAAATAGTTTTCCAACTGTTGAGAATGCAGCAAGATGATGGAGCTTAGTGAAATGAAGTCACCTTCACTAAGTGGGCCCGCAGGCAAATTCTGGCGCAAAGTCTATTTTTAGACTATGTCTATTTTTAGACATATGGAGCATGGTTCGGGAATTCCAGTTTGAGATTCTTGGAGCATTGGTCATGTTGGTAAAAATAGATGAGACTCTATTTTTTAGGTCGAAGAGGTCGAAGGCTATTTTTAGACTGCCTCTCCTAAAAATAGGGAAGTCAAATATTATTTACCCTTAATAATATTTGGACTCTAAACAGCAGTTTACTCTCTTGGAGCACTTCAGTTTGAGCTACGGATGTGGCACATGCAACTGCCAGAAGGAAATACGCTTTTCCTATGGGGTATTGAGCTCATGCATGATTGACTTTAGTTAGGACTTCAGTGACAGAAGTTTGGAGGAGTTAATGAGATAGCTAGTGGAGTTGTGTTCGGTTTATCTTAGTTGAACTAGTTGAGATTAGTTTAACTAGCTAATCAATTAGTTATGAGTGGAGTGAATTAAATAATATTTAATTCATTATTTTGTAACTCATTATTCAACTCAAGAACACATCAGTTCACTACAGTGCATGATCAGTTCAGAGGAGACAAGTGAAAGAGGTAGATGAAAGGGTGGAGTTAGCTATCAGTGGCGACATCAGTTGTGCATGAGATTTGCACCACACTTGGAGGATTTGTCCATGATGATTGCGCTGTCAAGCCAAGGAGATTCAAACCTTGGATCTCTATATAGACAGGCCTGGATTGCGCAATAGAGGCAAGGCAATTGGCGGTGAGTTTTGAACCAGTAACCTGTTCAAAACTGAGCTAGATTGTGTGTAACTTCATGAGAAAGTACTGAGTACTTGTGAGGAGTATTGTACTGAGTTTGTTACTTGATTTCTCCATTATAATATACACAATAGCTACGGGGTTTTCAGCTATAAGCTTTCCCCATACATACTGTGTTAATGTGTATGATGATTTGATGTGTTATCGCTTGATTTTATTTCCGAATGTGTGATGATATGAGTGGAAGAGATTATGTGTTGCATATAAATTCGAATTGTATGTGATCAGGATAGTCTCGGTGGATAATTAATCATTATTCAGCAAATTTCTACACCTACAAGTCGAGGGAATCTGAATTGGTGCAGTTGAAAATGAAAGGAAAGATTGTTTTGTCGAGGCCAAATCCCACGATGCTAAGCTTGAAAACCCTCTCATTATCATAGGTCACGCCTTCGAGGTCCAAGATGGTGATGTTGCAGGGTTTTTGATCTTGTCTCCAATTCACGGTCACAACTTCGAGCTCTAATATGGTGACATTATTGTAGGGGTTTTTATCTTGTCTTTGGTCAACTGCGTGAGCTTGGGTACATAAACTTGGCACCATGTCAGGTTAAGGGGAATTATGAGTATTTGACTAATAAATCTGGATAGAGAAATGGAATTCTTGAGACATTGGATATCATACATATTTGGTTTCCTCTATCAATTTACCAAAGTTATAATTCCTCCAAAAGGAGCCTTCTTCCCATCTAACAGTGGGAGGTGTCTCTGTGCTTCCCTGTAGTGGTGGGAGATGACATTTGGCTCCTTCGCTGGTGGTGTTTGTTTTCTATAGTGGGGGGTCTGGTCTCTGGACTCTACACACAGCGGAGTTCCTTGGCCTTAGAAAATTATGAAGCCCCTAGTGTGAAGTGGGTGTTCTCCGTCTCTTGTCACCCATTGTCCTGTGGGGGTGGAAAACTCAGAAATAATCATGGTGGCTCCACGCCAAGGTGGAAATAATGTGGGGGCGTGCGTGATTGGCTAGTGTGGGTGCACATGGGGGCCGTGGAGAAGATAAGTGGGGGGATAGCAGAGGTGGGGGTTTGAGGGTTCAAAAGCAGAGTCGTAGGGGTAGAGGAGGCTATGGTGGCAAGGGGAATCATGGTTTCGATTGATTTGAGGTAAATGAGGGGCAAGTTATCCAACATTGTTTCCTATAGAACTATCGTGCACTTATCAACAGCCTGATGGAAAGAGTGGACACAACTAAGAGATTTTTTCGTAAGGACCATGCAGAGCAGATGGAAACATTGGACCGAATGCACTATTTACAGTGCCAAGTCTCTCCGACTGGGAGTGGTTAGGCAAGGCCAAAATCAACTCATTGAAAAACTAGAAAAGTTGGAGACTTGATTGGCACACTTTGAAGGGCATGGTCAGTGTGACTTCTGTCCTCCATCGCATCTAGGAACAACCTTGGGCAACCCTATATCCATCACGTTGGATGACTACTATGCTATTTGGTGTTCTTTATGTTTTATATGTGTTTTGGTGCCTCTGGACCAACCGTTTATGGACAATGTGCCTAGTCCCTCTTTTGTATTTTTTTGCATATGGTGCAAATTTTTGTCAACCAACCAAGTCGAGGTGAGACCACCTATTTTGTAGCTGGCTATATGTAATCCTTTTTTCCTACATGAATATAACATTGACTTAAAAAAAACAAAGTTTCATACATCATTAAAAATTTAATTAAGTTTCATACTTAAATTAATAAATTTTCATACCTATTTACTAAATAGGTCTATAAATATATATTTTAGGTTTATCTATTTAGTATTTATCAAATGTAAATATGATGATTTAATACTATATTTAAATGAAATCACATGTTTAACATAAGAAATGTTATATTTATCTATTTATTGAATGTAAATATGAAGATTTAACCTTAGATTTAAAACAACTCACACTTTTAACATAAATCACTAAAGTTTAAAAATTATACTTTATGGCCAAATAGTAAATATAAATATAAATATTAATTTGGATATATAATTAATATTACCTTTACTAAAATTATAATGAAGGCATTACTGTAAAATTGATAGATGATACATGCAATTATGTTAATTGTAGATGAATCCATCTGCACTGTTAAACTTTAGAGACAAAAGGGTATTCATAATTTGAACAATGTAAATTCAGAGATCTCTTTGTCTCTAAATTTTAACACTGCAAATGGATTCAGAGACATCAATAGTGAAATGTAACACTTCGGTACCAAAAGTGAAATTTTCCATATATGGAGTGACACAATTAAAAATTACTGACATAAATCACTAATTCATATACTTGTTGTACTTGTTATTTGGCCGCCATATTTTTATTCTTGGACTATAATAGTCATTTACATTAATCCTTATTAATTTTGTCACTTATTGTCTAGTCATATATTTTAATCCTAGACTAAATTAGTCATTTAAGTTAGTCGCTTTTACTTTAGTCACTTATCATCTAGTCATATATTTTATCCCTAGACTAAATTAGTCGTTTAAGTTAGTCACTTTTAGTTTAGTCACTTATTATCTAGTCGTATATTTTATTCCAAGACTAAATTAGTCATTTAAGTTAGTCATTTTTAGTTCGGTCACTTAAAATTGCTCAAATTTAGTAGTAATTCACTTGAAATCATTACGATGACTAACATTTTTAGTCACCTAGTCATTAATTTCATCATTTTTTACTAGTGATATGAGATGAAATTAGTATTCTTATTGACCCAAAAAGTGAGTTTTGAATAAGGAAAAGAAAAAAATTAGGGGAGGTTTCGAAATTTGTTGTTGTACCTCTCCAACCAACACATATGAATTCAATCCATAGATTTATTATTTATTTTTCAAATGGAGAACCTGAAAAAAACAATGAATTTGTTACCTGACCTTTGTATGACTTGTTACCAGTATTGTTTGTTGGTCTTGTTTCCTGAGGCTGACTATGTCATGAGGACTTAGTTCATCAGTTTGAGCTTTATTATTCTGTACAAAAGCATGCTATAAGAAATGGTGTTTTGATATGAACATAAAATAATATTACATACAGTAATAATTAGTCATCATTTACAAGCAATGGTGTTTTGATTATATGAACATAAAATAACATTACATACAATACTCAATAGTCATCATTTACACTAGCTTTATTACCATTACTCTGCCCACATATAACTAATTGTCCAAATTCCATAGCAGTCTACAGCTACTAGCAGGAATTGTGCCATGCCATCATTGTGTTGAAGCAGATGTTGACACAGTGGCCATATAACTAATATTTCAGATTCCATATCATTCTACCGCTACTAGCAATTGTTGTGGCATGTCATCAATGTGTTGAAGAATATGTTCACACAGTGCCCAAAAGTTCTAGGCAGGTGATGGCAGGTGAGGTGATTTTTACCCAAGGAGGAGGTTGTGCTAGTTAAGATACAAAACCAACCAACTAAACTGAAATTAAACAACACCAATACCCTGGTTTACCGCATTGTCAATTTGAATTTATAAATTAATGAAAGGATTTCAACTAAGCTTGCTTTGTTGAATACATAATGGGAACAAAATGGGAACAATAAGCCACTTTTGTTTCCATTCTCCCCATGTGTCCCCATGTGTTAGGTGAGCCATGTGTAAACATTACGAGGTTTAGAAAAATATATCTTCATGTAATTTTAGCATAGAATTTTTAGCTTAATTAATGCTATCAATAATCAATTTCACTAAAACTCTGTAAATGAATTGAAGCTTGTCCTAATTTTTCCCAGAGTTGATAAAGTAAATTAAAAATTAAACTACTTTAGAATCAAGGGTTTTTCAAGTTATCTCTAAAACAGAGGTAAATCGCCTTTGTAAAAAAGGAACCACAACTTTTGAATGTCCCCACGTGTTAGGTGAGTCGTGTGTAAACATTAAGAGGTTTAGAAAATATATCTTCATGTAATTTTAGCATAGAATTTTTAGCATTATTAATGCTATCAATAATCAATTTCACTAAAACTTTGTAAATGAATTGAAACCTGTCCTAAGTTTTCTGAGAGTTAAGAAAGTAAATTAAAAATTAAACTAATTTAGAATCAAGGGTTTTGCAAGTTATCTCTAAAACATAAATAAATTTTGATGTAGGAGCATCCGACTAGGGAGGAAAACAGACAGCAGGTTTTCATGTTTTTTCAGTGATGTGTTATTTTACAGGTCTTTGCACCTGTCCAGGTTTAATTTGTTTTTGATTAGAGGATTAGCTGTCGGTAGGAGCTGTTTTAGTTAACTACTTTTATTTTAATTAGCATTAAGAAACTGTAATAGGTCACTAGGTAGTTTTTAAATTCGTTAGTCATTAAGTAAAAACAAAATAGTAAAAAGTGAATAATGTAAATGTGTAACCAACCATGAGCAGTTACCAACTGGTAACGAACTAGCCTGTGACTGGAATACAAAAGCACAGAGAAGTAACATTACAGGGGTTCTACAAACTATCAGCGAAGAGGAGTAATAGACAAATAGTACCAGTTTTAAAGCAGACCACCTGTGTTATTAAAATTCTTCTGAGTTATAGAATGTTGTTTATGTATAACATACAAATTATTGATAATCTGTTGATTCAGGCATGCAATAACATGGTATAAAGTTATTAGGTGAATAACTGTAACAAAACAAGCAGGCTATCAAAGTACCGTATTATCTCCTTATCAAACAGGCGTTCCAGAAATCATTCCGCAAAGAAGTCAAGCGTTTCATGAGAAGGAAATGTTGAACAAAGAGCGAACAGGACATGCAAGATAAGAATGCAAACTAAAACCACAGGTAAACCATTTTCTTTGTAACGACATTTCTTTCTTTCTCTGTGCAAGTCGAAAGCAAAATAAGTGAAATTCTACTGAATAGACAAGAGACATATATTTACAGTCCAAAATCTTTTTAAGATTTTTGATATATATTTACAAAATATCAAAACCACTCGGGTTATACGAACCCTACAGCTAGGGTTTTAAACGTTGAAACCCTTCCGGAGACAGAGGGTCGACGCCCTCACAGTTCATTCAAATTACAATGGAAAATTTTTCCAAGCCAGAACAGCAAACATAACGGAGCAGAGCATAGCAACCACGGGTTGCTCACGGAAGGACAAACCCCGAGACTCAACAGAGTAAAGCATAAGCCGACGTAACCTCGACCAAACATAACAGAAGACAGTAAAAGAAATATGGATTGATGCTACCCGTGAAGAGTGCGTCGAGAAAGCCATCCGGGACGTTGGGCTGCCGAGAGCCCCAGCACACCTGCACAGAGTAACCAAGAACGAGCTCAGCTCGATTACACACCAAATTGTGTTTTTACCAGAACGAGAGTGGAGAGAGGGTTTGAAAACAAACCTTGTAACGGAGACAGAGACCATAAGTCCTCGACTGAACGAGCGCCATTGTGCCAAGACTGGGTAGACTGCTCACAAGGAGCCGAGCAGTTAGGGTGTGAAGGAAATGAGACAGTAAGTGTATCAAAGAAAGAGAACTTACCAGTTGCGCATCGGCGGAGACGAGAAGAACCTGTAGACAGAGAATTCAGAGGAGAAATACCTGTGTAACAAACAAACACGAGATTATCCATGTGACATATGAAACGCGGAGAAAAAAAAACCAAAACCTGAAACAGGGTTTTGGAAACAGGGAAACAAGAATGTTACAGTGGGCAAGTTTAAGCCCTGTCGAAACAATGGAATAGCCGAGCAAAGTTTGCAACTTGAAAGAGCGTACCAGCACCAACGTTGTGATAGGAAAGGCGACCACTGACATGAAGTTACAGAAAATAACCTCCGGCGGAGAGCATATTTAAACGAGAATGGCCGCCAAATGAGCGGCTATCGAACCCTTAGGCGAGAAAAGCGAAGGCATAAACAACGAGGCGGAACATTAGCGATGGGTGATGCAGGCTATTGTGATATCTTTGAAACATACGAGGGACCAAAGATCGGTTGAACATTCATTGCTATTTATCCATAGTGCTCGAATGGTTTATTGAAATGCCACGTAATGACACATTGTCATTTGTAAAAACAAACCTTATTATGATATAACAGTGACACGCATGCACACATTGACATTTGGTCAAGCCTATTGTTAGTTTTATAACAGTGAATTGTGGTGTGGGCTGGCGCCTACTCATCAAGTGGTATCGGAGAAAAAGTTTGAAGTTGCGAGAAGATGGAAGTTGTTCGAAGAGGAAGAGGAAGAGATAGAGCAGTCCGAAGAGTGGCAGAGGAGGGACTGCGAGAAGAAATTCAGATTCTGAATCAAATATTGGCAGCAGTAGAAGCTGGGGGAAGGAGAGACCCAGCAGATGACAGTGACGAGGATATTGCAGAACCAGAAGATGAGTTTGAAGGGGTGACACCTGAACTTAGATTGTTGAAATCAGTTCTGTTGTCCAATCATAAGCCGAAGCATGAGCTTTCCACTTATGATGGCAGTTTGTCGGCAGAGGTGTTATTAGATTGGTTGAGTGAAGTAAACAAATACCTTGAGTTTGAAGAAACCAGCGAGGACAAACAGGTGAAGTTTGCTGCCACCAAGTTGAAAGGACATGCGTCCTTGTGGTGGGACAGCGTACAGGCAGAAAGGAAAAGGCTCCATAAACAGCCTATAAGGAAGTGGACCAGAATGGAGGCAAAACTGAAGGAGAAGTTTTTGCCTAAAGATTATCAAATTATGCTGTATAGACAAGTACAAAACTTGAGACAAAGGGGAATGACAATTAAGGAATATACCGAAGAATTTTATAAACTAAATTTGAGGGCAGGTTATGTGGAAGACACTCCAGAAAAGACAGCATGGTTCGTAAATGGGCTGAGAGGGGAGATACTAGACGAAATTGGTATCCTTTCACCCAGAACCTTGGAAGAAGCATATCAGTTTGCACTAAAGGTTGAAGAGAAAATAAACAGGAAACAAAATGCCAGGAGAGGAGGTGGATCTGGTAGAGGAAAGGGGAAGGCCTTTGGTAAAGGCTGAGGAACAAGTTCCAATGAGGAAGGCAGTAGTTCCAAAACTGCGGGAACAGCAGAGAAGGACAACAGCACTAGAGGAGGACGACCAGCCCAGCGAGGGAGAGGAAATGGTCGGGGCAGAGGAACTGTCCAGTGCAACAGGTGCCAAAAGTGGGGGCACAAATCGTATGAATGTCCTGAAGGTGAACCAGCAGGTGGAAGAGGAGCTTATGTTGCTCAGCCTGAGGAAGCGGAAACACCTCCTCAGGAAGTGGAAAATGCCCCAGAGACAGGGGAAGCCTTGGTGTTGAACAAGGTGCTGTTAAAACCAGCAAAGGAGATTATGGATCCAGATCAAAGGAAGGCTTTGTTCAGGACAGTTTGCAAATCACAGGGAAAGTGCTGCAAGCTGATCATTGACAGTGGAAGCACTGATAATTTAGTGGCCACGGAGATGGTGGAGAAGTTGGGATTGAAAAAGCTGAAACATCCCACTCCATACAAAGTGTCGTGGCTGCAGAAAGGACATCAATTGTTAGTTGATGAACAGTGCGAGGTGGAGTTCCAGATAGGCAGATATAAATACAAGATTGTCTGCGATGTTATGCCAATGGATGTCTGTCACATACTGTTAGGAAGGCCCTGGCAGTTTGACAGAAAAGTGGTACATGACGGAAGAACGAATTGTTACAAGTTTGTTAAAGATGGGGTCAAGCACACACTTGTACCCATCAAAGAGGAAGGTACAGCAGAAGCAAGTGGAGTAAAAGCACTGCTGTTGGGTGGAAAAGAATTCTCGAAACAGATTGAAGACAGTGAGGTGAATTTCGCTGTCGTAAGAAGGCCAAGAACAGTGGTACTGCACACCAAGATTTCAGATTTACCTGAGGAAATTCAAGATATGTTGCAAGATTTTGGAGATATCATAGTGGATGATCTTCCAGACGAGCTACCCCCAGAGAGAGGTATCAGCCACTGCATTGATTTTATGCCAGGAGCTAGCTTGCCAAACAAGGCAGCTTATCGTATGAGTCCGAAAGATCATGAAGAGATTCAGAAACAGGTGCAGGAATTGCTTGATAAAGGACTGATCAGAGAGAGTATGAGTCCTTGTGCAGTTCCGACAGTATTAGCTCCTAAGAAAGGTGGTGAATGGCGAATGTGTACAGATTCGAGAGCTATTAACAAGATTACAATTCGGTACAGGTTCCCATTACCGAGAATGGATGACATGATGGACTGTTTGAGTGGAGCAGCATATTTTTTGAAGATTGACTTGAAAAGTGGCTACCACCAGATTCGAATCAGAGAAGGGGATGAGTGGAAGACAGCTTTCAAGACAAATGAAGGGTTGTATGAATGGCTGGTGATGCCATTCGGATTAAGCAACACTCCCAGTACTTTCATGCGTTTAATGAATGAAGTACTGAAGGAATTTATTGGAAAATTTGTGATAGTGTATTTGGATGATATACTAATTTTCAGCAGAACGAAGGAGGAACACTTCCGACATGTTCGAAGTGTCTTGAGAAGTTTGCAGCAGAACAAGCTGCTGATAAATCTGAAAAAGTGTACCTTTTTCCAGAAAGAATTAGTTTATCTGGGTTTTGTGATTGCAGAGAATGAGTTAAAGATGGATCCGGAAAAGATTGCAGCAATTGTAAGCTGGCCATCCCCAAAGAACTTATTTGAAGTTCGAAGCTTTCATGGTTTAGCAAGCTTTTACAGGAAGTTTATCAAAAATTTCAGCGGGATTTGTGCGCCTATGTTGGACACAATTAAGAAGGAAAATCAGCCTTTTTGTTGGACTGAAGCAGCAGAAAACAGTTTTCAGACTCTGAAGAAAAAGATCACTGAAAGGCCGATCTTGAGATTACCAGATTTCAAAAAACTTTTTCAAGTTCGTTGTGATGCCAGCGGTACAGCCATTGGGGCAGTACTTAGCCAGGAGGACAGGCAGGTTGCTTATTTCAGTGAGAAATTGAACGAAAGCAGACAGAAGTATTCGTCTTACGACAAAGAATTTTATGCGGTCGTTCAAGCTTTGAAGCACTGGAGACACTATTTGTTAGGTAATGAGTTTGTATTATTTTCTGACAATTATGCTTTACAGTATGTTATGCAGCAACACAAGTTGAATCACAAGCATGCAGAGTGGGTGGAATATCTGCAAAGCTTTACTTTTGTATTGAAGCATATCAGCGGGCAATCCAACGAGGTGGCGGACGCATTAAGCAGAAGAGCTCTGCTTTTGCAGGAGAGTACAGTGCAGGTACTGGGTTTTGAACACTTGAGGGATCTATATCAAACAGATACAGACTTTAAGGAGGCACATGAAGCATGTCAGAACCCTTTACTGCGGAATCACAGTCCATGGTTGGACTACAATCTACAAGAGGGATTTTTGTTTAAGGGAGGACAGTTGTGTATTCCCGATTGTTCAATGCGGGAAAACATCATACGGGAGAAACATAGCGGAGGTCTAGCCGGACATTTCGATATAGAAAAGACATTATCTCAGGTACAACATTTCTATTTTTGGCCAAAGTTGTGGCGAGATGTGCAGAGATATGTGAGCAGGTGCAAAATGTGTCAGTTGGCAAAAGGCCACAGCCAGAATGCAGGACTCTATACGCCATTGCCCATACCAAGTAGGCCATGGGACTCAGTCAGTTTGGATTTTGTCCTGGGTTTACCTAGAACACAGCAAGGATTTGATTCAGTGATGGTAGTGGTGGATAGATTCTCGAAGATGGCGCATTTTATACCCTGTCGGAAAACCAGTGATGCTACTCACGTAGCCCACTTGTTCTTCACAGAAATTGTTCGACTGCATGGCTTGCCGAGGTCCATTATTTCAGACCGGGATGTACGATTCATAGGACACTTCTGGCGTACCCTGTGGAAGAAGCTGGACACCCAACTAAATTTCAGCTCCGCTTATCACCCACAGACCGACGGACAAACAGAGGTGGTAAATAGGAGTTTGGGAAACCTGCTAAGAAGCTTAATCAGAGAAAATTCGCGGATGTGGGATCGTGTACTTGCCCAAGAAGAATTTGCATATAATGATTCTCCAAATCGCAGTACGGGACACAGTCCTTTTCAGGTTATGTACGGCATGCATCCTCGTGGAGTGCATGAACTGCGGGATTTGGGAAAGCTCGAGAAAAGAAGCGCCGATGGCGAAGATTTCGCTCAAGCAATGAGTGATCTGCATGAACAGGTGAAATTGAAGTTGGTAGACAGCAGTCAAAGGTACAAACAGCAGGCAGATTTGAAAAGGTGTGAAGTTCAGTTCAATATTGGAGACGAAGTCCTTGCCCACTTGCGCAAGGAACGGTTTCCAAGAGGGCAGTATAACAAGTTAAAGTTTAAGAAAATTGGCCCCTGCAGAATTCTCCGCAAGTTTTCAGCCAATGCCTATGAAATACAGCTGCCACCCGGAATAGGCATTTCGCCCATTTTTAACGTGGCAGACTTGTTTCCTTACACTACCAGTCCCGGAGACGAAGAGGCAACAAGGCCAGAACGGCATACCCTAGATGACAAGGATGTTTGGTTAAATCAGATGCCTGCAGCGCAGCCCCTTGAGATCAAGAGTATCCTCGATACGCAGGTAGCCAAAAGAACGCGCAGGAAGGACTATTTACAGTACCTGGTCAAGTGGAAGAACTGTCCTATAGAGGACAGTTCCTGGCTTGACGCAGCACAGATTCAGAAAATTGGCTATTCAGTGGATGACCTCATGGAGCGGAGCCATGACTTTTTGCTACCCCGGGAGCCTGATGCAGGAGCATCCGACTAGGGAGGCAAACAGACAGCAGGTTTTCATGTTTTTTCAGTGATGTGTTATTTTACAGGTCTTTGCACCTGTCCAGGTTTAATTTGTTTTTGATTAGAGGATTAGCTGTCGGTAGGAGCTGTTTTAGTTAACTACTTTTATTTTAATTAGCATTAAGAAACTGTAATAGATCATTAGGTCATTTTTAAATTCGTTAGTCATTAAGTAAAAACAAAATAGTAAAAAGTGAATAATGTAAATGTGTAACCAACCATGAGCAGTTACCAACTGGTAACGAACTAGCCTGTGACTGGAATACAAAACCACAGAGAAGTAACATTACAGGGGTTCTGCAAACTGTCAGCGAAGAGGAGTAATAGACAAATAGTACCAGTTTTAAAGCAGACCACCTGTGTTATTAAAATTCTTCTGAGTTATAGAATGTTGTTTATGTATAACATACAAATTATTGATAATCTGTTGATTCAGGCATGCAATAACAGGGTATCAAGTTATTAAGTGAATAAATGTAACAAAACAAGCAGGCTATCAAAGTACCGTATTATCTCCTTATCAAACAGGCGTTCCAGAAATCATTCCGCGAAGAAGTCAAGCGTTTCATGAGAAGGAAACGTTGAACAAAGAGCGAACATGACATGCAAGATAAGAATGCAAACTAAAACCACAGGTAAACCATTTTCTTTGTAACGACATTTATTTCTTTCTCTGTGCAAGTCGAAAGCAAAATAAGTGAAATTCTACTAAATAGACAAGAGACATATATTTACAGTCCAAAATCTTTTTAAGATTGTTGGAATATATTTACAAAATATCAAAACCACTCGGGTTATACGAACCCTACAGCTAGGGTTTTAAACATTGAAACCCTTCCGGAGACAGAGGGTCGACGCCCTCACAGTTCATTCAAATTACAATGGAAAATTTTTCCAAGCCAGAACAGCAAACATAACGGAGTAGAGCATAGCAACCACGGGTTGCTCACGTAAGGACAAACCCCGAGACTCAACAGAGTAAAGCAGAAGCCAGCGTAACCTCGGCCAAACATAACAGAAGACAGTAAAAGAAATATGGATTGATGCTACCCGTGAAGAGTGCGTCGAGAAAGCCATCCCAGACCTGCTGCGAGCCCCAGCACACACACGAGTAACCAGAGAGCGAGCTCGGCTCGATTACACATAAGTGTGTTTTTACGAGCGAGAGTGGAGAGAGAGGGTTTGAAAACAAACCTTGTAGCGGAGACGAGACCATAAGTCCTCGAGGCGGAACGGCGCCATTGTGCCGAGGCTGGGTGGGGCGCTCGGGAAAAGGAGCCGAGCGATTAGGGTGTGAAATGGGAGCACCGATAAGTGTATCAAAGAAGAGAACTTACCAGTTGCGCATCGGCGGAGACGAGAAGAACCTGTAGACAGAGCATTCAGAGGAGAAATACCTGTGTAACAAACAAACACGAGATTATCCATGTGACATATGAAACGCGGAGAAAAAAAAACCAAAACCTGAAACAGGGTTTCGGAAACAGGGAAACACGAATGTTACAGTGGGCAAGTTTAAGCCCTGTCAAAACAATGGAATAGCCGAGCAAAGTTTGCAACAGAAAACCGGCCACCAACACCAACTATTGCACAGACAAATCGAGACTTCGGCACGAAGTTACCAGAAGAACCAGACCTCCAGCGGAGGCATAACCCAAACAGAATGACCGCCAAATGAACTGGCTATCGAACCCTTAGGCGAGAAAAACGAAGGCATAAACACCGAGCTGGAGCATTAACTGATGGAGTGAATGCTGAGCTACTGGCGGTATAACTGAAACATACGGAGACCAAAGATCGAGGTTTGAACATTCATTGCTATTTATCCATAGTGCTCGAATGGTTTATTGAAATGCCACGTAATGACACATTGTCATTTGTAAAAACAAACCTTATTATGATATAACAGTGACACACATGCACACATTGACATCTGGTCAAGCCTATTGTTAGTTTTATAACTGTGAATTGGGGTGTGGGCTGGCGCCTACTCATCAAATTTCCTTTGTAAAAAAGGAATCACCACGTTTGAATAATTTTCTTTGACTTGGTAAAAAGAATAATCCTTTGATTAACACCGAGGATTCAGATGAACCACAACGTTTGAATAATTTTCTTTGACTTGGTAAAAAGAATAATCCTTTGATTAAAACCGAGGCTTCAGATAATCCAACTTGGAATGATGGTAAAAAAGGAATAACTGGTTTTAGAGATGACCCAAAACAATTAGTACCTTGCACCAAGAAAAATTAATACATAGGAGTTAGTGTACAAAAAAATATTTATATATATATTAAGAAAAGAGATAAGTTGAAAATTTTGGATGTAGGGGAAATTTATACATTGTAAGAAAACTCCTATATAGCCTTCTGCACAACAAGAGCAGTAGATAGACCTAGTATAAAAGATATAAGTTGAAAATCTTGGATGTAGGAGAAATTTATATGTTATAAGAAAACTCCTATGTGGTATTCTGCACAACAAGAACAGTAGATAGACCTGGTAACATGAAATATATATATATATATATATATATATATATATATATATATATATATATATATATAATAGGCAAGGTAATCAATGGTGACAATGTAAATAGATTATATCAATTAAACATATGCTATGAAAGTGAATTCAACACTTTGACAATGAACTATTCTGGGGTTACTGTAAAAAATTAAAAGCCCAATCAAAATTTAACAAAAATGTTGTAATATAAAAGTGATAAAAATCTTATGAAGACTATATAATGGTGTCTGAATTAAAAAAATAAAATAAGAATTCGTGGAGAGACTGATGCCTCAATTGTATCGATAATGATAAGTAATATTTTAAAAATGACAAGGCATAGAAATGAATCGAATGGGATTTTACCCTAAAACAATAATAAAAATTGTTCCAGACCTTTTTTTTTCAACAGGGGCAAAGTTTAAAGGAAACAAAAATTCCACAGAGGAAATTTGTAATAGTCTAGAAAGAAAATCTAGAGGGAAAACCTTCCTGAGCAACAAAATGAAAACTATTGTGATAATAGTTGCAGTTATCTAACAAGTGATTTATAACTAAAAAAAGTCAAAATTAAAGTCAAAATTTTCAAATGACAAGGGCAATATAAATAAAACTCACCTTTGCCTGCAAAAAATAGTGAAGAGAAAAATTGTTACAGTGCAAGGGAAATATAAATAGAACTCAAACTCACCTTTGCCTGCAAAAATATTGGAGAGAAAAATTGTTACAGTGCAAGGGAAATATAAATAGAACTCACCTACCTCTGCCTGCAAAAATAGTGAAGAGAAAAATTGTTACAGTCCAGTTATCGAACAAGTGATTTATAACTATAAAAAGTCAACATTCTCAAACAGAAAAGGAAATATAAATAGATCTCACTTTTGCCAGCAAAATTTGACAGTTTGAAGAGGATAAATCATTTTACACAATAGAGCATGAGGTCACGGTTTATTGAAAAAATGGTGAGAAATAACGTCATTAGAAGAATGCTACAGAACACGTGGTAAAGAAATCATTGAAAAATCCCTAGCCACTGAGCGAATCTGCCGGTAGGAAACCCCTGAGGAATGAATGCAGTAAGCTGAAAACTTAACGAAGTGATTAACTTCAACAAAAAACCATAAGAAAATCTCTATCGGTGATCAAACAACAGTAAATTCTATTAGTTGATGTGTTAGGTCAACAAACGATATGTGGCAACATGAGTTCACTCCACATGGAGATGTAGAACCTTCCACATGCAGCAGGTTATCACATATAAATTCTGAATTGAAGTGTTAACACAATTGTAAATCAAAACAAGTGGAGTGCATGCACAAGTGTGTGTTTTTAAACACGTGACAGTTTTTTTGTAAACCCTCGGTACTAAAAAAAATATGTTTTTAGAACATAAACATAAAATGTTCAAGAATTAATGTCATCATTACTTTCACTAATCTTAAAATATCCATATCAGTTGGAATTTAACCTAAGTTCCATAACATTTTGCCTCGATATGAGGCCAATAAGACCTCAAAATTGCTTATTGGCTGAAAGAATTACAAGAGGAAGCTCATTCGTTAACCAAAAAGTGTACCAAGATATAAAATTTAAAACATTGGTCTAAATTGACTTACAAACTCCGGTCACTGTGCAGGGACTAATGAAAATCTCGTCTAGCGATTACAATAGTCCCTGCAACCCCAAAAAGACAGGGACTAATAAAATAAATGAATAATATAAATATATAGGTGGAATGAAGTGTTTAAAATGATCTATTAAGGAAATAATGTAAATTAATACATAAAATGTTGTTGAAATATATGACTTCATAATTACGTGGATAATTTTCGTTGGAGAGAAGTATAATGTATATTTATATATTTTATTTATTTATATAATTAATATTCAATTAATTAGTATTTATTTTATATAATTAAATATTAAATTAAAATTTTGTGTTCATAAAATTTTCTATGTAAAGTAAAAAGAATAAATATTTTTTTATAAATTTTATATTAATAAAATTTACTTTATAAGTTTTATACTAATAAAATAAATAGAAAATGTAAGTGTAGTGGTTATTTTCTTGTTGGTCTTGTCTTATAACCCATCTTACTTCTAATTTCATGGTTCGTACGGGGTAAATACCTTATCATTCTTATGATTTCGCTTTTCCAGAGATAAATATTTATTATATATGTTGCGAAAGAGCCGGATCCAAATGGTACCGAAGCAATGGATTTTTTTTTTTTGGGATATGTTACTCTATCGTCTTATCTGGTGTCAAAAACAATAATTTTCACACTTAAATTTGTGGTTTATCATACTCCCTCTGGATTTCACATATAAATTTTTTATTCGTTGGAGGAACCCTCATCTTCTATAAACTTGTCTGGAATTTAATTTACCATTGTTAATTGCTTGATGGTTGTATTACTTAATTATTCGAACTTTTTGGATCATCCGTAACATTAGCGCTGAATCCGAGAAAGGGTTTTGGTTGCACATTAATTTTCCAATACCGAACGTTGCATCTCAGTGCTGCTATACTTGGGCTTGCTGAAAAGGCTATAATTGAAAAGTTTTCCCTAAAATCACAATTATTCAAACATAGAATGCTATGAAGAAAATGAAAAGACAATTTTATTGAACAAACTATCTTATGAAGATGTTATTTTCACTTTAAGTCAATTGTCCTCTGGAAAATTAAATGAAAAAATAGTAGCACTTTTAGTAGTAGGAAAAATGACGAAATAAGGAGACACAAAATTTAGTTTACAAGATGAAATTACATTATTTTCCAAGGGAAGGATGAATATAAACAACAGTTAGTTGAATGCTTCTACTTTTGAAAACATGAACATACATTCGCAGTTCATGTCAAATATATTTTAAATGGAAAACTAAAAGAATCAACCAAAATAACTATCTCTGAAGATTCTTTAGATTAAATCTCTAAAGACTCACCTAATTTGGATATGACTATTGGTTTTGTATGTTATATTTACTTTTTTTGTAAACTTATATGATGAAGAAATAATTATAGCACATAGTAACACAATTTAAGATCATGGTTTTTAAAGTTCATTATTGTCACAAGAACGCATAATTGGTTTAATTATATATACAATATGTTATAAACTTATGGATCATGTTGTACTTCGATTCTCCAATAACAATGACTACTAATTATCTTTATGTGTTTGTAAGTTTATGTACATGAAAAAGGTCAATTTGTATGTTGACTACATGATACATTCAATATCTTGACTTCTTTCCTATATAACTAATGAATACATAGTTCATTATGTTCTTGATAAATAGAAGCATGTCAATAGAGATATTTAGTGTTTAGACTATTCTTCAGGGAATGTTAAGAATCGTCGATCCTAAAATCATGTCATGAATTGTCAGAAGCAATTGTATCCTATGTGGAACAAGTGTATCCCAAAGTTGATGCTTGAGAAAGAGCATATTCTATGAGATTTCAGAGTGGATGGGAACATTGATGAAGACTAGACCAATCAGAGATCAAAATCCAAAAATATTTTCGTCATTTTAGTATTGTTCTTTGTGATCTATCATGTAAGCATTAAGGTAGGGAGTTACAGTTAATGCTTACTTTAGTATACTTTCTCTCTGGCTTGTTGGAGATTGTCGAGATAATCTCTCAAACTTTATCTCCAAGTTCAAAATAAGTTGGATCTCATACCAACTATATAAATGTTTTTATTTAAGTTTGAATACATGAATATTTTTTGTGTATGTGCAATAAATTTTTCAGTTTCTTGGATGTCTTCTAGCCATAATCAACTTATTTTAGGTGTTAAGTAAACTTGAACAGATAAAAAAGTTAAGTGGTTTGAAGTGGTGGCTTATGGTATTGAGCCCATGGTATTACATGTATTTAAATCCTTTAAAATGCTTGAATATTCCATATTTATAACAAGCTAGTGTTGAGCAAGCCAATGGCTCCCTTGCTGGGAACCAAGGTGTTCACTTGGTTGGCTACATTTAATCCAAAAGAATAATAGATCTCTTAGTAACCTTTCTTTTCTTTAGTTGTTGTTTTCCTAAATAAATCATAGTGTATAATTATTTTTCTTCTCACGTTATTTAAATTACTAACAAGTGGCATTCATGTGTATGTGTTTCTTTATATTATTTGTCTTCTTGCATCATTTTTATCACTAACAAATAGGAGTAGAGCCAACCAAAAAAAAAAAACGATCAATATAATATTTGATAGTTGGCAAACAAAGTCGAATTTTCCATTTTACATTTTTACTCCTTCACCAAAAAGTTCTATATGAGAATTCGTGCTAGTATGAAATATTTTATATTAGTCAAATTGATTATTTGCAAAAATTAAACTCAAAACGAAAAGAAGAAATAAAAGTAGTAGAACTTAGTTCTTGGATTGAGATGTAGTTGTTTCTCACTTCAACTTTCATGTTCCCCACCACACATTGATAAGTGTAGATCCTTCAATTTTTTCCACACTTTCCTTAAATTTTTTCCTTCCCCGCCACACATTGATAAGTGTGATTCCTTAATTTTTTTTCCTTAACACCATCTCCATGGCCGCTTATTACACTGGTTCTTAAGAACACAAAACACTTTTTGAAAACCTTAAACGTATATTTGCCCTGTCTTTATTGTTATTCTTGTTGATAATTGTATGGTGAGCTTTCTTGACATTTTTTCAAACTGTCTAGTGTAATTGTATCATTTCATTCATCTTTTTTATTAAATTAATTGTATCATTTCCCTTTTTTATATTCATTTAATAAAGTAAAGTTAAATTTTATTTTGAATTTATATATTTTTAAATTAATAAAATTAAAATAATCATATTATTTAAAATAGTTTAAATTCTTTTTTTTATTTATTTCCAAATAATAATGATTTAACTTATTAAAAATATTTTTTAAATTATTTTACTATTTTTTATTTAAAGATAAAATTTTCAAAACCTATTAAAAAATTTAAACATATCAGCTAATTAATTTTTGCATAACTAATTACTTTTTACATTAAAAAAAATACTAAACAGAAATTCGTTAAATTTATAATAAAAGTTATGAAATATTTTATTTCTCTCCGACATCCAATTTCAATCTCATTTATTACTATCCACTTATAATATTATAATGTTTAAAAAGTTAAGAATTTAAGAATTTATTTTTTTTAGTTTTTCAATCTTGTTTTTTTAATAGAATTATAAATTTAATATGTAACTTTTTTCAAATCTGTTTCAAATCCGGTAAGCCTTTTGGCAAACTGTTTGCGGTTAAGCTGATTCACTTTATCTCGACATGCCTTTCATTGCTTCTAATAATTTGACACATCCATTCCATTGAAAATAGGTTGGGGTTTCCCGGTATTTTCCCTAATCATTCACATTTGACCTTGGATGGTTTCAACGTTTTTTATTACTCCGATGGCTTTGCTGCTAAATAAATGTTTAGAGTTTTTTTTCTTTCCCTTTCAGAGTTGTAGGTTTCTTGCTCATGAAGCTGCGAGCACATCGTATACCAGTTTCAAAAGAACAACTGCTAGATGGTATTGTCGAAGCTAAAATTTTATTTAAAATATCAATTTTCGTTGCAGAAGTAAACGGCTACCAGTTTTTTTATTCTCAAGCTCGGTTTGCAACAATCTTTTCGATGAAATTGAAAATGGATGGGAAACCATTTTTATTTTTTTATTTTTTTTAATAAAGTAACTCTGATTTGGCTAATGAAAAATTATTTTAGACATGTTAATTTTTAATGATGATTTGTTTGTGAGCAGCTACATTTATGAAAGTTATTATGTTTGGGTTATACTAATTTTATGCCGACTGGATTTTTTAGCATGTCTTCTCTCTAGCACATGACACAACCACCCCTTAAGGTTTGATCCTGAGTTAACTTGCTAAGATAACTCATTTTCAATTAGTTGTATTAGTAAGACTTGACTTTTAATTAAGTATTTATCCGAATTGTTATAGGTCAATAATACATTTGTGAATCACAAGAATTATACTTATTTTATTTTATATATATTATGTTATGATTATAATTTTTATTATATGTAAATTACATATTTTATTATTATATAAATAATAAATTAAAACAAAAAAGACAAAAAAATGTGTTTAGTTAAAGATAGTATTAGTCATAAACAATTTAATGGAGTTTACAAGATTGATTGTTCACGTGGGAAAAGTTATATTTGTGAAACTAGGCACTTGCTTTAAAAACGTCTTAAAGAACACGAAGCCGATATTAAGCATGGACGATCTCGCACCTCATCCCTTGTTGATCACTCCTCGAAAACTAAACATCATTCGCGTCTTGAGGATGCTAGAGTCGTTGCCAAGGAGGAACACTATTGAAGAAGGAAAATTAGAGAAGCGCTCAAGATTATAAAACATCTGCATAACATTAACAGGGATGGAGGATACGAGATCAGTGACAGTTGGCATATTCTAATTCAACAAATGTGCTTCTTGAGTTTGTCTTCATCCCAGATATAGTAATGTAGGTTTGCTTATCTTCCAAAAAAATTTAGGATTTGATCATTTTTAGGTTTAAAAAATAATTGAGTTATTTACTTTTAATAATTATCCTTATTAATTAATTGAGTGAATTATTTACTTTTAATAATTATCCTTATTAATTAATTATTATTTTCTATTAATAATTATTATTAGTTTTTGATTTTTTAATAACTTAAATTAATCATGATTAAAATACATTTTATTATCTTAATAATATTAATAATATTAGATTAATTAGGATTAAAACAATTTCCCTTTTCTTAATAAAACAAAATAATAATAATAATAATCATAATAATAAATAATAATTATTAATATTTATTTACTCTTTTCCCGGATGTGGGTGTTTAATGGCAGCATCATGGTGGCTGGCCCTTGGAGAGACATCTGGCCAAGCCACCTGCCCACCTCTAAGAATGGTACCAAGGCCTTAAAGGCTCTTGGGTTTTGATGTCGGGCATTCATCGCTCGCACAATCTGCCATCACCCCACTGCTACTTACTTGATGCATTCAATGGAGACACGTTCGCCCATATTCAACACCTCTTTGTTTGCCTTCTCAAGCTCCTTCTCTGAAAATCTTCATTCGGCTCACATCTCAGTGTTCGGCCCTCCCATGGCCCTACCAGACTCTGCTCCTTGCACTCACTTTTGCCTCCATTTTCCCTCTATTGCCACCCCACTGTCGTGCTCATCTCGCACTTCCCCTCGCACTCCTCCGCCTTCCTGCCTCCCTCTTACACCCACTGGTTCGCCTTCACAGTCACCCCCTACAGCCTTGCGCATGCATTCGCCTTCATAATCCACCTATTTGTCCTCTCACACGGTCTCTCTGTCTTCCCACTCAGCCAGCATGCCACAAAGGCATTGCATGAGATGTAGTCAGGGTCTTGGGAGAGTAATTGGCTCTCGGCCACCCCTTTCTAGCCATGTTGTCTCTAGCTCTCAGCATCCGACTGGCAATGTCGCCCATTTTCATTTCAACAGCGCCATTGACAAGCCCAGAATTACAGCCACCATCATGGTAGTGTTCCAGGAGGAGAAGAATGATAGCAGTGCCTCAAGCCTCAGCAAGCATAGAAGGAAGTCCACGATTTCTGTTAGGCCTCCCCTGGACTCCAGAAAATCTTCGGCTCTCCCTGTAAAAACTGGTTCAGAGACCTCCAGCAGCAACAACAATGCAACAGCTCTTCGCTCTCGGACAAGCAGAAGGAGGATAAAAGCTCCACTTCCTCTTCGAAGAATACTGCCCAGCATTCCAAGGAAAAGGATGAAGGTGTCGAGGACGATTACAGCTGCCCAATTGTGGAGGAAATTCCTCCCTCACATATGGACAGCTAGCCGTTTGACATGTCACCTTACCTCTTTTTGGTTTTTGCAATTATTTACTGCATGCGTAGGCACAGGAACTAGAAATACTGTGATGATACTAGCTATTTGTGTAAACTCTAGTTTTTATATGACTCTCTCAATGCTGGTTTCCCAATCATGGGCGGCATCTATGAAGCCACACTACTACATTTGGGGGAAATTCTGACACTTGGTTCCGACGCTTTTAACCAAATGTCAAAAATTTCCCCAAATTTTTTCAATCTCGCCCGAAACTGTCGCTATACTGACGTTTATAGAAAAGTGTCACAATACCGATACTTAGACAACATGTCGCAATTGTGACGTTTGGAGGAATACGTCGCAATTGCGACACTATGCCCCAAAGCGTCACTGTTGCGACGACTGCCTCCAAATGTCGCAAGTGCGACACAATGTCTAAGTGTCGCAATTGCAATGTTTGGAGGCATCCGTCGCAATAGCGACGCTTTTTCCGCCGTCGGTATAACAACACTTATATGCGCGCTACATAAAAATGATTTTATTAAAAATACTAAACTTATATCCGTCGCAATAGCTACATTAACGTCTGATATCACGCCGCATTCACCCTCCGCTCTTGCAGAATAGCATTCGCCCTCAGCTCTTGCAGAACAACATTTTCCCTCAACATTCGCCCTCAGCATTTTCCCTCAGCTCTTGTAGAACAGCATTCGCCCTCAGCATTCGCCCTAAGCTCTTGCAAAACAGCATTCGCCCTCAACATTCACCCTGAGCTCTTGCAGAACAGCATTCGCCCTCAGCATTTGCCCTGAGCTATTGCAGAACAACATTCGCCCTGCATTCACCCTCAGTGTTCGACCTCAGCTCTTGTAGAACAGTATTCGCCCTCAGCTCTTGCAAAATGGTAAGTTCTTACTACAGGCCCTTCCTCCTATAGTAGGGTTGACTCTATTTGGGTTTTTTTGGTCAATTCCATTGGATTGTGTTAGGTTGTAGGGTTCTCTCTAGATGTCAAGAACCAAGATTCAATAAACAAGATTTAAATTTTTCCCAAAGAAACGCTTATTAATTTGGCAGCCATTATTTCTCCCTGCTTTAAAAACCCTACATTTAAATGAAAACAAGCATTGCATTTCAACTACAAAAATCTATTAGTGTTCAAATGTACATGTGTGCATCACTTGTGTAGGGTATTCCTTTTCAACTTTCACATTATCCAAGAATGTGTGCAATATAGTTCATATTTTTTTTGATTTAGATTATCTTGAAAAAGGAAAGGTAAATTATTTCCCATGGAAAAAGAAGGTTTTCCCTTTTTACTACTGGAAATGGTACAACAAAGTTCCATTTCTACCCGAAACTCCTATGAAACAGGAACCAAATAAAGGCCATGTCCTCAATGGACATCATTTGGCTTTGAAAATGGTCATTGCATCGTGTTGTTTCTTATATTACATCACAATAGTTTCTTAGGTCATTTCTTGTTTCTTGAGATGAAAAACAACCAAAGAAATCATGAAGATCCTTTCAAGAAATAAATGACCATTTCTCAATCATATCTCAACTATTTTTTATTTTATTCAGTGGTTGCTTACTTTGAGAGAAATTTGACACTTTTATAAGGAATATAATATAAAAACACAAAATGGGAAGGAATTGATGAGGTAGATGACCTTTAGTTGTTGTCAATTAAGAATTGATAATACACGATGCATGTTCTGTACTACAAACCAGATTCCTTCCTGGAGTTAGGACACAGAGTATTGAATCAAAGTTGTAGTTTCTAACTTCTTGTATTTGTTCATCAATCTTGAAATTCAGACATTGCATGTCTTCATTGCTTCATGTTTGAATAATTTGCATCATATCGTACAATAGGAAATTAGGAATTTTGATTATTATTACTTTATGGATCTATTAAGTTACTTTTAAGTTTGCATAATTTAGTGTGAAATTATTCTAGTGTGCCCCTAGGCCCAAGTGAAGGAATGCCAAGGACTGAGAACCCTAGTTTTTAAATGGTATTGTTTCTAACTATTTTTTAAAACATACAAATTACAATTAAATTTTAAAACTTAAGAGTTAAAACTTAAATGATTCAAATGAATTGGTATGCTATTTGGATGAATTGGTCTGGCATATTTAGAAAGATCAAACCTCAGAAATAAACATTTCTATTTTTTAATGGTAAAGAAGTCTTAGACATTAAAGTTACAGCTCTGTTATAGTAGATGTATAAAATGCTTCCTACAGGTTTATTGGCATGGGGTTGATCAAATACAATCTGGACATACACAGCCTAATTTCCAAGAAGGATTATTTGTTCACACCAAAGGTGCTGTAGCTACTATGACTATGATGCAAAACTGGGCAAATAGCATATCTATCATACTAGGCATGACTTAGACAGAGTAGTTACTGGTGAAGAAATTTATGCTGGCTTTGACTTTAAATGTAACAAAAATTTAATCTCTTAACAAGAGGTTTCCTAGATCTTAATTCTGTGAATTTTCTGCCTTGGGACTACTATGAAATATTATACAAAACAATAGTGGAAGTGAACAGTATTCCAATTGTAATGTTCTCTTATAATTAAATTGCCTAAGGGAGAACAAAGTAGCCTATCCAACCCCATAGGCTATAGTCAATTATAAAGGGGGAAGTTAAAACTTAAAAAATAAAAAATAAACCTTAAAACATACCTATCTATCCATGAATCATAAGTTCATAACTTACCCAGCGAAAGCGTAGACTTACCACAAACATCCATCCTCAAATTGCTATGGATGAGCCAGAGCCTCAAGATGAGAGTGATTCCTACTTGGAGAGCATGCTAAGTGAACATCTAAGTGATGCTGATGACATGGATGTTGATGATATGGCTTGAGGAAGCCATTGCTCACTATTAGGCTTTAGCTATTTTTATTTTAGTATATCAAAATTTCCTAGTTCATGTTTACAGTTTGCCATTTGGAGATGCCTTGAGGCAAATTTTTAATTTAGTATGACAATGGACATATATTTTGAAATTTTGAATCATGATTCTAATTTCTTATAAGTTATTAATATGTAAACTGAGCTCCAATTTGCACTTGATATCATATATGAATCATGATATTATCAAAATAGAAATTTTGAAATTTCAATGACAAATGTCACATGTGAATGTTGAAACTTGAATGTTGAATGATGTGCATGTTTAAATCTTTAAAGTTTAAAGTTTATAAATTATTTGTAATTTACAAATTACTATATTAGTGTCATTAAATTTATAATTTATAAATTATAATTTAGAAAATATAGTATTATATATGATATATAAATTATAATATATATTAATATAAAAATACCCAGACGAACCCACGCACCCTGTTTCAAAAAATGTCGTCCCTGTCCCCATCCCCGTCCCCGAACCCACGTTTCCTGGCAACATAGTTTCAAACATTAAATATCAACAAAATCGTTTAAAGGATATTGAAAGGAAAAAGGTGATGGAAGATAGAAAGTGCCTTACTTAAACGCTCTAAGGATTTTTCAATAGTTGCTCCAAAAGCTTCACTTCAAGGCCCTTCAAGATCGTCTCCAACAATGCTATACCATCAACTTCAACAATGTTGCTCCAAAAATGTCCTCAAGGTCTTCACAACAAGTTTAATAGAAGTTGCTACAACAATATATTCAATAAGGTCTTCATTGTCAACTCGTCTCTTGTTTGGGTGCCTTAATGTGCAATGACATGTTTCCAGGACTGAATTCAATGCAAGGCATATTTGAAACTCTAACTCTGTCTTCCGGTGTCTTATTAGAAATTATTTCAGTTTTCATTTTGTGTTTTCAAGTTAGATATTATTTTCAAGTTTTTACATTTATAATTTTATTGCAATGTGGCAGACTGATCAGAGCAGTGCAGGAACAACCCCGAGACAGGATGATCGCGGAAAGAGGCCAGCGGAAGAACATGTAAAGTGCCAGCATTGCTCTATCTTTATGTATTTTAGTTATTTACATAATTGAAATAATATTAATTTTGTTCAAATATGCAGACACCTAGCCATGGTACGCCTGATGATTCCCTCTTTGAGGAAGAGTTTTCTTCATCCCTATCTCCAGTGTTCTTGTTGCGAAAAAAGGCACGAAATGCAAGGTCAGAATTTAATACTTTGATAGACGCGCCTCAAACACCTGAAATAGAAGAGAAGATAAAACAACTTATGAGCCAGCTAGAAAGATATCAGGTAATAATAAAAAGTCAAAAGGATATTTTTTTGTTCTGCATGAGATGAATTGTGATAGTTTGATTTTTAATTTTTACATTGACTAAACTAACAAAAATTTCTTTTGTATGTAGCGTTTTCTGGCATTTGTTGAACCCGGTGTTGGTGGTAGTGGGACACAAGGGCAAGAGATTGCCCAACAACCCTCTCATACACCTTCTACTCCTTTAGGTGCTAGCCAAGAAACACACCCTACCCAAGCAGACACCCAGCCAACCGCTGAACGTGTTGGCAATGATGAGGCTGATATGGCCAACTACATTATTGCGTTTCCTGGAGCTACACGTGTCAGCTCCACAGGGACCATTAATGGCACGTTGTTGGTGAACGATGAGGGTGTCCCTATAAAGAATGTACAACTCCCAGGTAAATTTTAATATTTTAACTATTTCATGTACTTTATCTAAAACATATTTATCATGATTTTTATTTTTAAATTAATGATAATATCTTTTTTTTTTTTTCTGTGTAGGAAACAATGAGTTCTATAGGTTTTTGGAGAGCCATGCGTTGGTAATTTTTGGCCCAACCATACGCACAGGGTGGAATTCCCATAATTCCAACCTGAAAAAAGAACTTCTAGATTATCTAGAAGCCCTTTTTGGGGTCGGTACATTTGACAGAACATCGGTGGCTCGGGTAGCCAGAAAATATTTGAAATATACGAGGGACACCTATAAGATGCAATTGCAATTTAACCCTAGATACGAGCGTCCTCTCACAGTTCCAGAGAGTGAGTGGAGAGCCCCCATCCATGATGGAAAAGAGAAAAAGGCAAAGAAAGAAGGAAAAATGCCAACTGGACCCGCAAGGTAAATTACAACTTTAATTCAATAGCTTTAATTTTCTCTATGTCTAAAATAAAAGTGTGCTACGTCATATCTGACTTCAATATTTTGATGATAGGTTTCCTAACACCTCGAAGGCAACCAAAGCTAGGATTAAAAAAAAAGGGCCATCACAAGCTAGGCCAAGGCGGCTACTTGAAATTAGCCACAAGAATTGTAATTAAGTAGCTAAACATCTTATAATTAATTGTATCGCCTTCCAACGTTTTTGTAATCCTATCAAATATGATTAAAAATACACAATCATATGTAATGTAGGGTGATGACTTCGGAACAGAAACTATAGAGGAAGATAAAAATATCGCTTTCCATTTCGGCTATCAAGTCGTAGTTGAACTTCGCAGAAGCTTGGGGCAGGTCCCAAGATCCAGAATGCCTGATAAGGTAAAACATTAACCTTTCAATATGTTTGATCAGAGAATGGAGGAGTTAGATGTCACTGAACTCCCTCCCTTATTTAGGTAGGTAGTGGGGTCCTTCCTTTCATACCAACCAAAAAACCATCAAAACCAACCTTTCAGTCTCCCATTAATTTCACAGAATGCAGTGAGAACACAAGTAAGAACACAAATATGAACTCTGGTATGGACGACATCAACTATAATTTCTAGATTTTATTCAAGTTGTACAAGAAATGGTCCTTACATACTTGAACCTAAGATACATACTGTAAAGTTGAAGGAAGGGACTAGCTTCCATGCAACCTCCCTTGTTAAATGTGATAATTGTTTTCTACATAGTAATAAGAATTAATAGTATAAGTGATAAGAAGGGGCAAAATGTTTTTAGTATAAAATTTGAGGAAATATTTACACTAAAAATATAAGAAAAAATTACACTTTAAAATTTTGGATTTTTTATTTAGAATTTTTAAATGAAGAAATAAATATTTAGTTACAAAAATCAAGAAATGTTTACAAATTTGTTGTAAAACCAATCAATTATAATTATTTATAAGATGTAAATCAAATATTTTATATATGATCTAGTTTCTATTAAATTATAATTTCATATTTCAAAAAATATATTTTATGCTGTATTGCAAACTTGCAATTCAATCTATATATGGTTGCCTCAACTATATTATTCTTGGTCACCCATCAAGTTTTTCTTACCACTGATAAAAATCAAGAATTAACCCAAAAATCCTTATCAATTGCATTACACACACTGAAATTTATACATGGATTGAGCTGGAGTTTCTAAAGTGAAATATACCGAGTATCTTTATTTCTTACCTAAGCTTTCTGATTCGTGCCGACTATTAACTCCCCGCCGACACCAACTATCTATAATTGTACCATGCTAACTATAGTGTCATGATTATTATTCTAACACCTCCGCGACCTATATGTTAACTTGTCTCTTGGTATAAATTTCAGTTCAACTTACAAACATGATTCAATTATTTCATTTTTACTTACTTTGCTCAATTATAATGATGCAACTTTTTCTTGAACATGTTCGTCCAAACTTATTTCTTCTTCTTCTTACTTCAGATCATGAACACTAAATAATGCTCCTTGTTGCAACTAGAATGATTCCAATTCATTTCAACTCCTTTTTCAACATGTTCACTTCTATCATTGAGACTTTTTTAGTATTGTTCAATTGACTCATTCATGTTGTTTTCAACAAAGTCCAAGTAGATAGACATTACAACTGAGTTATGTTCTTCTTATTTTTCTGTTGCTTCTTCGTGACAACTACCAATACATGTACACCCATAAAAATTAGTGAGATTTACAAATCATAATTTGATTTCTTTTTGTCTTCATCTTTGTCTTCCTCTACCAAGTCTGTGTACTCAATTTCATCTAGATCATCCAATTGATCTTCAACTTGGGTTACCGCTCCACATTAGGGGAATTTTGAGGTCTAAAATGGGCTTCCTAAGGAAAATGTACAAACAAAATTCATTTTATGAGAACCAATCACATTTTGTGGAATAACATCATCCCTAATGGTTGAGGTGGCATTGCTTGAGTTAAAGGTACTTACTTGTCCCATTCTCAATGGTGGATAAAGCTCATGGTTAACCATGGTAGTGCTCTAAGTACTTTTAAAGTCATAGATTAAAGTAGTCATAATAAATGTCATTTCACACTTTTTGAATAAAGTATTATTATCGTCATTTCATATTTTTTGAAAGAAACAATGCATATCCATACAAAACCCTCTTGCCTTTACACACTTTTCAATAAATATTATATTTTCATATTTTCATATATTTATTTTTAAATTATATATTCATCTCATTTTATTTAATATTACAATTTCAAATTAATTATAAGTTAATATCTACACATATCTATTATTCATATGAAATCAAATTAAATAAAAATGTAACCTTGTAATTTTAGGATAAATCAAATCTATAAATAATATTATTATAATATTAATAGCAATACAAAAAATATTAAGCCATATCATTATGTTTTGGTAAAATCTAACGAATGTTTCTGTAAATCTCAGTTGCAACTCTTAAGTTTCAAAATTTTGGGTGCCCCAAGGGTTTTTGATGATGTTGAATCCATTTCCAACATAACAAACAAGATTCAAACACTCCTACCATCAGATATTTTAGGAAAAAAAATGGCAGGATTTTGACAAGTTTTGGCTCTTCTAGAAAATTTGTAGCTTCGATATACAACTCTGTCTCTAAACACATTCTCCAAAAAACCATTTCCTTGCCATTCTCCGTCATCAGAAACCAAAATTTTTCCAACAATAATTTTCATTTAAATTTGATGCCTAGCCAAACTACTCCTTTGGAGTCATAGAGTAGTGGAACTTATAGACGAAATGACCTTTTTCACAACATTTTGTCTAGTTAATTTTAACCAAAATATGATATATATTTTTAAAAACTTGAGTTTATGTTGATTAATTTGTATAATTCTAGTGTCCTAAGAGTTTTTAAGAGTGTTGAATCCATTTTTTCATTCAAAAATACATTTTAAATATCAAAAAATCACATTTTTTCTTGAAATTGTTTTTCCAATACAAAATTTCTCCATTCAAAACAAGTCCCTCATCCAAACTCACGTTTCAGAAGACCGTCATGATCCCATCACTTCGAAAATGTGGCAAATAAAAAACCAGCCTAGATCCATATTAATTTCGGATCTATCAAGCGCTGAGAGGGATCAAATCTCCGAAGGTGCAAACCTCTTTTTTGAGTGAAAAACTTGAGGAAAGGTTTGCACCTCGAGAGATTTGATCCCTCTCGGCGCTTGATAGATATGGAGTTAAGATGGATGTAGGTTGGTTTCATTCATGTGCGACCAAGGAAAATATATCGATAATATGAGGAAGATATGATTAATTTTACCAATAATACGTAAATACATCTAATATTAATATAACCATTTTAAATATGGTAAATATATCCGAGATTTATCATTTTTAATTTTCTTATTTAAATACCTTTGTTGAGATGATAAATATTGTAAAATAACTTTAATGATGAAAAATGATGAAATAAAATTTTTAAATGCAAAGTGACAATGTAATAATATTGAATGATAGAAAATGTGAATAATAAGAATGTAGTCAATTAAAAATAGTCTTCATTGTGATCAATCTCAAACTACTATTCTTAATGTCACTTGTGTTAGTTTTGTCATCTGTTCATATCGATTATATGAAAAGGATAGAAACCATTTAAATATTTAGCTCGAGCTAATGTAGTAAACATCATACTTTGTCTCTCTTGCTCTCCAATATAAATAGGTTTAATTACTATAACACAAAAATCAATATACATTGTTAATAAGTTTTTGTGCTTACACTGAAATCAATGGACACTATTAATCCAATTATTTTAAAATTAATGTACCATCATACATCCAATTACATCAAATCATAAATCAACATACAAACTGGTACCATCATACATCCAATTACATCAAATCGTTAATCAACATATAAACTGGAATCAATGCATCTAATGCAAGAAATCAAATAAGATTAGAAAACAATATCTACACTGAAATCAATGCATCTAATGAAAGTAATAAAATAGGATTATAAATCAACATCTACACTCAAATCAATGCACCTATTGCTAGTAGGAAAATAGGATTAAAAACCAACATCTACACTGAAATCAATGCATCTAGTGCAAGAAATCAAATAGGATTAGAAATCACCATCTACACTAAAATCAATATGTTTAGTTCAAACAATCAAATAGGATTAGAAATCATCTACATTAAAAATCAATGCATCTAGTGCAAGTAATCAAATAAAATTAAAAATCAACATCTACATTGAAATTAATGCATCTAGTGCAAGCAATCAAATAAAATTAAAAATCAACATCTACATTAAAATTAATGCATCTAGTGTAAGCAATCAAATAGGATTAGAAATCACCATCTACACTAAAATAAATGCATTTATTGCAATAAATCAAATAGTATTAGAAATAATTTACATTGAAATCAGTGCATCTAGTGCAACAAAATAAAATCTCATTAGAAATCAACATCTACACTAAAATCAATGCATCTAGTGCAAACAATCAAATAGTATTAGAAATAACCATCTACACTGAAATCAATGCATCTAGTGTGAGAAATCTTCTTCCCTCTCCCTCCCCCTCCATATATATCTATATCTCCCTCCATCTCTTCTTCTTTGTCTCTTTATCGCATCCCGCGAAACACACATGCTCTCTCACTCCATATCTATCAATATTTTTTCCCTCCACCCTTGTCTCCATCTATCTCTTCTTTCTCTTCACCTTCCATCTATATCTATATCTCCTTATGTCTATCTATATCAACCACAAAACATACACTCTCTTTTTCCAATCTATCTATCTATCATTCCCTCCTCCTCTCCCTTTCCCTCCTGCTATCCTCTCTCCCCCTCTCTCTATCTTCCTTATCACTCCCTCCCTCTCTCTCTCTCTCTCTCTCTCTCTCTCTCTCTCTCCACCTTTCACTCTCTATGTCTTTATTCTTACCTCACTCTCTCTTCCCCTCCATCTCTCCCTCCTTCTCTCCATCTCTCTTTTTTTTCTCTTTATCTCACCCCCAAACATACAAAAACTCTCTCCATCTCTCCCATGTCACTCCCTCTCTCTTTCTCTCCATTAATCACTATGTGTCTTTCTTCTTCCTTCCCTCTCTCCCCCTCCAACTCCATATCTCTATCCCTCCCTCTCTCCCCCTCCAAATCCATCTTTTTATCCCTCCCTCTCTCCTCATTTCTTTCAAGTCCCCTATATTTTCCTTCATCTCTCTCCCTTTCTCTTCATCCACCCTCTCTCTTCCCCCATCACTCTCTCTCTCTCCCCCCATACAATCCTCTCTCTTCCCCATCGCTCTCTTTCTCTCTCTCCTCTCTCCTTCAGTTTATCTCCATCTCTTCCTTCTCACTCCATCTAGTGCAAGCAATCAAATAGGATTATAAATCACCATATACATTGAAATCAACGAATTTATTGCAATAAATCAAATAGGATTAAAAAGCATTTACATTGAAATCAATGCATCAAGTGAAAGTAATCAAATATCATTAGAAATCAATATCTACACTAAAATTAGTGCATCTAGAGCAAACAATCAAATAGGATTAGAAATCACCATCTACACTGAAATCAATGCATCTAGTGCAAGAAATATTCTTCCCTCTCTCCCCCCTCCATATATATCTATATCACCCTCTATCTCTCCTTCTTTGTCTCTTTATCACATCCCACGAAACACACACACACTCTCACTCCATATCTATCAATATCTTTGTCGCTCCCCCCTTATCCCTATCTATATATTCTTTCTCTTCACCTTCCATCTGTATCTCTATCTCCCTTTGTCTATCTATATCAACCCCAAAACATACACTCTCTTTCTCAAATCTATCTATATATCAACCCCTCCTCCTCTCCCTCTCCCTCTTGTTATTCTCTCCCCCTCTTTCTCCATCTTCCTTATCACTCCCTCTCTCTCTCCCCCCACCTTTCACTCTCAATGTCTTTATTCTCACCTCCATCTCTCTCCCTCCTCTCCATCTCTCCTTGTTTTTCTCTTTGTCTCACCCCAAACATACACACTCTCTCTCCATCTCTCCCTTGTCACTCCTCTCTCTCCACGACTCACTCTGTATGTCTTTCTTCTTCCCTCCCTCTCTCCCCATCCAGCTCCATCTCTCTATCCCTCCCTCTCTCCCCCATCAACTCTATCTCTTTATCCCTCCCTCTCTCCTCCTCTCTTTCAACTCCCCTCTCCTTTCCTTCCTCTCTCTCCCTTTCTCTTCTACCTCCCTCTCTCTTCCCCCATCAGTCTCTCTATCTCCTCCCTACAATCCTCTCTTTTCCCCCATCACTTTATTCATCTCTCTCCCTTTATCTCCTATCTCCCTCTATGTGCCCCCCTTCTCTCTCTCTCTCTCTCCGCCCTCCAATCCTCTTTCTTCCCCCACCACTATATCTTGCTTTCCAACTATGTTACTATATCCCTCCCTCTCTCCTTCTCTCCCCCCTTGTCTCCATCACTCCTATGCCTCTTTATCTCACCCCTAAACATACACACTCTCTCTCCATCTCTCCCTTGTCACTCCCTATCTCTCAACTTCTCACTCCCTGTGCCTTCCCCCTCCTCACTCCCTCTCCCCCCATCCAAATCCATATCTCTATCCCTCCCTATCTCCTCCTCATATCACCCTTCCTCTCTCTCCCTTTTTCTCATACCTCCCTGTGCCTTCCCCCTCCTCACTCCCTCTCCCCCCATCCAAATCCATATCTCTATCCCTCCCTATATCCTCCTCGTATCACCCTTCCTCTCTCTCCCTTTCTCTCCTACCTCCCTCTGCCTTCCCCCTCCTCCCTCTCTCTTTCTACCCTCCAATCCTATCTACTTCTCCCTCACTCTCCCTTTCTCTCTCTCCCACCTCCATCTTTATGTCTCCCTCCCTCTGTTACCCTTTTCTACCTCTCTCACTCCTCTCCCTCTCTCTCTCTCTCTTCATTCCTGCTCTCCCTTCTCCTTCAGTTTATCTCCATCTCTCCCTTGTCACTCCCCCTATTTCTCCACCTCTATCATATGTCTTTGTTCTTCCCTCCCATATATATCTAGAGTTTATATATATATATATATATATATATATATATATATATATATATATAATAACAAGTTTAGTATTGTATTAATCTAAAGTTATTAAATTTAATAATATTAATATTATAATATATTAATATGAATATTAGAGTTAACAATCACAATAATATTAATATAAAAAAATAATAATTGAATAATAATGTTAGGGTTAATAATTTTTTTTATGGTATTAATAATAATTTGGTCCATGGTATTTGGGTCATATACTTCATATATAATTATATGTCAATTTAATCCTATGTGATATATTTTTATTTATTTACCTTACCTCTTTATACCTCTTTTATATTTATTTATTTACCATACTTCTTTTATAAATATGATATTCGACCCATGGTATTTGTCCCATGGTATTTTGCCCATAGGATTCACCCAACTAAAACTTCTTTTTTGAGTTTTTGTAAATATAGAGGTTTATGGAGTAGATATAAAAAGAGGTTTTGTTTATTTACCATGCCTCTATTTTATTTATATTTATATTTATTTACCATATCTCTAGAGTAAGTATAAAAAGAAGTTTTATTTATTTACCATACCTCTAGTTTATGTTTGTAAGTTATTGTTTAAGCCAACATTATTTAGATTTTATTGTTTAAATTTTCTTTAGTTTTTTTGGCTTTTGACATACTTACACATCCAATCGTACTGAGCTGTAGAATGCCCCTCCAACACAATGACATGATATACGACTTACTAGCTCTCTTGATATGTTAAAACCCTAAACTTCAAAGCCTAATCACGACTAGAAAACCAATTCCTTTTCCTCATCCGATGAGACCTTTCACCATATTCGCAACGGCTTTCCCACATGATCTCTGCGTTCTCGACGAGTGAAAACGTAAAGGCCACTTGCAAAGATATGTTTATCTCTTTTTTTTGGTTGGATGTAACAGAATTGGCTTTGATGTTAAGTCCAAAGACATGGAATCTAAAACTACAGCAAAAGTAGAACGGTGGTTTCCATATTCCCTGCGCTAGAGCTAGAATTTGGTCGAAAATACAGTTGGTTATTTATAACATCACAATTTTATATCTGGCTAAGATCACAATTTGTATCGAACTGAAAATTCTGGGAAAATTTTAATTTGACGGCTTTAGAGAGTAAAAACTACACAGGCCATATGTGACCTGTTTCTCTTCCATATGGTGTCTTCTTGTATTTGTTTGATACCTGTTGCATTAAGAGCCATAAATAAAATTTGTATTAGTTTAAAAGGTGATTTCTTTCAGATTCTTTGTGGAATTTATTTAAATTTATTTAGGAATTCTGAATAAATTAAATTATAAAATATATATATATATATATATATATATATATATATATATTGAAAATCGCAGTGTGAAGTTGTTGAGTTAATATAGATTTTCTAATCGATTTTGTCCGATTAAAATTGGGAAAAACCTAACAATTAAAATGCTGAGTTTAAAATTTGATTAGAAATTCAAAATATTAAGTTATTGATTTGCACAATTTAAATATCTTAAAGATTTAAAAAAAAAATGATTATATATATATAAACTACACATTTACATTATGTTTTTTATAGAAAATTTAAACAAGATTTATTTATTTTTGCATACCAAAAATAAAATGAATTTTTGAGTAAATTACATTACAAGATATGTAATGGCATAGTCATATAAATTAAAGAGCTAGTAAATAAAAATAGGCATAAAAAAACTTACATTATGATACATCTTATATTCTTAAAAAAACACTCTAAAATATAATTTTATTTTAAATTATATATATATATATATATATATATATATATATATATATATATATCAAAAATTTTAACCATAGAGATTTAATCGCACTTTATCATGGATATTTGAAACTTATAAATAGGTTTCATTACCATACCATGAGCTAATAGCATGGGTTATAAATACAGAGTATTGTAAGGAAGTCATAATTTTGCTAGAAAAATAGTAAAAAATGGGGCGTGATTTTGGTTGGGTTCCAATTGTCAAATTTGAGGATTTTGGGTCCCCCAAGGGTTTTTTATGGTGCTGAATCTATTTCCACCATAAAAAAATGGTTCAAACACTCCTACCGTCAATTTTTTTGGAAAATAAAAAATGGTCAAATTCCAAAGAAAAATGAATTTTGAGTGAAATTGTGGCCTAGGTAACAACACCTATAATTGCCACATGCCCAAAAAAACAATAATTTGTGTTCATATAACATATATTGATATGACATTTTTTGTTAATTAACCATATTAATTAAAAGAGAGGAAATGACATAACTAGTTTTGAGATAAATCTCAATTTTTAATTTATAACTACTACTATCTACATTCTAAAATATTTTACGATTTTTTTTTTTGGTAAATTAGGCTAATTCTATTAAGAAAACATATGGTACAGGGTAAATATTACAATCAAGCGAAGCATGAAGTTAAGGATCTAGAAATGATAAAATATCAACCTCGGTCTAGAAGTGAACTGGAAATAAGCAAAAAGGATCTAAAAGAGAAACAAGAGAACATGAGTAGATGATCACTAGAGTCTACTCGGAGTGGGTTGAGTCCTCAATATGACTTTTTTTCCCTTTTTTCTTGTTAACTTTGACCCATCCTTCATGGGTTGGATGGGCCAGCACCACCACTTGAAGACTGTTATTGATTGTAGGACTAGGCTCCTTATCTGAATCAGTTGAGGATGTTTCATGAGTGTGTTTCTGTGTGTTTGTTGAAGCAGTGTGTGCCTCAAGGCCTGCCGAAGGCGAATCCTTTGGTTGTTTTGTGTCCTCCACTTCTTCTTCAGACTCCTCCTCATCTGAGCTGGAGGACTCAATGTCATCCTTGGGAGGCGGATCGCATGGCTTCCAGCTTTTAGATTTAGATTTGCAAATGCCTTTCTTCTTTTGTGTGAGGAAGATGGTGCATGTGTTCTGAAGGTGCCTAGTTTGATGGCAGTGTCGACATCGGAAGGCTATGTTCTCATAGTCCAGGGTTTGAGTCCACAAGAGATCACCAACTTTGAGGTTGATGAGATTGGGCAGACCTTTACTGATACCTATTTCAACGCACATTCTGCCATAGGTGTATATACCCTTCTCCCCCATAGAGGGATCCGTTTCCAGGAATCGGCCTAGGGTGTTACCTATTCCCTGAAAAATAGAGTAGTGCCATAAGTGCACTGGAAGGTTTGGAAGCCTCACCTATACAGGGAGTTTAGTGATGACTGTCGTAGAGGGAACAAAGTCTAGAAACCAGGGGGTGAGGAATAGCCCTGCTTTTCCCCAAAACCATGGACCCCCAGTTAGGGCCTTTTGATAGTCTTCTTCGAAGGTGAATACCACTATGAAGAAACGCTTTTATAAAAAGAGAACCTTGCTGTTGTTAGTCCATATTGAGTGAATCCATTGGTAGAGATTTGTTGTGCGGGGCCATAGACCATTGAAGCGGCATATAATAGTTGATTCTAAATACTGTTGAAGCTAATCTTCAATAGTGGGGTGGGAAATTTCTATAGAGGGGGTTTCCTCTAGTTTGTCAACTAAAAAAGGCTTGGGAGCCTCAGAGGGTTGCATAACTTCCTTGGAGGGCTGAGCATGGACTGTGTCCTTGTAGGAGAAAGCTGGGGCAGAAGATGGTTGCCCGCCTGCTCCCCCTCGTAGCCTGTGGGTTAAAACCACAGTGGAACCTCTTTCTATATTGTAAAATGAGAGCGAAAGATGGGCTTTGAGTTGTTTACCTTTGTGAAGAAGTCGCTGAAAGGCTGGAGGAATGCTCAGCTTGAGTTCAATGGCATGCAAGAGCTTTAGCACCATATCTATAGAGTGAACCCAAAGAAGTTGGGTTAAACCAAATCTGAGGGAGATCTGGATCTGGAAAGAAGGGAGAGGAGAATCTGGGGCTTCCCTTTTGCCCAAACGTGTCTCAGAGGCCAAAGAGATGGGCTCTGTTGTTGCGTTACTGTATAGTACAACCTTGTGACTGCTATTAAATCCCCTAGAGAAGTGTCGGTCTTGGCACGAGAGCAAAGGTTCTGCGCGGAGGATCGAAGACCTAGAGTACTGTGGGCTTCTCTTGCTGGTTAATGAAGGTTGAAGTGTCTTCATAGGTGTAGAGAAGGTTGCGCATGTCTGGATCCGACCTTCAGAGGCTGCGCATGCCCGCGGGGGAGGGTGGGAGGTCGCCTTGTTGGTTGTGCGGTGAGCTGTGCAAGCAAAGGCCCCCGAGCCACGATTCTGAGTGCAAGGAGTTCTTTTACCATGATGTTTCTGAGCACATGGAGTATTCTTCGAAGGTCGTCTTGATTTCTGACCTCGCAGAGCCTCCAGACCTGACTGGAGCAAAGTGGTGGCGGCAGAGAGAGGAAAAACACTGCCTGAGGTGCGTTTGACAAGGCTGAGTCTTGCGTTTTTTCCCATACCCATCTCATGACTGTGGTTATAACCTGTTCTGCAGCCAAGTGGGAGAAAAGATTTGGGCGCACCTGGTTGCAGGCCTTTGTGAGACGCAAGGCCGAACAAGGATGTGTCGACGGCCACAGTGAGGAAGAACGAGCACGCTTAAACCCTAGCCATTTTCTTTCTAATCTAAAAAAATATATAATTCTTAAATATCTAAAACATTTATATAAATTAAATGGATAATGGATAATAAACACTAATAAATATTAATTCATAATAAACATTAAATAATTATTTAATTATTAAAAATTAATTAATTTTAATTTTAATTAAAAAAAAAAAAACTAAATTACAATTTTATTTTTAAATTATAATTTCAAAATAATATATATATATATATTGAAAATAATGTGAACGCTATTCCCACAGCTTTGTAGAATGGCAATCATTGCTTCCTGTGAACCATTGTACCATTGGGCGGCTGTTGCGACCCCTACATTATTGCTATGTAGTGGGCGTCTGTTATATATATAAAAGGTGTGTGTGAGTTCAGGGATTTGGAAGAGTACGGTCTAGCCAATGGAATTTACAGAATAGCTGGGATTCTGGCATACGATCAGCATGATTACACTTGTCTGCCATTTCCTCAGAGTCCCGCGAGTGTTTTGACTAATAAAAGCGTAAACAATGACAAACTTATATGGTTTTGGGTTACATGTGATATTCTAGAAATATATGAACTCATGTTTCAATAATATATGAATTTGGGCAGCCAGAGCCTAGAGACTTCCTCGACTTTGAAATTGAGCAGATTCATTTAGTTCAATATTATTTTTGAATATGTGTAAGTTTTTAATTAATAAATAAGTTTTATTAAAAAGGTTTTATTCGTGTGGGTAAAATATTATGGGACAAATTATTATTAATATTATGAGACAAATACCATAAGCCTAATATTATATTTATAAAAAAAGGTATGGTAAATAAATAAATATAAAAGAAAAATAAAAAGGTAAGGTAAATAAATAAAAATATATCAAATAGGATTAAATCGACATATAATTATATATGAAGTATATGGCCCAAATACCATGGACCAAATTATTATTAATACCATATCAAAAAAATATTATTAACCCTAACATTATTATTCAATTATTATTTTTTATGTTAATATTATTGTGATTGTTAACTCTAATATTCATATTAATATATTATAATATTAATATTATTAAATTTAATAACTTTAGATTAATACAATATTAAATTTGTTATATATATATATATATATATATATATAAACTCTAGACATAGATGGGAGAGAAGAACAAAGCATATGATAGAGGTGGAGAAAAAGGGGGAGTGACATGGGAAAGATGGAGATAAACTAAAGGAGAGGGGAGAGGAGGAATGAAGAGAGAGAGGGGGAGAGGAGTGAGAGAGGTAGAGAAGGGTAACAGAGGGATGGAGACATAAAGATGGAGGTGGGAGAGAGAGAAAGGGAGAGTGAGGGAGAAGGAGATAGAATTGGAGGGTAGAGAGAGAGAGGGAGGAGGGGGAAGGCAGAGGGAGGTAGGAGAGAAAGGGAGAGAGAGGAAGGGTGATACGAGGAGGAGAGAGGGAGGGATCGAGATATGGATTTGGATGGGGGGAGAGGGAGTGAGGAGGGAGGAGGCGGGAGGCGGAGGGAGGTATGAGAGAAAGGGAGAGAGAGGAAGGGTGATATGAGGTAGAGATAAGGAGGGATAGAGATATGGATTTGGATGGGGGGAGAGGGAGGGAGGAAGAAAGGCATATAGAGTGAGAAGTTGAGAGATAGGGAGTGACAAGGGAGAGATGGAGAGAGAGTATGTATGTTTAGGGGTGAGATAAAGAGGCATAGGAGTGATGGAGACAAGGGGGGAGAGAAGGAGAGAGAGAGGGATATAGTAACATAGTTGGAAAGAAAGATAGTGGTGGGGGAAGAGAGAGGATTGGAGGGCAGAGAGAGAGAGAGAGAGAAGGGGGGGCACATAGAGGGAGGTAGGAGATAAAGGGAGAGAGAGGAATAAAGTGATGGGGGAAAAGAGAGGATTGTAGGGAGGAGATAGAGAGAGTGATGGGGGAAGAGAGAGGGAGAGAGAAGGAGGAAAAGAGAGGGGAGTTGAAAGAGAGGAGGAGAGAGGGAGGGATAAAGAGATGGAGTTGATGGGGGAGAGAGGGAGGGATAGAGAGATGGAGCTGGATGGGGAGAGAGGGAGGGAAGAAGAAATACATACAGAGTTAGTAGTGGAGAGAGAGGAGTCACAAGGGAGAGATGGAGAGAGAGTGTGTATCCTTATGGAATCACAGTGATGCTTGCGGCTTATGCCCTATAAATTGGCAACGAATCAAACTAAACTAGATTCAATTATCATATATTGACTACCCATGAAAATGAAATTCCCAATCAAACTGGTGTGGGAAATCAATTCAGATTCAAATCAATCAATGGTGAGGGTTCAAAATTTGTGTTGGGAGTAGTGACAACGGGTGCGAGGAGGGTGTGTTATTAATTTGTCGCATTGGCGGTCATGAAGAGGCCCAAAACACGTAGTCTAACAAAGCTGTAAATTTGTTCGGAAAACAATGTAAATTTTGACTATTTTGGTAAAATTCAGCGAATTTTTTTGGAAATCTCAGTTACAACTATCAAGTTTCAAATTTTTGGGTTCTCAGGATTTTTGATAGTGCTGAATCCATTTCCACAATCGAAAACAACATTCAAGCACTCCTACCATCAGATTTTTTAGGAAAAAAATGGCAAGATTCCAACAAGTTTTGGCTCTTCTAGCAAATTTGCAACCTCTATTCTGGCTCTAAACAGATTCTCCAACCGACCATTGCTTCCCCATTCTCAGTCATCGAAAACAGATCTTTTTCCGAGCAACAATTTCCAGGCAAATTTGATGCCTAGCCAGACTACTCCTTCTGAGTCAATGAGTAGTCTAACTTATAGACCAAATGACATTTTTTCATGACATTTTTTCTCGTTAATTTTAACCAAAATCTGAGAGAAATTTGTAAAAGCTTGAGTTTATATTGTTTAATTTGTATAATACGAGTGCTCTAGGAATTACCAGAGTATTGAATCTATTTGTGGACTCAAAAATACATTTTAAAAAACAAAAAATCACATTTTTTCTTGAAATTGTTTCATCATATTCCAATAAAAATATTTATTTCATTTACAAGTTACACTACTAGTTGAAATCACTAACAACCAACACCATTTAGGGTACAAAGCCTATAGAGCACGACAGGTCCCTCGTCCAACCTCACAGATCACAAGACCCTCAGGGACTCATCACTTCGACACTGTCGCCAGCAAAACTTATGAGCTCTTTTGATATGTTAAAACCCTAAACTTAAAAGCCTAGTCACGACGAGACAACCACTTCCTTTTCCTCAATCGATGAGACCTTTCACCATATTCGCGACGGCTTTCCCACATGATCTCTGCGTTCTCGACGAATGAGAACGTAAAGGTCACGTGCAAAGTTACTCATCTTTATCTTCTTCTTTTTGTTGGATGTAACAGCCTTGGCTTTGATGATAAGTCCAAAGAAATAGAATCGAAAACTACAGCAAAAGTACAAGGGTTCCACGCTCTCCACCTACTATAGATTCAGAGCTAGAATTTGATCTACAATACAGTTTGTTATTTTTAACATCGCAATTTTTATCTGGCTAAGATCACAATTTATATCGAACTGAAAATTCTGACGAATTTTTTATTTGACGACTTTAGAGAGGAAAAACTACAGAGGCCATATGTGACCTGTGTCTCATCCGAAAGGGTGTCTTCTTGTATTTGTTTGATACTTGTTGCATTAAGAGCCATAAATAATCGACATTAACAGTTTGTGTTAGTGTAAAATGTGATTTTCTTTCATATTCTTTGTGGTATTTATTTAAGAATTCTGAAAATTATAATGTTAAATTATTCAATTTAAAATTTAATTAAAAAAATGGAAAATCGTAGTCTTAAGTTGTTGAGTTAATATAGATTTTCTAATCAATCTTGTTCGATTGGAAAAAAACTAACATTAAATGGTTGAGTTTAAAGTTTGATTAGAAATTCTCAATATTAAGTTATTAAATTTGATATATATATATATATATATATATATATATATATATATATATATATATATACTATGTTTCACAAAAATGTAAACAACTTTATTTTATATCTGTACATTAAAAATAAAATGAATTTTACAAGATATGTAGTGGCATAGTTATGTAAATTAAAGAACTAATAATATGTATTTAAAAAAACATCTTAAATAATAACTTTATTTTAAATTATTATTTAATATAAAAATTATATATAACAAAATTTTTAAGATTTAATAGTACTTTATTATGGTTATTTTTAATTTTCACTACCATATCATGAGCCAATATCATTGGTTATAAATACATAGTATTGTAACTAGGCCTCAATTTTACTCAGAAAATAGTAACTAGCAATTGCACCTAATGTTGCAAAGGAAACGC